>JARHVA010000169.1:5010000-5567500 GCA_037957365.1 Torreya grandis | reverse complement strand
CAAGTACCATCTCACCACCTCAGGACTCTAAGTCCACTTGTCCTAATCATGAGGATAAAATCCTCAAATCTTGATACTAATAAACATGCCATGACTTGGATGGTGGATTACATACTTTATTGATGATGGGCACTCTTGAATTTATTACATATTCACCCATTTCCATATCTAGATCATAGATCCCACCTATAGTCAGAAAACCCATCTAAGGACATGGGTTTTCCTATAAGATTTATAGTAAAATAGACCCATGGATCATTTAACACCTTTTATATTATAATAGGTTCAAATAAATCTATTATATTTCTGTGGGCACCAAGAATTCATTATACACATATCCTTCTTTAACCTGGCAAACTAGTTGCAAGAAATAACCCTATAAGCTCTAACTTATAAAACTAGAGATCAATATAAGCTACAATGGTAGTCCCTTCATATTCTTCAAATCCTATTGCATCAGCTAGATTTCTCTATGGTATTTAAACTAGATCCAATGGTGTCAGGAAGACTCTAAAAAACCTTACTTTCATGATCAAAAACAACCTTCCAACCTTCATTGAGAATCTTGGTCTTGTTGTTTCTCTTAACCTTGATTTTCATTTGTTGTCAATGCTCAACTTGGCTTGCTGACACATTTGACTCACTTCACTTCATTGATCTACCTATGCATGAATGCACACACTTCATCTATCCTTTACTAAGATCCATGCACTTTTGACACTTGTCCTTGACTCATTATCTCTTTGGATTCATTGACCAATTTGACTCTACCTCAATCCATCTAATCTTGATGAGTGATTAAGTGTGAACCCTTGATTTAGCTTTGAAATGTCAACTCTATCTATATTGGTGCCACTTGTCAATCCTACATTGATTCTCAAGATCCTCAATCTATCAATTCATGCACTTATACCATGTGGTGGCTTTTTGATCTCTCTAACTGTTTGAACCATTTTGTGTTGTTGGTTCAAGATATATGATCAATCATAGACCATTAGATCTTCTTTGGTTTAAAAAATCAATGGTTTTTTATTGGGTCTTAAAATTGACATCTATGTGACCATCAATTGACATCTATGTAGACATATTTGACGTCCCATAGACCGTCAAATTTAGACTTTAATGGATTTTTTCAATGGCTTTAACTTGACATTAGCATGCATGTCTTACTACACAAGTCCATTTTTGAATATTTATATCTTGATCTAGAAAATTAATATGGGTCTAAATTTTTTTGAGGGTGATCCTAGCATGTAAATCTATAATTATGCTTGATCCACTGGTCATGCAAGGATTCCTAATCAAGATATAAAATGTATAAGTTGGTCATTCCACTTTCTATGTTATGATTTCCTAGTGATGGTTTTGTCCTTCAAATCTTGCTTTTGAACTTTTGCATAATTTATATAGCTCTAAATGAAATTCGAAGGCATATACATGCTTGTCCATGACTTTGAATACCATGACACCTACTCCAAAATTAGTTCCTTGCTCTGAGATTGATCAGAATGCACTTTAAGCAAGCTTAAATTATTTTAAAAGCTTAATGTTCAATGTAAGATCCTTGGACCACTCATTCCATCCATATCTTTATCTAAGCCATTTTGATCATTTGATTAATTAGGAACCCTAATTCTTTTTCTACATCAGGACCATTTTCAACCTAACCTATCTGGGCATATACTTGGTATGTGGGCTAAATGGCCAATAATTTTGGTGACTCATAGGGGTTCCATGCCTACCTATGCTTGGGGAACCCAGACCATATTGCCAATCTTGTCCATTAGGCATGGAATCTCTTCTTGGGTTCCAACATATTGATTTACAATCCTGCTTTGACCTCTCTTGAAATAAAGACAAGGACCAAAAAAGAACAAAATAGAATAGAGTTCCCAAGGCACCCATTAAAAGTAAACTAACCTAAAATAGGGACAATGAACAAATGTCCTAAAACAACACTTAGAGGAATGCATAAAAATTACTCTAACATGTACATGGCTATAAAATCTACAAGTATTTTCCACCTAGGTTAAATGGGAAACTATTTTGTGTACCCTTGGATCTTTGAATCATACTTATTTTTTCTTCATAGCTCTCTTCTATAGCTATGAGAAATTGGATGCTCAGGTCTTCTTCGGGAAGTAACTAGTTTTTCTACTATCAATTATAGGTGCATGAATTGTAGACATGAGTCCAAGACCCAATCATACCCCTTCCAAATTTTTGGACTTTGCAAGAACAACTTTAGTTCTTCCTTATTCTTGAACTATTGATCATAAACATATAGACCAATTTGACATGTCTCCTTTGACATATCTATGAGGTTGACCTCTAAGGTAGATGGACCTAATCTTATGACTTCTTGAGGCCATTTGAGCTCCTTCTCAACTTCTAATAGCAGAGAGATGTCTGAAGTTGGAAAGAAAATTTGATAACCATGTTTAAAAATCTCAAACATGTCATCTCTTGAGAGAATAATTGCCTCTTGTTTGATGATATTACTCTTCTTATCCTATAATGGACCCCATTCAAGTGAATAAAAACCTAAAATAAATCTATCAACAAAATCAAAATATTTGTTCTTATGAATTTTTAGTTCAATTGGAGCCTTTTCAAACTGAAGGTTAGAAGTAAGCATATCAACTTATTGACCAAAAACATGAGGTTGTGATCCTTCTTTTTCAATATCAAGCTGATGACTATGCATGCTCTTAATTTCATATTGTTATTCTCCTAAAATATCTTTTTATTCATGATAAATGGTAGTTTCTATGTTATTAAGAACTCATGGATAACATCATCAACTTGTCCAACTAGGACATCTTTCTCCTGCACATTAGCAACTTCTTCTTCATGCACTTATATTTCAGCATCTACCTTAGCTTTCTTTTGCACTTTTTCCATCTTTGCATCATTATGGAAAAATGAAGCATATTTTTCCTTTCCAAGCGGTGTCCTAATCATGATTTCTTCTTTTTGGTCACTCAAGTCACCTTTACTTTTTGCTTCTTTATATGTATTTCTTGGTTTGCCTCATAAAGGAGAGGATCTTTATCAAAGAGTGGCATAGTAGATCCTTAAAAATACTCAACAAGGTGATAAAGGTCTAAAGAATCTACCTTAGGTACTTGATTTTGTTCTTAGAGTTTCTCTTCTTGGATCACCTTCACCTCCTCTTCTTGATTCTTTGCCTCTTGAATGGCTATCCATGAAGGAAAGGCTTTGGCATTTTAAGGGGAAAGGATTAGAGGCTACAAGGTCTCTTGTCTAACTTCAATAATCACCACCTCCTCCTTCTACCCACTACTTTGAATGGATTTCTAATATGGAAATGACCTAGGTTCTTGAGGGAGGGATGGGGTTTGAATGACCTCAAATTTTCTTGATTGCATGATTTGTTTCCAGGATGGGAAAGACTGGGGTCTCTCTTTATCATTTTGATCTTGGTTCTCCTCCTCCCTCCTTGTCTTTAGCTCTAAATCTCTAATTTTCTTATCAATATTCTCTTGAAATAACTCCTCTTTAAGGTGATTAGGGGATTCATGAAGGTAAGGGACACAAAGAGACTCTTGAAGATGGATGAGGGAGGTTTGGAGAAGTTTATATCAGGCTATCAATTCCATATTTGCCTTACTTTGCCTACCTTATGACTTCAACACTTGATTCTAGCTTGGAACCTTGAAGGGCTTCATAAGGGGTTCCTAAGGAAGGATGGAGTCTTGGACCCAAATAGCAGGCTATTCCAAAATAAGCTCTTCATTTCTTTGACAACTCCCTTGGATAGATTTATAAGAAGGAATGGCCGAAGAACATATGAATAACTTGGAACATTCAAAGGATCACTTGGAATGGTCTCTTAAGGTGGAATGGATGGCATATAAGAACACTGAGGTGGTGTATACATAGGCACAAAAGGTTGGTGAGGTTAGACCTGATATTCTTGAAGACCTTTTAGCTTGTCCTTAGTGCTCTGAATGTAACCCCCTACATTCATCATGACTCTCTCAAAAGGTGTCCATTCTTCTTTTATTCACTGCAATGACTCTCTCACATGATGAATCAAGTGATTAGGGACATCTTGACCATAACATCTCTATGAGCTCAACTCTAGTGAATTCTTGTCAAGGCTTATCAAATTTTACTTAAGTTTTGGGATAGATGGATCATGATAGGGTTGATGAAGATTAGTATTATGATGGTCTTGTTATCCATAAGAAGTATCAGGGAAATATCCTTGATGATAAGGATCATGAGAAACATGATAAGGATCCTCATATCTTTGATAGGTCTCATGGTAAGGCTAATAAGAGGGTAGATAATAGGAGTAACCATAATATCTATTCATATTGACCTCATATATCAAATGAGATGCAAAACTTGATTCGAAACTTCACTGATACCTAGTTTTCTCATAACTATAAGCTTGATTTGGAGTTGGCATTGGTGTTAATGTGCTTGATTCTAAAAGTTGATAGAGGAAAGACATACCAATAATATTCCTCTTCTTTTGGACTTAGTCCCACCAAATGTGCCAAAACTATTAGCATTATAGGTTACACCCTAGCTGAAAGGATGAGTGTTTAGGTCCTACTTCTAAACCTAGACTAACATGAGAATGGTCTAAGGATATGAGTTGCCTATATCTAAACCAAAAATCTAGGATTTTTAATGAGGCTAGCTCCTCTAATGCATCATTTTAGACCTTTGATTTTAAAACCTAAAAATTGGTTGGGGTGTAAAGGAAGAAAGAATTACAAAATTAAAACCTATTATAACATGTGGTAATGCACTATGAATATTGTTTATCCACTCATACTTGAGCCTCTAGAAATCTAGTGAGACAAAAATAAATAATGAGATCTATGACTCCAAATACCTGTCATGTATCAACATTTCATGTAGATGTTCATGTTGATGTAGGAGATAGCACCCTTGGCAGGAGGCTGAGCTCCTACCTTCTCCTCACAACTATGGAAACTCCCCTCTCACCTGTGGGACTGGCGAAGCTGGAGGGGAGAGTCTCTAGATAAGGGCTAGCTCCCTTTGATGCATCATGTTCATTCCAGTAAGTGAAAACACATACATATATATAGATATAAACTAGAGGGGGGGATGAAAAGAGAGAGAGATTGTAGGAAAACAAACTACTCTAAAGAGGTGATGCACCAAAATAAGTCGACCTTCTCACATCCACACTTAAAACTAGATAAATGCATACACACACTTCACACTTGGAAGAAGGACCAGGTTGCAAGAAACTGGTAGGGAGGCTTTCATGAAAACACAAAAAAATAGAGATTTCACCAAGGTGCTATGGAATACACACTGTAAGTAATCTCCTCTATTCTGAACTTCTCAAATACTACTCTCCTCTTGTCAACTGCAGAGATGGTGCCTTGTAGACAACATGTATGCTGGTGTTGGGCCTATGAAAGCATCAAGAAACAATGACTAAACACAAACAAACACTCAAGACATACACAGAAAATCTATGTAAGATGGAGGTAACACTGCATTTATTGATTCAGGTGGAAATTTTCTTAGGGCTACGCCTTACAAATATGAAGGATGTTTCTTAAAATGACAAGTCTTCAATATATATAAGCAAAGAGGCCCATTTGGCACTCCATTTTTTTACAAGTGGCCTATCACGTCCCTTCATTGGGAAGAACAAGTCACTCAAAACATTAATGAGCTATGCACTTTGTCTGTTTAAAGTCTTCCTTTTCAAGGTCAATACATGGTTTGTCTACTCATTAAATGTAAAATGGAGAAACCGGTTGCATTACTAGTTGTTTGTGTCCTCAATGATCAATTCACAGGAATTATTTCACCTGTCGGAGTCACTTCTCAAATTGGTGCCACTTAGACTAACTACTTACTCATTCCATGCTTGTCTCCTTGTCTTTTCTCAATTTTGTCTCTTCTGGCTCCTTCAGCCCTCGGGGGTGAACATTCTGGCAGGTCACTGCATCTTGGGCTTTCTTTTCCACAGTTATCACTCTCTCGTTTGAAAAGAAATGGCTATTTCACTTTGTTAACTTTGACGTTTACATGGCCATCATTGGTTTTGAAAACCAATGGCTAATTTTTTTCATTAACTTTGACATCCTCTAGGATGTCACCATCCCCGTCAAAATGTCATCATGTCCATATGGCTTCTTCTATGGCTTATCCTCCTTGGCCCTCCATGGGCACTCTTTTCTTTGTCTCTATCACCTTCTCAAAGGGAAGGTGACCCTTCAGCCTTCAAAAATGTCCACTTTCACTCAATCGAGAGTCCCCCGCAAGGGCACCTACCCTTCAGGGTCCTTCGGTGGGTCACTTTGTACTCTGGATTGTCCCCCGGTCTCCCACGGACATTTTCCTAGGTCTTGTTTGCTTCATGCATTTTTTGCAGGTTTTTGTTCATGGGCATTTTCTTGCAGACAAAAAGTCTGCAAAAATTATACCCAGCCTTTGCTTTTGATTTGAGCTAAACCCAAATTCCTTTAGACTTTTTGTCTGAAGGAATTCCTTCAGGCAAAAAATCTGAAGGAATTCAAGACTTAGTCAATTTTGACAAATTTGAACTTTGAACTTTGAACAAAACTGAACTCACCTGGGTCCTTTTCTTTGAAGTGCCTACCCTCTGCTAGGGCATTTTGAACTTGAAGACTCCCCTTCGGCCAAGGGCATACCCTTGAACCAAGCCATCGAATCAAAAATGGTTCAACGGTTCAAGGGTTTAACCATTGCGCATTGATGAACTAGTGAACCAAGGCCAATGAACTTCTTGCTTTGAACCAAGCCCATTGAACCAAGCCCGTTGAACCAAAAATGGTTCAATGGTTCAAGGGTTCAACCATTGTGTGCCAATGAACTAGCGCACCAAGGCCGATGAACTTCTTGCTTTAAACCAAGCCCATTAAACCAAAAATGGTTCAACGGTTAAATGGTTCAATGCTTGTTGAATTGAGATGTTGAACTTGAAGATGGACTTTTGAACCAAAGGTCGCTAAACCACTTGAACTAGGCCATGAACCAAACTCATTGAACTTGTACAATCCGAAAAAGACTGTCATGAATAGCAAGGGAAGAAGGGGACCAAAATTTTTGCCTGTGGGCAAAATTTGGTCAACAAATTGGTGACTCCCAAGGGAAGCAAGCCTGCTATGCTTAGAGATTAGTTTCCTTACAGTCCATTGGGTGTAGAGTCATATGGGTAACTTGGAAAACTAGTAATAGCTCTGATAAATCTTAGAACGCATCACGCAGATCTACCTCCAAGAAAATGAAAGCACACCTAAGACTAAGAAAACTACTACTTGTGCAACAACACTTAGGGAAAATGGGAAAGAAAACAAGGGGAATATATACATATGAAAGGAGACTCAATGGCAATGCTTTAGATGTATCCCATTAACTAGGATATGTAGTTCTTTACCATCCAACTTGGAGAGTTGGAATGCATTATGCTGCTTGCACTGAGTAATTATGTAAGGACCACTCCATAAGGCATCAAATTTTGCATGCTTTCCAAGCTTAGCTCAATTTTTGTCCCATTTCAGGACAATGTCTCCTTCAGAGAAATCTTTTGAGAAAGATTTCTTATCAAAGTGTCTCTTTACTTGATGTTGGTGACTGGTCATAGAAGCCATAGCCCAGTCCCTTACCTCTTGGAGCTCTATCATCTCGCATAGTCTTATCTCCATTCTACTTCCTTCTTCTAATTGCAGTTGATGAGCGAGATCCAATGCTGGAAATTCAAGTGAGATGGGAATCCTAGCTTCCCTTCCATTTATGAGCATATATGGAGAGTTTTTGATTACTCTCTTCAGAGTGATTCGATCAGCCCACAAAGCTGTCTTCAGCTTGGCATGCCAAGTCCTCTGATTTTCTTCCATGGTCCTCTTTATGATTCTAATCAAATTTTTGTTGGTGGACTCAGCCAGCACATTCCCCTATAGGTAGTAATTAGATGAAGTGCTGAGGTATATGCCATACCTTAGTGCCCATTCACTTGTTTTGGTTCCCAAAAAAGCCAAGGCATCATCTAAGATCATGGTGGCTGGGACCCCCAATCTTGTTACCAGGTCCTCATAAAACTCTAGGACCGCACTTTCATTTGCCTCTTTTAGAGCAATAGCCTCCACCCACCTTGTGAAATATTCCATAGTAGTTAGGACCCACTTGTGTCTAGCACTAGAAAGAGGATTGATCATCCTTATGAAATCCAGGCCCCACTACATGAATGGTTGCTCCACCTGAATAGGCTATAGAGGCATGGCAGCCAACCATTATTTCCCATCAAAAAGAGCACACTTCTGGCACTTTCTTACCTAGGCATGGGTGTCCTTGGAAAGAGTAGGCCAAAAATAGCCAGCTCTCATTATCCTTGCTACAGTAGATCTAGGAGCAAAATGACCACCTGCTAGCCCATCATAGAACTCAGCTAGTACCTTATCAGCCTGGTTTGGGTCGATGCATCTTAGGACCCCTAAGAGATCTTTCCTAAACAATACTTCATCAACCAAGACATAAGGGAGAGACTAGAGTTTTAAATACCTTCTACCGGTCCTATCAAGACCCTGTGAGCACTCACCAGTGAGAAGGAAACACCTCAAGTCCAATGTCCAATCCCTTATGATAGTTGGTTCCTCTACAGTGGATGCATCATGAATTACCAAGTTATCTTCCCTTTTTTTATTGAAGTCTATAGTAAGTTGTTTGTACAGGCCTCTTCCCCTCACCAACTTGGTGATCTTGATGTCTACATCATACTCCATCACTCTGGTGATCCACCCTGCTCTCTTCTCATTTAGTTCTTGATTGGTCAAGAAATCCTTGACACCTAGATGTGGGACCATGAGGTGAATCCTGCTGTTAGACAACATATGCCTAAATTTCTTCAGGCTCCACACTATTGGCAAGACTTGCTTCTCCACATATGTGTATCTGACTTCAAAATCCTCTAACCCTTGGCTAGAAAAAGCAAGTGGTTGCTCGAGGACATCACCATTTGCTTGGGTAAGCATCGCAGAGATCACCTCTTCATTGCTGAAAGTGTAGAGGTTGAAGTCTTTGTTGAATTTGAGGCTGATCAAAGTAGGAACTTGAGTAATGGCCTACTTGATGGCTTTAAAGCTATCTTTTCTTTGTGTTGTCCACTAGAACTCCTCGCCCTTCCTTAGCATAGAGGTTAGTGGCTTGACTATCTCTGTGAAATTTGGAATGAATCTCCGAATGAAATTCATCCTACCAAAGAAGCTCTGTAGGCCTTTCTTGTGCTTAGGTAGGGACATCTTCAAGATAGAACGAACTCTCTCAGGGTCAATGGATAAGCCTTCCTTGGACACGATGTGGCCAAGGAGTTTCCCCTCATGAACAACAAACACACATTTCTTTGGATTAAGAGAGATGTTGAATTCCCTACACCTTTCAAAAATCTACCTAAGGTGTCATATGTGTTGGCTCACTTCCTTGGATAATATCATCATATCATCGAGGTATACCAGCACATTTTTATTTATCAAGCCTCCAAAAGCCATGTCCATGGCTCACTGAAAGGTAGCACCAGCATTAGATAGCCCAAATGGCATCTTCTTATAGGTAAACATTCCCCATTTAGTGGTGAAGACCATTTTGTGCTGGTCACAGCCTTGCACTAGAATATGATTATACCCTGAATAACCATCTAAGAGGGAGAAATGTTTGCTACCTATTACCTTTTGGAGGATCTACTCCATGCTCGGGAGGGGATAATGATCTTTTAAAGAGACTTTATTAAGGACTTTAAAGTTGACACACAGCCTGATCTCCCTATTCTTCTTTCTAATAGGAATGAGGTTGGCTAGCCAGGAGGAATGTTTGATTAGAAATATAATTCTAGACTCAATCAATTTAGCTAGTTCCCTCTGCATGAGGGGTTCAATTGTTAGATTGATAGGTCGCTGCTTCTACATGACTAGCCTGGTGCCTTCTTCTAATTTGATGGTGTGCTGGGTGAGTCTTGGGTTGAAGCCCTTCAAGTCACAATAATCCCAAGCAAAGACATCAAAGAACTCCCTACACAACAAAATGAAAGCCCACCTTTCTTGAATAGTGCAGACTTTTCCAAGTACAAGCAGCTTGTCCTTGAAGATCCCAACCTTTTCATAATTCTCCTCTTTCATTGTGATTCATGCCTTGTCATTTCTAAATTGGTCATCTCCATTGAAGATGTTCTCAAGCATGACCAAACCTTTAGGGAGCTTATTGTTCTTCAATTGAACAATCTGATTGCCGTATTACTACTACAACTTTGCTTGGTTCTATGTTGTGAACTCAGCTTCCTCCTATAGGAAGAAAGCTATTTGTTAGTCACTTTTAAAAACTTTCCAATTTGCAATGTTGTCGGGGACAGAGGACCAAACTATCACCTTCAAGTGGCACAAACCACAGCCTCGACTTATTTCCTTTGAAACATGAAACTAAGCACCAATTGCTGCTAGCCTATCTGCTTGTTTGTTATGCACCCTAGGAATGGAGACGATAGTAAAATCAAGGAAATCTTCCACCAAGTCCTAGACCCTATGTTTGTAGTATTTCAGTAAGGAATTCTTGGTCAGATTCAAGCCTTTCACCTAATTTATAATGAACTCGCTGTCTCCCAAGACTTGCAACTCCTTGATCCCTCTTTTTCTTGTCCATTCCAAGCCATGGATAAGAGACTTGTATTCTACAACATTGCTAGTGTAAGAGAAATGGACACAGAAAGTTGAAAAATATCTATCCTTTGAAGGGGAGACTAACATCGCCCCACCACCAGCTCCTAACCTACTTTTGGAACCGTCAAAATATAGTTGCCATAGGCCTAGGTCCTCCTGGATTGCCTTCATTATATTTGGGGTGAAGGCACCCTCTTCATGCATGCAGTAGACTCCAAGGTCTGCCTCCTCTATGAACTTGTAAGGATCATGTTTGAAGTTATCATTTCCCCACTCATCCAAGAGTAGGTCTGCAACTCCTTCAAGAGCGGAGGATGGAGATTGGTCTATCTGGGACTCTTCTAGATCGATAATGGTGTAAATGACATTTACTACCTTGGGCGAGTATGGTTCTAGATGGTCCTTGTAGAGTGGCTCAAACTCAATTTTTACCTTGGTCCCATACTTGGTTCTAAAAACTAGATATGACCAATTCACTGCTAGATAGCCACCTATCTTTGATGTGGAGTCCCTGGAAAAGCAAATTGTAAACTAAGGCAGAACATCCACTACCACTATATCATGGGGAATTGAGAAGGTTGGGCAAGCATGCAATGTCAAGCCTAAACCCTTCACAATCCCAACTATTTTTGTAGGTGTCCCATCTAGCTGTAGGACTCCTTTGTTCATCTCTTCATATTTCAGTCCCATCTTGTCAGCTATGCACTTGGGCATCACTGAGGTGCTAGCCCCATTGTCAATAATGTAGTTATGCACCAAGAAATCCCCTATGACCAAGGATACATAGAAAGGGGGAATTTTCCCTTCCTTCTTTACCTGACCTAAAGTGGAAGGCTGCCCATTCATCATTAAGACATTATCAGTGATCGCTGGGACAGCTTGTCGATCTAGCTCATACAATTCCTTCTTCAATACATCCTTCTATCTTGGAAGAGACAATAAATCCCATAAAGATATGTTCATATGCAGCTTCTTCATCTAATCCACTATATTGACCTGAGGACTGCCTCCTTTCACACTTTCTTTGGGGCTGATCCCAACCTGAGCTGCAGGCTGAGGGGCTGAAGGCACAAATGACTGTCTAAAGTTTGGGGTATTTAAATTTGAGTGTGACAGAGAAGGTACTCCTTCCACTTGGTTGGTAGCCTAGGCTTCTCCCATTGCTCTTCTCGTAAATCTTGTATTGGCTGCAACACAGTCAACCTAATTATCTGTAGTGCCCACATAATTCACTAAATAAAATTCCCCTTCTAGATGATTCATGAGGGTAGAATCAAGCTAGGCCTAATTGTTACTTGTGTTGGATTGAGTTGGAGCCTCAAACATCTGGGAATGAGAATCTGTCTGATTGTCTACATTCTAGAAATAATTCATCATCTCATTTGTGTAAATACCCTATTCTTGACCATATCCCATGGTCGAACAACTTGGCTACTCATATACTAGATTATTCTGAACTGGCACCATGACTTTAGATGATGAAGGGGGGCCTGAGTTCTAATTTTGAAATGCCCTAGTTTGAGTGAGTTGACCCTGTCCTTGATTATAGCCTTGAAAAGGGGGCCTAGGGGCTTGACCATAATGCTGGTATCCCTGGTTCAGTCTGTTGTTTTGAGCTTGCTACCTTTTAAGAGCTACAAGTTTATTTGACATGCTCTGCAACAGACTTTTAACCTCATGAAGTTCATTGGATGGAATAGTACCTAGTTTCTCAATGCTAGGCAGAGGGGATAATGTGGGAGTAATGGTTTGAATTGGAGGTAGCATTTCTAGGAAAAGTGGCATGTGAGGCCTAGGGACTATTTTCCCAACCTGTACTAAACAATTTTCAATTGTTATGGCTATGCCATAAGTAGTAGGCAGTATATGCCCTCCCATGGATTGTATCATCATAGTAATATCACTATTTAAAGCTCTTAAATAATAAAAGAAAGCATAGCTAGGAGTCAGTCTTACCAAGATGGGAATTCTATCCCAAGTCTTTTGAAATCGTGTGTTAAAATCCTACATATACTCGTGTGGAGCTCTCTTTATGGTCGACAGCTACTCAGCAAGTGAGAGGCCCTTGTTCTTTTCCCCAAAATGATTTGTCAATTGAGTGGCCAATTCATTCCAAGAGTGTATTAAATATATAGGCAAATTTCCATACCAGTCAAGAGCCTTGCCTTTAAGAGACAATGCTAGCAATCTGATGGTGATATTTTACTCTGTTACATTATGAATATTACAAAGGTTAGAAATATTCCTAATATGCTTGATGACTATAATGGGCCCCTCTCCATCAAAAGAAGGCACATTTTTGAGGGTTATTCTCAGAATTGGATCATAGCATGGGAGATTCAAGGGGCTCTGACCACAAAAATCTGCAAAAGGTAGTGCCATCACTAGGATGGACTATAACTGGGGTTCTATTGTGTATGTGTCCCTTACAATAGGTCTAGGAGGATTATTTTTTGGATAAGGATGAGTCCTCTCAAACCTTAGCCTTTTAGCAGAGTTTAAAGGCAACTCAACGAAATCAAAAGGAACCCATTTTGAAGCAGACCTTATGGTGACTTTAGGCATAGAAAGTTAAGAAATTAGTCTTAATTTGAAAAATTGGAGCTCTTACCAGTGGAGTCACCAGATGCTGGAAATCTTAAATTTACTGTGATAGAACTAGCATCAATCTTGAAACCTTACTGAGTTGTCAAACTATGTCCCATCAAGCGTGCCAAAACTATTGACGTAAGAGATTACACCCTTGGCAGGAGGCTGAGCTCCTGCCTTCTCCTCGCAACTATGGAAACTCCCCTCTCACCTGTGGGACTGATAAAGTGGAGGGGCGAGTCTCTAGATAAGGGCTAGCTCCCTTTGATGCATCATGTTCATTCCAGTAAGTACAAACACATACATATATATAGATATAAACTGGAGGGGGGATGAAAAGATAGAGAGATTACAAGAAAACAAACTACTCTAAAGAGGTGATGCACCAAAATAAGTTGACCTTCTCACATCCACACTTAAAACTAGATAAATGCATACATACACTTCACACTTGGCAGAAGGACCAGGCTACAAGAAACTAGTAGGGAGGCTTTCATGAAAACACAAAAAAATAGAGATTTCACCAAGGTGATGTGGAATACACACTATAAGTAATCTCCTCTATTTTGAACTTCTAAAATACTACTCTCCTCCTATCAACTACAAAGATGGTGCCTTGTAGATAATAGGTATGTTGGTGTTGGGCCTACAAAAGCATCAAGAAATATTGACTGAACACAGACAAACACTCAAGACACACAAAAAATCTATCCAAGATGGAGGTAACACTGCGTTTATTGATTCAGGTGGAAATTTTGCCAAGGCTATGCCTTCCAAATATGAAGGATTTTTCTTAAAATGACAAGTCTTCAATATATAGGAGAAGCAAGGAGGCCCATTTGGCGCTCCATTTTTTACAAGTGGCCTATTGCGTGCCTTCATTGGGAAGAACAAGTCACTCAAAACATTAATGAGTTATGCACTTTGTCTATTTGAAGTTTGCCTTTTCAAGGTCAATACACGGTTTGTCTACTCATTAAATGTAAAATGGAGAAACTAGTTACATTGCTAGCTATGTGCATCCCTAATGATCAATTTGTAGGAACTATTTCACCTGCCAGAGTCACTTCTCAAATTGGTGCCACTTGGACTAACTACTTACTCGCTCCATGCTTGTCTCCTTGTATTTTCTCAATTTTCTCTCTTCTGGCTCCTTCAGCCCTCGAGGGTGAACATTCTGGTGGGTCACTGCATCTTGGGCTTTCTTTTCCATGGTTAGCACTCTCTCATTTGAAAAGGAATGGGTATTTCACTTTGTTAACTTTGACATTTACACGGCTGTCATTGGTTTTGAAAACCAATGGCTAATTTGTTTTGTTAACTTTCATGTCCTCTAGGACGTCACCATCCCCGTCAAAATGTCATCGGGTCCATATGGCTTCTTCTGTAGCTTATCCTCCTTGGCCCTCCATGGGCACTCTTTTCTTTGTCTCTATCACCTTCTCGAAGGGAAGGTAACCCTTCAGCTTTCAAAAATGTCCCCTTGCACTCAGCTAAGAGTCCCTTGCAAGGGCACCTACCCTTCAGGGTCCTTCGGTGGGTTGCTTTGTACTCTGGATTGCCCCCCAGGCTCCTGCAGACATTTTCTTAGGTCTTTTTTGCTTCATGTATTTTCCATGGGCTTTAGTTCACAGACATTTTCTTGTAGACAAAAAGCCCACAAAAATTCTACCTGGCCTTTGCTTTTGATTTGAGTTGTGCCTGAATTCCTTCAGACTTTTTGTCTGAAGGAATTCCTTCGGGCCAAAAATATGAAGGAATTCGAGACTTAGTCAATTTTGACAAATTTGAACTTTGAACTTTGAACAAAATTGAACTCACCTGGGTCCTTTTCTTTGAAGTGCCAACCCTCCGCTAGGGCATTTTGAACTTGAAGACTCCCCTTTAGCTGAGGGCATACCCTTAAACCAAGCATACCCTTAAACCAAGCCTTTGAACCAAAAATGGTTCAACGGTTCAAGGGTTCAACCATTGCGCGTTGATGAACTAGTAAACCAAGGCCGATGAACTTCTTGCTTTTAACCAAGCCCATTGAACCAAGCCCTTTGAACCAAAAATGTTTCAACAGTTCAAGGGTTCAACCATTGGTCGCCAATGAACTAGTGAACCAAGGCCAATGAACTTCTTGCTTTAAACCAAGCCCATTAAACCAAAAAAGGTTCAATGGTTCAATGCTTGTTGAATCGATATTGTGAACTTGAAGATGGAATTTTGAACCAAAGGTCACTGAACCACTTGAACTAGGCCATGAACCAAACTCATTGAACTTGTGCAACCCAAAAAATACTATCATGAATAGCAAGGGAAGAAGGGGACCAAAATTTTTGCCTGTGGGAAAAATTTGGTCAACAAATTGGTGACTCCCAAGGAAAGCAAGCTTGCTATGCTTAGAGATTAGTTTCCTTGCAGTCCATTGGGTGTGGATTTGGATGGGTAACTTGGAAAACTAGTAATAGCTCTGATAAATCTTAGAACCCATCACGCAGATCTACCTCCAAGAAAATGAAAGCACACCTAAGACTAAGAAAACTACTACTTGTGCAACAATAATTAGGGAAAATGGGAAAGAAAACAAGGGGAATATATACATGTGAAAGGAGACTCAATGGCAATGCTTTAGATGTATCCCATTAACTGGGATATGTAGTTCTTTACCATCCAACTTGGAGAGTTGAAATGCATTATGTTACTTGCATTGAGTAATTATGTAAGGACCACTCCATAAGGCGTCAAATTTTGCATGCTTTCCAGGCTTAGCTCGATTTGTGTCCCATTTCAGGACAATGTCTCCTTTAGAGAAATATTTTGATAAAGATTTCTTATCAAAGTGTCTCTTTACTTGATGTTGGTGACTGGTCATAGAAGCCATAGCCCGGTCCCTTACCTCTTGGAGCTCTATCATCTCTCACAGCCTTATCTCCATGCTACTTCCTTCTTCTAATTATAGCTGATGAGTGAGATCCAATGCTGGAAATTCAAGTGAGATGGGAAGCCTAGCTTCCCTTCCATTTATGAGCGTATATGGAGAGTTTTTGATTGCTCTCTTTGGAGTAATTCGATCAGCCCACAGAGTTGTCTTCAGCTTGGCATGCCAAGTCCTCTAATTTTCTTCCATGGTCCTCTTTATGATTCTGATCAAATTTTTGTTGGTGGACTTAGCCAGCCCATTCCCCTATGGGTAGTAATTGGATGAAGTGCTAAGTTATATGCCATACCTTAGCGCCCATTCACTTGTTTTGGTTCCCAAAAAAGCCAAGGCATTATCTAAGATTATGGTGGGTAGGACACCAAATCTTGTTACCAGGTCCTCATAAAACTCCAAGACTGAACTTTCATTTACCTCTTTCAGAGCATCAACCTCCACCCACCTCGTGAAATAGTACATAGTAGTTAGGACCCACTTGTGTCCAACACTAGAAGGAGGATTGATCATCCCTATGAAATCTAGGCCCCACTGCATGAATGGTTGCTCCACCTAAATAGGTTGTAGAGGCATGGCATCCAACCGTTGTTGCCCATCAAAAAGTGCACACTTCTGGCACTTTCTTACCCAGGCATGGGTGTCCTTGAAAAGAGTAGGCCAAAAATAGCTAGCTCTCATTATCCTTGCTGTAGTAGCTCTAAGAGAGAAATGATCACCTGTTGGCCCATCATTGAACTCGGCCAATACCTTATTAGCCTAGTTTGGGTTGATGCATCTTAGGACCCTAGAGAGATCTTTCCTAAACAATACTTCATCAACCAAGACATAAGGGAGAGACTAGAGTTTGAAATACCTTCTACCGATCCTATCAAGATCCTATGGGCACTCACCAATGAGAAGCAAACACCTCAGGTCCAATGTCCAATCCCTTATGACAACTAGTTCCTCTACAGTGGCTGCATCGTGAATTAGCAAGCTATCTTCCCTTTTTTTGTTGAAGTCTACAGCAAGCTATTTACACAGGCCTCTTCCCCTCACCAACTTGGTGATCTTGATTGTCTACATCATACTCCATCACTATGGTGATCCACCTTGCTCTCTTCTCATTTAGGTCTTGATTGATTAAGAAATCCTTGACACCAGGATGTGGGACCATGAGGTGAATCCTGTTATTCGACAGCATATGCCTAAATTTCTTCAGGCTCTACACTATTGTTAAGACTTGCTTCTCCACATATGTGTATCTGACTTCCAAATCCTCTAACCCTTGGCTAAAAAAAGCAAGTGGTTGTTCGAGGTCATCACCATTTTCTTGGGTAAGCATGGCAGAGATCACTTCTTCATTGATGAAAGTGTAGAGGTTGAAGTTTTGTTGAAATCGGGGCTTATCAAAGTAGGAGCCCTAGTAATGGCCTACTTGATGGCTTTAAAGCTGTCTTTTCTTAGTATTATCCACTAGAACTCCTCGCCCTTCCTTAGCATAGAGGTTAGTGGCTTGACTATCTTTGTGAAATTCGGAATGAATCTTTGAATGAAATTTATCCTGCCAAAGAAGCTCTGTAGACCTTTCTTGTGGTTAGGTAGGGACATCTCCAAGATAGAATGAACTCTCTCGGGGTCAATGGATAAGCCTTCCTTGGACATGATGTGGCCAAGGAGTTTCCCCTCATGAATAGCAAACACACATTTCTTTGGATTAAGAGAGATGTTGAATTCCCTACACCTTTCAAAAATTTGCCTGAGGTGTCCTATGTGTTGGCTCACTTCCTTGGAGAATATCCTCACATCATCGAGGTATACCATCATGTTGTTATTTATCAAGCCTCCAAAAGCCATGGCCATGGCTCACTGAAAGGTAGCACCAGCATTAGATAGCCTAAATAGCATCTTCTTATAGGCAAACATTCCCCATTTAGTGGTGAAGACCATTTTGTGCTAGTCATAGACTTGCACTAGAATATGATTATACCCTGAATAACTATCTAGGAGGGAGAAATGTTCGCTACCTGTTACCTTTTGGAGGATCTACTCCATGCTTGGGAGGGGATAATGATCTTTTAAAGAGACTTTATTAAGGTCTCTAAAGTTGACACATAGCCTGATCTCCCTAATCTTCTTTCTAACAGGAATGAGGTTGGCTAGCCAGGAGGAATGTTTGATTGGAAATATAATTCCGTACTCAATCAATTTGGTTAGTTCCCTCTGCATGAGGGGTTCAATTATTGGATTGATAGGTCTTTGCTTCTACGTGACTAGCCTGGTGCCTTCTTCTAATTCAATGGTGTGCTGGGCGAGTCTTGGGTCGAAGCCCTTCAAGTCACTATAATCCCAAGCAAAGACATGAAAGAACTCCTGACATAGCAAAATGAAAGCCCACCTTTCTTGAATAGTGCAGACTTTTCCAAGTGCAAGCAACTTGTCCTTGAAGATCCCAACCTTTTCATAATTCTCCTCTTTAGTTGTGATGCATGCCTTGTCATTTCTAAATTGGTCATCTCCATTGAAGATGTTCTCAAGCATGACCAAACCTTTAGGGAGCTTATTGTTCTTCAATTGAACAATCTGATTTATGTATTGCTGCTACAACTTTGCTTGGTTATGTGTTGCAAACTCAGCTTCCTCTTGTAAGAAGAAAGCTATTTGCTGGTCACTTTCAAAAACTTTCCAATTTGTAATGTTGTCAGGGACAGAGGGCCAAACTATCACCTTCAAGTGGCATGAACCACAGCCTTGACTTATCTCATTTGAAACATCAAACTGAGCACCAATTATTGTTAGCCCATCCACTTGTTTGTTCTACTCCCTAGGAATGGAGGCGATACTGAAAGCATGGAAATCTTCCACCAAGTCCCAGACCCTATGTTTGTAGGATTTCAGCAAGGAATTCTTGGTTAGATTCAGGCCTTTCACCTGATTTACAATCAACTCACTGTCTCCCAAGACTTGCAACTCCTTGATCCCTGTTTTTCTTGCCCATTCCAAGAAATGGATAAGAGACTCGTATTCTACAACATTGCTAGTGTAAGAGAAATGGAAATAGAAAGCTAAAAAATACCTGTCCTTTGAAGGGGAGACTAACATCACCCTACCACCAGCTCCCAGCCTAATTTTGAAACTGTCGAAATACAGCTGCCATAAG
This sequence comes from Torreya grandis, assembly GCA_037957365.1. NCBI lineage: Eukaryota > Viridiplantae > Streptophyta > Pinopsida > Cupressales > Taxaceae > Torreya > Torreya grandis. Next base: position 5,548,161 of record JARHVA010000169.1, on the reverse strand, counting down.
CCTAGGTCCTCCTAGATTGCCTTCATTATATTTGGCGTGAAGGTGCCCTCTCGTGCATGCAGTAGACTCCAAGGTCTGCCTCCTCTATGAACTTGTAAGGATCATGTTTGAAGTTATCATTTCGCCACTCATCTAAGAGTAGGTCTGTAACTCCTTCAAGAGTGGAGGATAGAGATTAGTCTGTCTAAGACTCTTCTAGGTCGATAATGGTGTAACTAACATTTGCTACCTTGGGTGAGTATGGTTATAGATGGTCCTTGTAGAGTGGCTCAGACTCTATTTTTACCTTGGTCCCATACTTGGTTCTAAAAACTAGATATGACTAATTCACTACTAGATAGCCACCTATCTTTGATGTGAAGTCCTTGGATAAGCAAATTGCAAAATAAGGCAAAACATCTGCTACCTCTATATCATGGGGAATTGAGAAGGTTTGGCAAGCATGCAATGTCAAGCCTAAACCCTTCACAATCCCAACTATTTTTTTAGGTGTCCCATCTAGCTGCAGGACTCTTTTGTTCATCTCTTCATATTTCAGTCGCATCTTGTCAGCTATGCACTTGGGCATCACTGAGGTGCTAGCCCCATTGTCAATAATGCAGTTGTGCACCAAAAAACCCCTATGACTAAGGATACATAGAAAGGAGGAATTTTCTCTTCCTTCTTTACCTGACCTGAAGTGGAAGGCTGCCCATTCATCATCAAGACATTATCAGTGCTCGCTGGGACAGCTTGTTGATCTAGCTCATGCAATTCCTTGTTCAATACGTCCTTCTATTCTAAAAGAGACAATGAATCCCATAAAGAGATGTTCATATGTATCTTCTTTATCTGGTCCACTATATTGACCTAAGGACTGCCTCCTTTCACACTTTCTTTGGGGCTGATTCCATCCTGAGCTACAGGTTGAGGGGCTAAAGGCACAAATGGCTGTCTAAAGTTTGGGGTCTTTAAATTTGAGTGTGATAGAGAAGGTGTTGTTGCCGCTTGGGTGGTAGCCTGGGCTTCTCCCATTGCTCTTATCTTAAAAATTGTATTGGTTGCAACATAGTCAGCCTGATTGTTTGCAGTGCCCACATAATTTACTAAATAAAAATTCCCCTTCTAAATGATTCATGAGGGTAGAATCAGGTTGGGCTTTATTGCTACTTGTGTTGGGTTGAGTTGGAGCCTCAAACATTTGGGAATGAGCAAATTCCTGATTGTCTACATTCTAGAAATAATTCATCATCTCATTTGTGTAAATACCCTGTTCTTGACCATATCCCATGGTCGAACAACTTGGTTGTTCCTGTACTAGATTGTTCTAAGCTGGCACCATGACTTTAGATGATGAAGGGGGGCCTAAGTTATAATTTTGAAATGGCTTGGTGTGAGTGAGCTGACCTTGTCCTTGATTATAGCCTTAAAAAGGGGGTTTAGGGGCTTGACCATAATGTTGATATCCCTAGTTCGGTCTATTATTTTGAGCTTACTACCTTTTAAGAGCTACAAGTTCATTTGACATGCTTTGTAATAGACTTTTAACCTCATGAAGTTCATTGGATGGAATAGTAGCTAGTTTCTCAATGCTAGGTAGAGGGGCTAATGTGGGAGCAATGGTCTGAATTGGAGGTAGCATTTCTAGGAAAAGTGGCATGTGAGGCCTAGGGGCTATTTTCCCAGCCTGTACTAAACAATTTTTAGCTGCTATGGCATGTCATAAGTAGTAGGTAGTATATGCCCTCCCATGGATTATATCATCATAGCAATATCACTATTTAAAGCTCTTAGATAATACAAGAAAGCATAGCTGGGAGTCGGTCTTACCAGGATGGGAATTCTATCCCAAGTCTTTTGAAACCGCGTGTTAAAATCCTGCATATACTCATGTGGAGCTCTCTTTATGGTCGTCAGCTGCTCAACAAGTGAGAGGTTGTCTCTCTTTTCCCCAAAATGATCTATCAACTGAGTGCCCAATTCATTTTAAGAGTGTATTGAATTTATAGGCAAATTTTCATACCAGTCAAGAGCCTTGCCTTTGAGAGATAATGCTAGCAATCTAATGGTGATATTTTCCTTTGTTACATTATGAATATTGCAGAGGTTATAAATATTTCTAATATGCTTGAAGACTATAATGGGCCCCTCTCCATCAAAAGAAGGCACATTTTTTAGGGTTGTTCCTAGAATTGGATCATAGCGTGGGAGATTCAAGGGGTTTTGACCACAAAAATTTGCAAAAGGCAATGCCATTGCTAGGATGGGCTGTAACTAGTTTTATGCTACGTATGTGTCCCTTACAATAGGTCTAGGAGGATTGTTTATTGGATAAGGATGGGTCATCTCAAACCTTAGCCTTTTAGCAGAGTTAAAAGGCAACTCAAAAAAATCGAAAGGAACCCCTTTTGAAGCAGACCTTATGGTGACTTTAGGCATAGAAAGTTAAGAAACTAGTCTTAATTTGAAAAACTGGAGCTCTTACCAGTGGAGTCGCCAAATGCTAAAAATCTTAAATTTACTATGACAGGACCAACATCAATCCTGTAACCTTATTGAGTTGTCAAATTATGTCCCACCAGGCATGCTAAAACTGTTGACGTAGGAGATTACACCCTTGGCAAGACGCTGAGCTCCTGCCTTCTCCTCACAACTATGGAAACTCCCCTCTCACCTATGGGACTGGCAAAGCTAGAGGGGAGAGTCTCTAGATAAGGTCTAGCTCCCTTTTATTCATCATGTTCATTCCAGTAAGTGCAAACACATACATATATATATAGATATAAACTGGAGGGGGGGATGAAAAGAGAGAGAGATTGCAGGAAAACAAACTACTCTAAAGATGTGATGCAATAAATAAGTTGAACTTCTCACATCCACACTTAAAACCAGACAAATGCATATATATACTTCACACTTGGTAGAAGGACCAGGCTATAAGAAACTGGCAGGGAGGCTTTCATGAAAACACAGAAAAATAGAGATTTCACCAAGGTGTTGTGGAATACACACTATAAGTAATCTCCTGTGTTCTGAACTTCTAAAATACTACTCTCCTCCTATCAGCTATAGAGATGGCACCTTGTAGACAACAGGTATGCTAGTGTTGGGCCTATGAAAGCATCAAGAAATAATGACTGAACACAAACAAACACTTAAGACATACACAAAAAATCTATCCAAGATGGAGGTAACACTGCGCTTATTGATTCAAGTGGAAATTTTTCCAGGGCTACGCCTTAAAAATATGAAGGATGTTTCTTAAAATGACAAGTCTTCAATATATAGGAGAAGCAAGGAGGCCCATTTGGCACTCCTTTTTTTTACAAGTGGCCTATTGCGTCCCTTCATTAGGAAGAACAAGTCACTTAAAACATTAATGAGATGTGCGCTTTGTCTATTTGAAGTCTGCATTTTCAAGGTCAATACATGGTTTGTCTACTCATTAAATGTAAAATGGAGAAACCAATTGCATTTCTAGCTATTTGCATCCCCAATGATCAATTCACAGGAACTGTTTCACTTATCAGAGTCACTTCTCAAATTGGCACCAATTGGACTAACTGCTTACTTGTTCCATGCTTATCTCCTTGTCTTTTCTCAATTTTTTCTCTTCTGGCTCCTTCGGCCCTCGGGGGTGAACATTCTAGCAGGTCACTGCATCCTGGGCTTTCTTTTCCATGGTTAGCACTCTCTCATTTGAAAAGGAATGGCTATTTCACTTTGTTAACTTTGACATTTACATAGCCATCATTAGTTTTTAAAACCAATAGCTAATTTTTTTTTTTTAACTTTGACATCCTCTGGGATGTCACCATCTCTGTCAAAATGTCATCGAGTCCATATGGCTTCTTCTGTAGCTTATCCTCCTTAGCCCTCTATGGACACTCTTTTCTTTGTCTCTATCACCTTCCTGAAGGGAAGGTGACCCTTCAGCCTTCAGTAAATGTCCCCTTGGACTCGGTTGAGAGTCCCCTGCAAGGGCACCTACCCTTCGGGTCCTTCAGTGGGTCACTTTGTACTCTGGATTGCCCCCCGAGCTCTTGCAGACATTTTCTTGGGTCTTGTTTGCTTCATGCATTTTTTGTGGGCTTTTGTCTATGGGCATTTTCTTGCAGACAAAAAGTCAGTGGAAATTCTACCTAGCCTTTGCTTTTGATTTGAGTTGCACCTAAATTCCTTTAGACTTTTTGTCTGAAGGAATTCCTTCAGGAAAAAAATTTGAAGGAATTTAGGACTTAGTCAATTTTGACAAATTTGAACTTTGAACTTTAAATAAAACCAAACTCACCTGAGTCCTTTTCTTTAAAATGCCTACCCTCTGCTAAGGCATTTTGAACTTGAAGACTCCCCTTCGGCTGAGGGCATACCCTTAAACCAAGCTGTTGAACCAAAAATGATTCAACAGTTCAAAGGTTCAACCATTGCACGCTGATGAACTAGTAAACCAAGGCCAATGAACTTCTTGCTTTAAACCAAGCACGTTGAACCAAAAATGGTTCAACGGTTTAAGGGTTCAACCATTGTGCACTGATGAACTAGTGAACCAGGGCTGATGAACTTCTTGCTTTGAACCAAGCCCGTTGAACCAAGCCTGTTGAACCAAAAATGGTTCAACGATTCAATGGTTTAATGCTTGTTAAATCGAGATGTTGAACTTGAAGATGGACTTTTGAACCAAAGGTCACTGAACCACTTAAACTAGGCCATGAACTGAACTCATTGAACTTGTGCAACCTAAAAAAGACTGTCATGAATAGCAAGGGAAGAAGGGGACCAAAATTTTTGCCTGTGGGCAAAATTTGGTCAAAAGTTCATCAAGTGAGTGAAACCTAAGGGAGATGATGGAGAGGCATAGTCCAAGGTACTAATCTAGTCAACATGTCCACTACTATTTTTAGTCAAATGACATCAAAAACTAAACATCACCTACATAACCAAATAATCTACAACTAGGTGAGATTAGGACTTGGCAAGGGAGAAGGCTCTACCACTTATGAAAATCAAATTGGCATAAACACACTAGGATAATTTTATGAAATTTGAAAATATCTATCTTATTTATCTCAAGAGATTACAAGGCTCAATCTGTGTAGAGTCTAGTCATGCCCAAGAGAGAGATTCAAAATAATAGCTTAAAGGCTATACTTATAGAATAAAGGAAGCAAGAAAGAGGGCAAAATGCCTTGGAGAATGGGGAAAGTCCTCAAGGTCAAGAAATAAGGTGGCAATACTTGATTATATTTTTATTACATGCCTTGATCAATAAATATATCTCCTACTATTCCACTAATCCTCGAGTTCCTCTCATTGATTGAGATTCCCCACTAGAGATAGAGGTTTGTTACATGATGACCAAGTTTGTTTTAGCAAAATCATAGCCAATAACTACCTTTCCATGTACCAAATCACCACACCAGGACTCTAATTCCACTTACCTCGATCATGAAGATCAAATCCTCAAATCTTGATACCGATAAACATGTCATGCCTTAGGTGATGGAGTACATAAATTATTGATGATGGGCACCCTTAAATTTACTACATATTCACCCATTTCCATATCTAGATCATAGGTCCCACATATAGTCAAAAAACCCATCTAAGGACATGGCTTTTCCTATATTCTTTATAGTAAAATAGACCCATGGATCAGTTAGCACCTTCTATATTATAATAGGTTCAAATAAAACTATTATATCTCTATGAGGACCAAGAATTCATTATACTTGGATCCTTATTTAACATGGTGAACCAATCACAAGAAAGAACCATATAAGCTATAACTTATTAAACTAGAGATCAATATAAGCTCCAATGGTGGTCCCTTCATATTCTTCAAATCCTACTGCATCAACTAGACCACTTCATGGTGTTTGAACTAGATCTAATGGTGTTGGGAAGACTCTATAAAACCTTGATTTCATGGTCAAAAATAGCCTTCCAACCCTCATCAAGAATCCTAGGATCATTGCTGCTCTCAAATTTACTTTTCATTAGTTGTCAATGCTTGACTTGGCTTGTTAACACATTTAACTTGCTTCACTCTATTGATTTACTTGTGTATGGATGTATGTGATTCATTGATATTCTACTAGGATCCATACACTTTTAACACTTGTCCTTAACTCATTAGCTCTTTGGATTCATTAACCATTTTGATTCTACCTCACTCCATCTAATCTTGATGAGTGATTAAGTGTAATCCCTTGATTTAGCTTCGAATTATCAACTTTATCTCTATTGGTGCCACTTATCAATCCCACATTGATTCTTAAGATCTTGTTATTCTATCAATTCACATGATTGTGCCATGTGGTGGCTTCTTGAGATCTATGACTGTTTGAACCATCTCACACCATTAGATCAAGATGTATGATCAAGTGCAGATCGTTAGATCTTCTTTGGTTTAAAAAAACAATGGCTATTTACTAGGTCTTAAAATTGATGTTCATGTGACCGTCAATTTATGTCCACACAGATGTATTTGACATCTTGTAGACCATCAAATTTAAACTCCAATGGATTTTTGATTTAACTTAACATTAGTGTGAATGTCTTACTATGCAGGTCCATCTTTGAATATTTATATATTGAGCCAAAAAGATCATGCAAGTCTGAAATTTTTTAAGGATGATCCTAGCATGTAAATATATAATTGCACTTGATCTTCTGGTCATGTGAGGATTCTTGAGTAGGATATAAAATGCACAAGTTGGCCATTCCACTTGATTTTGTATGGCATCCTAGTGATGGTTTGGTCCTTCAAAGCTTTCTTTTAAACTTGTACATAATTTCTAAGGCTCTGAATGAAATCCTAAGGCATATGCAAGCTTTTCCATAACCTTGAATACCATGACACCTACTCGAGGACCAGTTCCTTGCTTTGTAGATTGATCAAAATGCACTTTAGTAAGCCTAAAGTGTTTTAAAATCTTAGTGGTCAATGCCAGATCCTTGGATGACTCATTCCATCTAGAGATTTATCCAAGCCATTTTGATCATTTAATCAATTAAGAACCATACTTCTTTCTCTACATCAAGACCATTGGTAGCCTGACCTATCTGGTTACATGTTTGGTATGTGGGCCAAATGGCCACTAGTTAGATAGTATTATTATGTCATCTAAATAAATAATATTAAACTTATTAAGGAGACCTTGAAATTCCATGTCCATATCCTTCTAAAAAGTGGCTCCAACATTATCCCCCACTTAGTGGTGAAGGTTGTTTTGTACTGGTCTTCTTCTTTGACCAAAATTTAGTTATATCCATTATAACCATCCATTAAATAGAACCTCTCTAAACCTAAAACTATATATAAAATTTGTTGCATTGATGGTAATGGATAATGGTCTTTGAGGGAGGCTTTGTTTAAGTCATGGAAGTCAACACGACCTTATTTCACCATTCTTCTTCTGTATTAGAATAAAGTTTTCCACGTAAGATGAGTGCTTAATTAGAAATATTATGGTTGATTCAATGAGCTTATGTAGCTCAACTCTCATTAGAAGTTCAAGCTTAGGATTAATTAGCATTTGACTTTGTCTGACTGGCTTAGTCTCATCTTTTAGCTCAATGGTATGTTGAGCTAGACTTGGATCAAAAACTTTAAGGTCATTGTACTACCATGCAAAAACATCTGAAAATCTTGAACGTAACTTAATAAAAGCTTATTTATTTGAAGATTTGCAAACTTTACCTAGCTTTAAAAAATTTCTAGTTGAAATATACACATTTGTATGGTGTTCTTCCTTGGTTTACAAAGAAAAATTTATTTACTTAATTCATCATCTATGTTCAATATGTTTTCAAGGGTGACCAATTATTTAGGCAATGTGTTTGTCTTTAATTATACAATCTGGTCATCATACTACTATGAATGCTTGTCTTGGTTCTTTGAGGAGAATTTAGATTCATCTTATAAGAATCTAAAAATATAGTATCATCTTCAAAAACCTACCAATTATCATTATTGTCTAAGATAGGTCTCACAACTACCTTGATATGTGATTGAACCTTTTCCCTTTTTATGTCATCTAGAATACTGAATTGTGAGCTAATAAAAGTTAGCCTGTATGCATGCTTATTATGATTTCTTGATATGACCAAAATATTGAAGTCTTGAAAGTATTGAAATAGGTCAAATAATATATTCTTATAGGATTTATGTAGTGTGTTTTTACATATATTAATTCCCCTTACTTGGTGAACTACTAGTTCACTATCTCCAAAGACTTATAAGGAAATAACCTTCATTTTTCTTGCCCATTGCAAACCATGCACTAATGCTTCATATTCAGTAACATTATTGGAGAAATAAAACTAGAACTTAATAGAAGATAAATACATTTTATTTTATGGAGAGATTAACATCATTCCAAATCCAGTGCCATGTTTGTTCCTAGATCCATCAAAATATATCTACCACAGTACTTCACTAGGTTGATCATCTTTCATCAATGTTGGAATTAGTGCATCATTTTTGTGAAGATAATAAACACCAAATCCTTCTTCTTAAATTAACTTTTATGAATAATTTCAATGTAAATTAGAGGCCCATTCATCAAGGAAAAGATCTAGAACTCCATCTAGAAGTGATTCAGATTCAACCTCATTATTTTCTAGCACCTTGTCTGAGATGACACAATTAGTGTTCACCATGCTTGGCATACATGGATCCAAATAAAATCTTGTCATAGGTTTAGATAATATTTTCACCTTAGTACCATACCTGGTTATAAACATTAGATAGGTCCAATCAACTGACAAATACCCTCTAATCTTTGATGTAAAATATCTTGACAAGCACATGGAAAAATGGGGAGGCAAGTTGACTACAACTACATCTTACTGAATAAAAAAATTGGGGAAAACATGTAATTTCAGTTTTAGGCCTTTGATTGTGCCTACTATTTTTGTTGGTGATCCATCTAATTATAATACTCCTTTTGTATTTAGCTCATAGATAAGACCAAGCTTGTCTGTAATTTTTTTGGGCATAATAGTGCTATTGCATCCACTATCTACCATATAATTATGGACTAAGTAGTCACCTACTATCAAAATGAGATAAAAGGGAGGGGTTTTATTTGACTCAACATTATATTTATAAACCTTTGTCATGTTATGTATCTATTGATCAAGTTTCTTGATTTGTTGGTCTGAATTGGCCAATATAACTCTTGAATTCTCAATTGGTTCCTTAGATACTTTAAGATTTGAAAGTTCTTGAATCAACATGTCCTTTGCCCTTGGAATGGCAAGAGAATTCCACATGATAATACTAACATTTTATTTCTTCATCTGATCTATAATTCTAAAAGATGTTCTACTAACCTTTGGCTATAATTTCTGAGCCACTGACTATTATGTAGTTAGGGGCATTTAGGGAACTTTCACTATCTCTGTATTCTAACTCTTCTATACTACAGGAACAAAAAATTGATCTTTGACATTATTTGGCACAAAATTAGGAACATTATAAGTGTTACTCACATCTTGATCTTCTTTAACTTCTCTTCTTTTAGTTTTAGTCAGAGCTACCACTTGACTATTTGTGTTGCTAGTTTCATCAACTTGGTTGAATACAATGTGGTCATGCAAGTGCCAATTAACATTGATAGCATTAGGCTGCCCTGGAACTTGTTGAGATTCTCCTTGGATTTCCATAATCATGTCTCGATACTAAGTTCTTTGAAGATACAAATCTTCTTGTGTCATCTATGGCATGGTAATATCTTATGATACCAAGGCTTGATTTTGAATGTCATTTGGATTGGAAGGATGCCAACTTGGATATTGCATTAAGTTATTTTGGGTAATAATGGCTTTTGATCTGGAAGGTACATTAGGATTAGAGGTTACATATGGCTTAGTTTTGATTATAGCTCCTTGATTTTGATAAGGTTTCCTATTTTCCTTAAAACTATGATAAGGAGGTCTTTAGTTATTGAAATACTAACAAGTACCCTAGTTTTGTTATTGATAAGGTTTACCTTGGTATTCTTGTATCTTGAGTGAAATAATATCATTTCGAAAAGCTTGTAACATGTTTTTTAGATCACCAATCTCACTAGATTGATTAGGAGGGGTTACAACTTGGGATTTTGGAGATGGAATAGGGGTTATAGATGGAATCTGAGGGACTTAAGGGGGAGAAAAAAGTTGTAATTATATTTTTAAAATGGCATTAGAGGCCTTAGAGAAAGTTTCATAGCTTGTATCAGGTTGTTTTCTACTCAAATAACAATCTCATAGGCATTTGACAAGTTATTACCACCCATAGATTGTATCATAACACTTATATCATAATTAAGTCCATTAAGGTAGTACAAAAATACATAATCTAGGGATGGTCTAACCAATGTAGGGATATTAATCCATGTCTTTTGAAATATGAGGTTAAATTTTGACATGAATTCATGGGGGTACCTTTTTATGGTAGTCAGTTGTTTAACTAGAGATAGATGATCAATTTTTTCTTTAAATTATTTAACCAAGGCTGCACCTAACTCATCCCAAGTATAAATGGAGGCCAAAGGAAGATTCATATACCATAGTAATGTTTTTCCTTTAAAAAAAGTATCAATAAATTTGATAGACACATTATCTTGAGTAATATTATGAACAAAACATAGATTGGTAGCATCCTAGATATGCTTAATAATAGTAGTTTTATCCCATTCTCTTGAGAATAAACGGATAATTTTTAGGGTAGACACAATAATTTCATCATATTGGGCTAAATTTAGGGGACAACACCTATTAAATCAGCCAAAAACTTGATTTTTGATAACCATTTGGTCAAAAGGGATTTGGCTTACGGGGACAATAAATTGGACTAAAACAATAGCTTAACCAGAGGATGAATTCTAATTTGAAGGGTAATTCCTTTTACTATTCAATCTTGATCTTTTTTAATAAGTATAAGGCAATCTAATATGTTCAAAAGAAGTACCTTTACTTAATATTCTTGTTGTAACCTTTGGCATGAAATCATTGTCTATAAGATGTTATGAGCTCTGTAACTTGAAGGATCTTGAACTTTTGATGGCACTATATCTCTCTTGATGTTGAAAATATTTATTTTCAATCTTAAAACTTCAAGTATACCAAATAAACTTAGTCCTATCGAGCATGCCAAACTATTGGGGTTCTAAATTTGCACCCTAGCTTAGGAGGGGATTGTTCAAATCTTATCACTCAAATCTAGTCCAACATGAGACTGATCCTAGGTTGTGGGTATCCTAATAATGGATCAAAGCTTTAGATAAGGTTGGATTCCTTATGTATCTATGACCTACACTAAACCTAAACTAGCACTTACTTAGAAAAGGGAGAGAGATTTGACAAAACTTATAAAAGTATGTAAAAAGTGGTGATGCACCAATGATTCAATCACTCGAACTTACACAAAACACACTATAAGACACTCTTAAGACTAAAGAACATTAATCTCACATAAATATTTCAAAACAAGGCATTAAACAATTACCAAAATAGTAAGAGAGGGAAAATATACTTTTAAACTAGATAATAAATTATAGATTATGTTTGTAATGACCTGTGAGACTATTAAGCACTTATTAAAGGTGATAAAAAAAATTTAATAAAGGAACATACATTCAATTAACAATATTACATGAATTCATATAACACACTTCAATCTACCTTAGAAAAGGATGGAATTCAGTCTCTATTGCATTGAAAGGTGTCATAGAAATTTTTTTTGGCAAAGTCTGGTCATGCCAAAAAAAGGGATAGAAGGATCAATATCAAGGCTTAGAATCTTGTATTTATAGCAAAGATATATATATATATATATATATATATATATATAGAGAGAGAGAGAGAGAGAGATCCATGCATTGGAAAAGGCCCAACCACTTTCAATGAATTAGCACTCTCAAGGATGTTGACTAGGATCTTATCAACAAGGAACCAAATTTGTAAAATAATTATATGTTCATTTCCCTTATCCAACTTCCAGATATTTTCTTAGAATCATGTCATTATTTATTTGATCTATTGATGAGGATCATGTCTTGAAACTAGTTGAAATGTGCCACATCTGTATTAGGTATCCAATTTTACTTGCATTATCAAAAATGGTGATGATGATGGGTGAGACATAGATCCACTATAGGTGAAAACCAATCTTAGACCATTATTTTTCACATAGTCATAATATCTATGAAAGTTTACAAACTGCTCAACTCTACTTCACCATCACTAGTCTATCTTCAACTTTTATAATAGACCTAAATGATCTATTTCACCTATATGGAGCTTTGATGATGATGTTTTGTTTCTAAACTATGATCATGGTTTAACCATGACTCACCTTAGAGCTTAGTTCTTTGATATTTTATTTTCCTGAGTCTAAAATAACCTCTTTAAATTTCATCAAAAATGTCCCAAGATCACCTTTGCTTATTGGATATCAAAAACTAACTAGGCTCATCTACATCATGCCCAACCATCTTTATGCTCATTAGATCCATAGATATGTTGACTCATTGACCCTACCTCACTCTATTGATTTGTCTATGCATGGATGCCTATGAGTTATTGATATTTTATTAACTAAATGTGATTGTGTCACTTACCATGCATGCATTTGCTCTTTAGATACTCTAATTCTTTGACCTCCACTCATCATTAGATTTAAATTCTTGATGTAACATAGACCATTGATCTACTAGGACCCACTATTTTAAATCTAATGGCTACTTTATGAACTTAAATTTGACATCCTCACTCCTATCAAATGATGTTCACATAACCATCATTGACAGTCTCATGACCATCAATTTTACACTCAATAGTATCTATCTTGCTCTTTTTTAAAATTTTACATCCCATTAACCATCATTTTTAATTTTATAGAATGTGACTAATGTTTTACAGACTGTGAAATTTAAGCTCATATAGATTTTTGTAGTGGCTTTAATTTGACTCTCATGCAAATGTCTTATGTTGAGGGTCCCACTTTGAAGGCCTATAAATCAAAGCATAGGAATCATGTAGGAACAAAAAAAATTGGAGATGTTCTTAAGGTCAAAAGGAACAAACCCTTTTGATCCACTAGTCTCAAGATCCTTATGAGTGAAGATACAAAATGATCAAGTTGATTGGTCCAAATGCTTCTACATGACGTCCCAGTGATGGTCAAGCTCAAATGGCTAAGTCTATAAAATTTAGCCAAAATCTGATTGAAGAGCCAACTTTTCACATTCATAACATCCTTCACACTTTAGTGGATGATATGAAACTCAACGCATAACAATAAGGGACCAAGATGAACAAACCCATGTGACTACTTTCCCTCATCATTGTCACATGTGTGAGATATAACTTTATGAAGATGCTCACTCAACTCTACTGGAACTTATTGAAAATAGTTGTGTGTGGAAAACATGTAGAAAATGATTGAGAGGCAACTTTGGACCTCAATATATTTTGATGTGATTTGTCATAGGACTTAATATTCATCACATATAAACTTGGTATAAATTATAATAAACCCATATAAACAATTTTCTTTTATTAGTCCACACATGTGAGATATTTCCTTCTATAAATTGCCTATTTAGACTTTTTTCTACTGAACCCAAATGTCAAGATGAACACAGAATGAAGAACCAGATGGATCCCTTACATTTCCATACTCATTTTAAGTAGTCTTTACCTCCTGTAGGGCATATAAAATGTATGGACTTATTCTTTGTGACATTGACAACTTACACTTTAAGCTCACTCCAAGTGTTTCAAAGGCTTTGCATTCTACATGGTCTCATTTGGGTCCACTTGTTCAATCCATAAACTTATTCTCATTGAGTCATTAGAACATGCATATTTAAAAATCATGAGTCATCTCTTGTGCTTGAATTTGACACTTATGAAGCCATCCTAGACTTTTAAATTTAAATAGCTATTTCCTATAGCCTTAAAATGACATTTGCACAACTGTCTAGATCACAATCCCCATGGGTTTTTTCCTTTGGAACCTTTTCTAGACTTTTTTTTGGGGTAGTTTCCATGAAAATGGATCCTTCATAAAATTTTAACTAGACCATTTTCCCAAGCAATGACCCTACAAGAAAATTATGTAGGGCACCTTACTACAGAAATATCCTTTAAGACTTTTGAAAATGGACCACTTTGTTGAATACTGACCCTTCAAGAAAATATAATGGTTCACTTGGCTTTAAAACTTAGCCTTTGATACTTTTATTTTGGATACTTGGCTTTAAAAGCACCCTTCAAAAAATTTATTTTGGTCACTTCTCTCAAAAAAATACCCTTCAGGTAAATTGTTTAGGACACTTTGTTTGAAGAGGATATCTTTTAGAAATAGTGTTTAGGACACTTTGCTTGAAGACTTATCCTTTGGGATATTTGAAAAGGACCATTTCATTGAAAATTTATCCTTTGAGAAAATTGTTCAAACAATTTTCTTGAAAGAAATAGGTCTTTATATTTTGCTTCAAACATCTTGTCTAAAATAATTCAACACTTATCCTAAAAGAAAGAGCCCAAAATAATTATCTTAGAAAATGAAAACATGAAAAAATTAAGACTTAGTGAAATGAAAGGTCTAAAATAATTCAAGTAAAAATTCAGCCCAAAGGGAGTATTATACTTATATTTTCCTTTATATTACACTTTAAATGTTGCTTGATCCTTGAAGGTTTAGACACCATGAAAAAATGTTCAAATATCTACCCGTTACAACTTTAGAAAAGAAGATCTTGCTCCTTCTACTGAACTCTTAGACTAGGAATTTTTTTTGGTATGTACACCAAAATTGGTCAACAAGTATTATATCTCATCATCCTATGATATTTCACCCATGCAAGATATCAATGATCACCAAGAATGGTTCTTTTATTTCAACAACAAGCTTCTTATCACTATTCTTCCAATTGACTTGTTTTTACAAGTCAAAGGTTGACTAGCAATGCTTGTTTCAACATAACATAATCTTAGGAAAGGATGAAATTAACTAAGGTTCTAGATGAATATCATATCATCATCATAGGAATTATAGTTTCCCACAACCATTAAATTTAGATGTAATAAAAAAAGACATCCTCATGGATGATAAATAAATCCATGATCATCATAACATTCTCATGGATGTCAGATCTCATCCCATGATCAAATAATCATCCTCATGGGTGTAAAACATAACCAAGGACATCATATCCTCCTTAGGGTATCAAAACATATCCATGATCAAAATAACAACATCATGGAATCAAAACATAGCCACACACTTAATAGATTTTAGCCTTCTAGAGTGACAAAACCACATTCTTCTTTGTTCAACTCAAAGGATATCAAAAACTCATAACAAAATCAAGCCTAATTCAAAGAAAATACATATATTTTCATTATTTTAGTATTATAATACATAATACTTATTTGCTTTTAGGCTACATTGGTTGCAATCAACCAACCATATCAGAGTTTTTAACCCTAAAACCTACCCAAAATTTACTTATAATTCCATTACTTGGAAAAACACAATATTCCCCAAGCATTAGACATAATACTTAAATTTTTTGCATTGCTGCAACTAGTCATGCATAAAAACACATAAGCCAAACAAAAACTTACAATTGCTTACCCCAGCTATCAATAAATTATAGCTATATAAAAATCATAACTTGTCCTCAATAATTCTATTAAAATTAACAAGGATGAGGGAACAACCCCTTAATATTGATTTCCAACTACCAAGGATATAACAATACCTTACAAAGCTAATTATGTTTCCAATCTCATCATGGCACAAATCAGTTAATTGGACTGATATATATATACACATCTACAAACAAAAAAGTTGCATACATGTAATAGCTCAACATACCTTCACCAAGGTTTAATATCACATCTAACCTAAGGTAAACTTTCCTTGATTTAACCTTGGTCAACTAGGAGAAACTTAAATCTATGGTGACATTCTTACTCCATTTGTAACCATTCATTTTTGAAAGTGGCATGCTAGTTCTGTAAGTTCAGCACTCAAATTCTTTTTCAACAATAATTATATCAATATTATTTTTATTAATATAAATGGATATCACCAATATCCATGCTTCAAAAATTCTCAAAGGTTCAATAAATTCCCCCAACAAGTGGAAATCACAAGCTCAACTAATTTACCCAAGTAAATAAGCTCCTCATACCCAATCTAGCCCTCTAGGTTTGAGTCAAAGCCTTGGTCTTCCCTAGGTCATAGTGTTTCATGCACATAGAGATGGTTTTCCAATACAACCCATCTATAGATACTAGACACTATTTCCCTTTATTCTTATAGTGAATCCTTTACCACTTTCTCCCATTGACCCATCCATACAAGTCAATGGTTGATAGTGAGGCTTGTTCAGATGCAATTATAATTGGGAAGGCTTAACCCAACCAAGGAAAAGGTAGAGATAAATGGTCATCTCAAAAAATTAGGCTTCCATCATCCCAGTGTTATACAACAACACCGTCTCCTTCATATTAGCTATCATACCTTGTAGGCTGACATACTCATGTGTACACACATTTATGCATCAACTATATCATCATCTTTTTTACCTATATAAGTAGATAGTGGAAACTTCTTGAGCTCTTTTCCACTTGGTTCAACCACAATCAACACCCTCTCATGTAGTCCATGTCCATTTTCCTAGTCAATTCCATATTGGGGTAATACTCAATGAAACATTCTCGAGATTATTCAATTCATGATCATGTTTTCCAATCATGCCTTGAATGGATTCTCAAGTTGTTAAAGCCCCATTTAGGACTTCTTCCTAATTTTCAAGCCACCCATCCCTTGGATTTAATTAACATAAGAATCATTAGATCTGACTCTACCTTGATTTTTGAATCACCAAATAACCTTTTAGGCATATTTCCATTTCTAAACCTCACTTGGAGTGGTATCTAGTAGGAACCAAATAATAAGTACAACTTAATTCAATTTTAAAATGAATTGACATTGATATTGACTTCAAGGGAGTGAGATAAATAAACATTATTATCAATAATATTCATATCAAAGGCTCTCATACCAGATGAAACAACCCCCCCCCAAAAAATTGGGAATTGCTACAAAGTATGCAATATAACTACATGAAAAACCCACTACATAACTTTAGAAATCATAACATGACATCTTGGTTTTCACAAGGGTGAGTATAAAACCCATAAATGGCTTGGGTCTTATGGACACTTATGCAAGGATTAATATCTCTAAAGGATTCCATAGAGAAAAAGGTTGCCTAAAGAATGATGCACAGTTTGAGGGGTATTAATTTGTGGGTCCACACTAATAACCTTCAAACCTTTAGAAGGCACTCATTCTCCCTATCAGACCACCTAGGGATCCTTAGCCCTTTCTAAGTATCCAACTACCCTATGCAATTATAGCTTGGTGACTCAAGAGGATAAAAAGATTTGTTCATGCCTTAGGTATCCTTAATGATGTAGTTAATGTCTAGCTTAGACAAGGTTAAGACCAATAGGATGGATTAACAAAGTAGAGAATTATCTTATATATCATTTTTTATTCATACAAATATAATGATAAGGGAGTATCATAATAAGTATGATAGGCCATAAAATAATACCAAGATGCCATCATACCCAGCTTTGGCTTATGCAAGCCTTATAATATTTATCATGGGCATTAGATAACCACATTCCTTTTGAATATGAACATTTAGTGTTCACCAAAAAATAATGCACATGATGAAATTCATCAAAGTATCCTTAGAAATCTCATCATAATATTAATAACTCATTCATTTTGGGCCATTGCCCAATATAAAATGGATACCAGTTGTTATAATGGACCATCAATAATATTGCTACCAGGTCAGGATTGTATGAATAGATCCCTGACTATAAGATCCTAGCACTAATGGTCTTTATCAAATTATTAAATTAAGAGAAAGGAAATAATTTAACCATTATGAACAATGTCTTATAACATCATGAATTTATCCAGTAGACCATTAACAAAATCATGACATAGGCCAACTATGGTTGTAATTAAGAATAACCAGTTACCATGTCATAATTTATTGCACATGGTCAATCCATGCACTCCAAGAGTAATTTTCCATATTAGGAACACATTGAGCTATGGATATTCAAACCACTATTCATGCTAACAACCACTAATGATGGTTGAATTCATACATTCACAAGTCAATAATGATTGATTTATTAATTTTCTAATTGTCCAAAGGCTTCCATGTGTGACCTATCTAACAAAATACTATTGGATCAGCATCTATTATAATAAGGATTGGTAGTGAATGGTTATAACATCACTACAAGTCTGATCCAAAATTAAAATGTAAACATGAAGAGATATAATCTTATCCCGATAAAAAAATTTCCCCCAATACCATAACACAATGTGTTTACAATATATATTTCCAACACTTGCTAGAATGACTTCACCTAGCCAACATGTGTGTGTGTGTGTGTGTGTGTGTGTGTGTGTGTGTGTGTGTGTGTGTGTGTGTGTGTGTGTGTGTGTGTGTGTGTGTGTGTGTGTGTGCACGTGCGCGTGTGTGTACACACACACACACACACACACACACACACACACACACACACACACACACATATGTATATGTATATGTATACATATATGTATATATACATATATGCATACATACATATACATATATTTATTTATTTATTTATTTATATATGTGTGTATATATATATGTGTGTGTATGTATATGTATATGTATGTATGTATATATACATACACACACACCTATATATACACACATATATATACATACATACATAAATAGATATATATGTATGTATGTATGTATGTATGTATGTATATATATATATATATATATATATATATATATATGTATATGTATATATATATACATATATACATATACATATATATATACATTACATATATACATATACATATATATATATATATGTATATGTATATGTATATGTATATATACACACACACACATATGTATATGTATATATATATATATATGTATGTATATGTATATGTATATATATATATGTATGTATGTATATATATATATATATATATATACACACACATATACATATACATACATACATATATATATATATATATATATATATATACATACATATATACATATATATATATATATACACATATATATGTATGTGTGTGTGTGTGTAAAATTAAGTCCCTATCACATAAATGAATAACTTCAACACCTTGTTGCCAAGACCAATAGGAAAGAGAACAACATGTTTTAATATCCTAAAGATAATAGATTATCATCCATGTATATACATCTATAGCCATGGATTATGTATATAACCATTAATTCCAGCTAACCAGGACACCCTTCCTCTAACAAAGAGGTTTCATTCTAGTTCACATCATGAAAAGAGTGAAAAAAAAATCTATTACATATGAGTACAATATGGAATTATATAGAAAAGTAAGATTATTAATTCATACAATAATACATCAGTCTGAGTCTTAATAACAAATGGTTAAGACTAATACAATAGTGGAACAATCCACTAATGACTACCAATTCTAGCATGTATACAAGTCATTATCCCAATTCATAATGAAACAAATAATTCTACCATATAGGTGTTATATTCAAAACAAGGTAGCATCTCATAAATAATCCAAACTAGAATATTAATACATACAATTAGAATCCACAATTTGACTTCATTCTCTCGAATCCATCATGGTTAGAATTATTGAATACAACACTTGAAAAAGTGACAAGATAGTTAGGTAATCAATTTAACAAAGAGAAGAGCCAACTTAATTTTAATCCCTGCACTGAAAGGGGTGAAATAAATGTGTCATCTTAAGTTGGCAATGTGAGTTATCCTCTGGTAGATATTCTGAAAGTCAAATTTCATTTCAACAAATCAAGTCCAAAAGATCAACAAATAAAACTAATTTACTTCCACATTAAAAAAAATAGGTAGCCTCATAATTTATTACTTTGGTAACATATTCCTTTGCATAGGGATAAATCATCAATTAAAATTTGTATATAGACCCCCAAATAAGGAGGGTAAAGTATAATAATGTAAATCCCATAAAATAACATTAATAATGGATTCAATCTGCCTGCAATGGTATACAATAACTAGAAGCATTCACTCACTTCCTAATCACAAATGTTCTAGTGCTTTAAATCATTTTGTCTTTTTCACACATTGAGTATAACATCGACGACATGATAGAATAGATAAAATGTGTAACATGTATATTTTCTACGATGTTAATTATAAAATTAGAAACTAATAATTTGTGCAAAACACATGTCAAATCATTCAAGTGTCTTATAAGCATACAAAAAATATTATTACTATCAATAAGAGAGTAAAATCATGGAAAAAGAGTGAAAGTTGGAGCATTATATATAACTAAACTGGTCTTACCAGTTGAGGGTAATTATGATCCTTTTTGGCTCAAGGTCATTCCACCATTGCCTCATTTATTTAAAATCACATGCCACTCATTGTTAAATTTAAATATAACTCACTTGACTTTCTCCTTAAATCCTTGGAGATTTTGATAATTCCATACATATATAGTCTCATGTTGTTTAAATATATTAAACATGGATGCCTCAATGTAATTAATGAGAAAAGATACAGCTTATGGTCATCCTTATAATTATCAAATAGATATAGTGGGCAGCTCATATATTTGATTCATGCAAAGAGATCATGTTGACAAATAGTCAAGGTGTGTTTAGTTAACAAGTGGTATGCATTGGTATAAATGAAAGGGTGTATTTTCATCTAAGCATGTGTTTCCATACAATTATATTATTCCATAAATCCATTATATATGAGGTAGCATAATACTCATCCCATACTCATTAGGACACCATATTAATAACAACTGCTAAATAATTTAAAATCCCATGTTATGTTGTGACTAAATGCATAACTAAATCACATAATATTGACCACTAACATGCTCAAGAAAATCATAAATTTTTAGTGGTTTCATTACAACTACAAACTATATTAACTCATTTAATGTCCTAAATAATTTCCAGCCATGGGTCAACAAAATGCAGTCATTAATATATCCTCAAATTAATTTCCAGCCATACACACGATCAACATATTTCACAAAAAACTTGCTGAAATATACTTGCGATCATTTTCTAAACCAAGAATTTAATTTTAATGATAGACCATCTTAGAATCAAATATCAATCACAAAGAATGAACATACTTCTAAACATGATATGAAATTCAACATAAGCAAGGTATGAGAGAACATAATCATCATAAACTTTCCACATAAACTGAGTGTTAACAGTCATGCAAATATATAAGTTTCATTAAATAGGAATTTCCATCCCTTCCCTTAATAATTGAAATCTAATACAAATCCAAATTAGTGGCTGCAATAGTATCAAGAAGGTTAAACATACCCTCAGCTAGGATCTACAAAATTAAAATCATTTCCAAGTTCACACAAACCCCAAACCCTTATATCTATGTTATACAACCATTATGGTATGATAGAACCAAAACAAAATCTCACTAAAATTTTACAACATAAACATTATCATGGGTTATATATGGTTTTATTTCCATCCATACATACAAACCAATACTTTCCACATAAATATCTCAAGCACAAAACAACTTTTGCCCTGACCATGGCATAGGTCCATGTAGAAATATAAAATTATTTCCAAATGGAAATATACCCCATCAAGGTTCCATATGGACTTTAGGTTATTATAATATGGTTTAAAATTCAAAATTAAAACTATAGAAAGAGAATTACATGCCTATAAATGAATGCAGGTTTTGTATTTTCCATAGTGGTGCCACTTCTCCTTAGCATCAACCTATTCTCAGCCTTCCTCTCATTCTCCATTCCACCCTTCTTCCTTCATCCACTATTGTTCATTCCCTCTCTACTACCATCCATCTTCCTTCATTATTTTTACTCCCCCTAGCATGGAGATGACCTATGTAGGCTAGAAACCCTTTTATTTTCTCCATAATCTCCTCACCCTTTTCCTCTCTTCCCAATGAAGTCAATGACCCAAATTATGTTCAATTCAATGCGTTCAAGGCAAAAACCTAACAATTATTTGTCTCAATACTAAATTTTAATGTTGTGACGAGTTTGCAGCCTAGTAAAACAATAACCCCTCAATTGACACATGCCAATGCATTGAGTTAAAAAAAAATCAAAACATCCCTTTTTAATACCACAATGCTCTAAACTTCAAAACTATTTAAAAGTCCTTTATATACTCATGCCAAGGCATTGATTTAAAATTACAATCTTTTATAAATAGTTTATGAAATCTTAAGGGCCTTAACAATGATTTTAAGATTACGTTGCCAAAGCTAACAACCCAACGGCCCACCATAAGAGTATAACCACACACACATATATGTGTGTGTGTGTGTGTGTATATATATATATATATATATATATATATATATATATATATTCACTTGAGAGAATTAGTTGAATTCCATCTGAAAACCAATAAGGTATGCTACTATATTCTATTTAGCAATTTAAAAAAGTGTCAAATGGCAGGGTCATGACAAAGTAAAATAAACCCATCACATAATTTATCCAATATTGTGAACTTATGTCACTACCCATCGAGTGAGTCTATGAAATAAATAAAGAAATGATATTGACAATAATTTTTGTTTTACTTTGGTTGGGATTAAAGTACTTGTGTATTTATTTTCTAAAATATAAAGAAACCTCCCCTATAATGGATGTTGGTGACTCTACTTAAGTGAGGCACCTGGTACATTCATCTTTATGATTCAATTAACATCATTAGTTCTACCCAACCCTAATGTCTCAATATCCCATGGGGAAACTACTTAAAACATGTAGATTTGGATCAATCTACTGCCTTGCCTTTAGGTTTAAGAAATAACTTCCATATTTTGTTAGGAGATATTTCTCAATATACTAATATTAGATCTAAGCATTTACTATGGATTGTGGTATCTTGGGAGTTAGAGAAGAATATTTATATGTGATTTTTTTGGTAGTAGACTTCGAAGTATAAAATTGTTGAGTATGTAGGAATGGAAAGTGTGTGATGTATAGTATTTTTTGTAATGTATAGCATAGGGTTTTATATCAAAGGCATGTATGAAGATGAAAATACTTCTTCAGATAAAAATGAAAAGGTAAGAATACAAAGTGATAAAGTAGTCTTGAAGCTATATAAATATTGTAAAATTGTAAAGGAAAATAATTCAGATTCCATTGAACATTTTATAATAGAGATCATTTGATGATTCCAGTGAACATTTTATGTTTTTTTATATGCACATTCCTTTATTTGTTCTATTTGATTCTATGTGATTAATATAAAATAAGGTGTTTGTATTATTCTAATAACCTACATTTAGATGAATATCCATTAAGAATGAATTAAATAAATTAATCAACTTTCCTTATCTCAATATATCTAAATATGTAACTAAAACTCACACAATAAAATCCTTAACATGTTCTAATGGGTTTTTCCAAGAACCTTTGTTAATAATGGTGTGGTGTCCATGGAAATTGAAACATGTTGAAATGGATACTAGGTCAAAGAGATATGGAATAATGGTTGGATGAAATAATTCATAAATTCATAGAAGAAGAGGCACAATGAATTGGAAACACTATGAAGTAAATCATAATTGAGCACATTCATGGAAAACTCTATGAATGTTTTTGTGTGAGTTTCCAATGTTGTTAGTTACTTAGTTTTCAATAATTGAATATTATTATTTTAGGCTGAGAGAGACAAAATGCTTTATTTGTACCAAATAAAAGTTGTAAAAGTTACAAAACCAAGCCACAAAATGGACACAAGCGATATACCATTGGCAAAACCCCATTATTAATGGATAAGTCAATGAGTTTTCCATGAAAAGGTATATTATGTTTTAAGTTGCACATAATTTATTTGTAAGAGGCATCAAAGGTAAATGTATGTAGTGATTACCTATACTTTTGATTATGTGGATTGTGGAGAAGGCCATAGTGTGAATCCCAACTAATATGGATTATTTTTTTAGGGTGTTATAGGGATAAGTATTGGAGAATGTGAATGATAAGGAATTGATATAAGGAACTTTAATCTAAAACCAAAAGATGGAGGATGTACACAAGTAGAAAGAAAAGATAATTATGGGGCTTGAGAGAGAGTTACAACAAAAAAAGTGATGAAATATATATAATGATAATCATGTAACATTCAGTAGGAGTATAATAGAGAATTTCAATAGTACATGAGGAGATATGCCTCCAAGAGAAGATATAAACTTTAAAGAGGTGGAAATTAGAGAACCCAAAGGATTTGATGGTGCCAAAGAGGTTAAAGGGAATGTATAGGATGGGGAAGTGATTCAGATAAAGTTAAAGAAATATAATGAATATAATGTTAAGGGGTATCATATAAGCAACAAGAGTAACTAGAAGGTAGTTTTAAGAATAATTTTTATAGGTAGATATTATTTGGAGAGGACTAAGGACAATCTCTTAAGAAGTTTTGTTTTATTCATAATAATGTCAAGTTCAAGTTCAAGTGATGGATTAAACTTAGAAAAGGATCATTCATTACAATGGGGTGCATTCCCTATTACTTATTCATTAATAAGATTAATAAATATAAATTTAAGAGGCATACTGATTGGTTTTATAATTTTAGAATTAAATTTAGAAAGCTAAGTGCAAAAATTGATAGAAAAGAGAAATCTTGGTACTCCAAAAATAGATAAATCAAATCCTAAGACACCAATAAAGTTTAGTCTAAAAAAGCTATTTATTTTAGGTGAAATCATAGGAAACATGTCTCTTAATTTGGTAATTCTTGTAACTCTAAAACCTTATGATGGTTCTAATGAACACAAATAGTATTTGTTAACCTAAGAAATGAAATGCTGAGATAAGGGTTTCATCACTGATGATGTAAATAAATGTGAGATAATATGATCTTTAACATGAAAATATCTAGAATTCATATCTAAAAATAATCCAACTGTAAAGGATTTTCAAGTCAAGAATAGGAGAGTCAGTCTAAGATTATGACGTAGAGGAAATTCACTTAAAAATAGGAGAGCCAGTCTAAGATTATGACCATAAAAGTTCAAATGTTATAATAGAGTGAAATTCTAGTCTTAATACATAGACAAATTTGCTTGGTTTGTAGAATGCATATGACTTAGGATCCAATTTGATATTTCACAAACATGGTTTTCTTTTAAATTTGATGTTTGATTAGTCATGATTGAAGTTGAGGAGATAGAATACTATGGATAAATTTGGCAACCTGATGTAAATATAGGTGCTAAGACATACATTAGCATGTGAAAGATAGAAGAGTTACATGAGATAAAAATACCCAAACTATATATATGGTGTAATGAGTGTGTCAAGGAAAGACATTCATTGTCCAAAAATAAAGATGGAGTTCTATGAAATCTTTCACATAGTGGTATATCCCACTACCAAGAGACACCTTTTACAAAAATGCATACATCAACCATACAACATGTATTATAATTTTTGAAAATCTCATAATCATGATCATAAAAATCTAAGGTTACTTCAAGAGTTGAAGGAAGACATCACTAGGAACATCTTCGTGGTAGCCCCACAACAATTTCTAGCTATGAAATTAGAAGTTCAAAGTCTAGATGTGGATATGACCTAAAATACATAATACACTCCTGGGTGGATGCCACAATATCCTTAGTACCATATTTTAGGGTATCACATGGTGGAAACCATAGTCACCTTTGTAACAACTTGGATGGACACTTCCATATACATAATTCTTTAATCCTTAGAATTTTTTATCTCCATCATAGTAAGCAAGATGGACTCCACCTTCCCATCGAATATTGTGTGGGGTATTTTATGGGAAACAAAAATGAGGGTGGGTTTCTCCTCAAATACATGGAGGATATCAAGGGGGATATAAAGTAGGATACAAGGGGGAAACTAAAATATTAGAATAGATGATAAATAAAGTAGATAACCTATTATTTATTATATGTGTGGTGGATATAATCATATTATATGAAATTATCCCTACACCCCATAGTGACAAAATTTTTGGGTGTATTTCATAGTATCAAGGCAGCACAACACAAAATATTTTCCAATCCTAAAGAGGCAGAGAAAGGATAAACTAGTGTGAAATGTGAATATAGTAAATTTACAATTGAAATACCCTATCTATTTACAAGATGCCACTCAAAACCATTATAGAGAGCAAGGATTTCCACCCTTGGAGATGACACAAGAGCCTTTATTTATAAAATTTATATATGAAAAGTATCCAAACCTTGTCAAGGAGAAGGTTATAATGTCTAAATAATTATAATTAATGTATAATATATATAATCAAAATGCTTCCAAATGAAATGTTGCAGTTATAGATGCACAAATGTATGGGAAGATTGTTTACATACTATGACAAGATAAAGTATTTATAACTCTGATAGGTCTACTTAAGTTAGTGATCACTCTACATAATAAGGACATAGTGTACAATACCTTTAGCTTTTAGTATAATATATTAGACTATGAAAAAATAGGGAGATAATGAAATGAAAGGGCAGTCTGGTATGTGAAAACCAAGAAGTCATGGGATGTCGATTATTAAATGGCTATTAAACTTATAGGATATGAAATTACAAATATTGTTTTTGATTTTGGGATCATAATGAATATGATTATTTAATCCACATGGGAGGTCATTGGATGAATTGATCTTATCTATAGCCTAGTTATGCTGAGTCTCACAAATTATGGAAGGGTAGAACCCACTAGGAGGATGAAATATGTAGAAATAATTTTTTTATCTAAGTCTACAAGATGAATATGAGTTTATTAACATGAATACTAGTTAAATGCACTACCCTATGTTGATAGGGATAAATTGGGCATATGATGGTTATATGACCATAAACATGGTAGTTTATCAACTAGAGGTGCATCAAGGAGATAATATTATTACCATAACTTTAAACAAATCTAAAATAAAACCATACATCATCCCCAAGGATCCTAATTCCCTATATTCCTATCAAAATAAAACTAGTTTAAGGTTGGCATAGAGCCCAAGATGTAATCACTACTAACTATATGTTATACCTAGGTCATACAAAATGCACAATTAGTTGTGTATTTCAAACATACAAATTACTTTTAATTCTAACCTATCAAAACCATGGAACAAGTTCATATTTGCACATAGGGGAGGGAAAGTCTTCATCTATATGATATCTAAGTAGATTAGAGGTGGATCTATTATACTAGGTGACTCCAATAGATATGGATTAAATAGAGCCTACTCAAGAGGATATTCTACCATGGTAAGTCATCTTATGTTAGTGGTGATTGAAAAACACATATATGTTAAACTTGGCATGAATATACCATGAGGTAAGTCCACTGAGAATGGTTTTTTCCACTGAGTGAATATTTCCTCAGTACTTCACAATAAAGGATTCAGTACAATTCATTTATAAGTTAGAACACCATGTTTGAAATATATATATTTGGATCAATGTAATGAACTATGTACTCAAAGATGTTATTGTGACATGGTGGGTAGTTTACCATTCTAAACAATTACATTAGGAGGAATCTTGAAAATTGATGGGATCATAGGTCCAAGCAGAACCTATCATCTCTAATTAATGGCCATTATTCTAAGAATGTTAGTGTCCTAAATTTCACATTCATAGGTGTGTTGATATATGGTCTTCACATGGTGTGGATCCAAAATACTGGGTACATGTGTTTATGCATACTCTAACACCTTTTTCATGAACATGGTATATGCACCATTATCACAAGCATGATATAAAGAATTAGCCACAAGTCTAACATGATTTCATAAAAACCTTTGTATTTGAGTCTGAAAATATCATAGTGTAGAAATATTTCCAAAATATGAAGTTTTTTTAATGTTATGGATGGGAAGAAGACATACTAATTGTGTAGGATCAAATTTCGTAGGAGGAAGCAACTATGGATTGAAAAAATCTATTAAAAATTATAAAGCTAATAAACAAAAAGAATAAGTTTTTTTTGAAATCATTTAATAGTATTCTAGATAATGTAGATTAGGTAGAATCCAATGATAGTGATGAAGATTTATATTTAAAGGGTTTTTTGAGACATAATGATAGATAAAGGATCCTAAAGTCAACATCATATATCAAACAAAGGATACATAGATGTGAAAATTAAATATGCAAGAATAGGAAGGAGAAAGGACACTAAGATAATCTCTTCTACATGAGAAAAATAATATATATCAAGAACCAGTATGTAAAGTAGTGGAAAACATTGGTATAGACTTTATACCAAATCTAGCAACCATAGGTGATAAAAACCATAAGTGACTACTAGACAAAATAAAAAAATTTAGAGGAGATCTAATTGTTATGATATTATCAAGATGTATTCCTAATGAATTTTTCAAAAGTCAATGGTGTAGACCCTTCATTATGGGAGATGTATATAGAATTGAAGGAGTGCACAAGGCTTATCAAGAATCGACCATATAAACTATTGTCATGGTTTTTGTCTATTTAAAAATTAGTGAAAATTGAATTAATTTAAGACCAATTTTTTAGTTTGGGCTTAAAATTTTCAATTTTAAAAAATTTGAAATCAATTAATTATTTTTTATTAATTATTTAATTTAATCAAAAATTAAAACTGTGAGCAAAACATTTTATTTCCCAAATCGTGCAAATGCCCTTTGAAGTTCCATGCTATGTAAAAAGCTTTTAAATTTTCTCACAATTGTGCGGAAGTCTCATTAACTCTTTTCAATCTATGCAAATGATTTTAATTTTCCCTGAGTTGTGCTAAATTGCCTAAATGATTTTTCAAGTTGTGCAATTTTATATTTCCACTTTTGCATGTAGTGCAATTGCAAAATAAAAAACTAATCAATTTAATTGAAATAATTTTTTATTTATTTTAATTAAAATATGTAATTCACTTTTTAAAATCCCACTACCGTGCAATTGCCATGGATACTTTCCTGAGTCATGCAGAGTTTTAGCACTTCTCCGAATCATGTAATTAAAATTTTCCCTTCCACTGTCATGCACGCAAGCTTTATATTTCCCCTGGCCATGTAGTTTTATTTTTATTCTCCCCACTTCATTCAAATGTCTTTATCATTTAGAAGAATCATGTTAATATAAAACTCCTTCTCTTACAAATGTTTTAAAGTTGTTCCACACCATTCAAGCATGCAAAAATTCCAAATGATTTTATAAATGCTCACTCAACACCAAATCAAAAATAATCATCTATGTTTTTTTATAGAGGGAAACAATACATCATAATTAGAATAGGGTATTAAGTGGAAATAAAAAATAAAGAAGCAAATTTTAATTTATTTTGGCTACCAATAGCAAGTCGTACAATTCTAAATAGGAGAGATAAGGTTTTTCTTGTTTATTTTCATTATTTCTACCCCCAAAGAGGAGCTATATAGTTGTACAGCCATATGACATCAAGAGGGGAATACAAATTATAATAAAAGAGGAATAAATTATTATTTTTGTTCTTTCCTATGAAGACTAAGCTATACGAAACCACAATAGGTAGGGAAGTGAAAATCAAACCAGATTAGTAATTTAAATTTATTTTTTGCCTAAAAGTGAGCCATACGGTCAAAAGATAGAGGTTTTTAATTTTTTTAATGCTCTGTAAAGAGAGGTCGTATAACCACATGGTTTCAAAGAGAATGTAGATTGTAAAACTAAGAATAAATTAAATTATTTTTTTGTTTTCTCTAGTCAATACAAAG
This sequence comes from Torreya grandis, assembly GCA_037957365.1. NCBI lineage: Eukaryota > Viridiplantae > Streptophyta > Pinopsida > Cupressales > Taxaceae > Torreya > Torreya grandis. Next base: position 5,518,285 of record JARHVA010000169.1, on the reverse strand, counting down.
TCATATAGTGATCTAAGAGAAATAAAGTTTTTTTTTTGAAGAATAAATTAATTCTATTCTTTTTGCTTTATAAAATGAGGCCATATTGCCTAAGGGTAGAATAAGTTTAAAACTTTAAAAGAGAAAGGAAAAAAATAATAATTTTGTTTATTTTCATTCACTGAGTGAGGTTGTATAGCCATGTCAACAGCAAAAAAAGACAAATCAAAAAATGTGTATGAAAGTGCTTTCCATTGTGCAAGTGGATAATTATGAAGTGAAATTTCAGTTGAATAGGTGGGGAAATGTCATAATAATAATGAATAGATTTATAAATTGTGATTGAAGACACTTGTAAAGCTAAACCTTGACAATTACAAGGCAAAATGAGGGACTAGTATGGATTGGAAAATAAAAGGCATATACATGAGATAAATCATACCAAAGATGAATATGGTTCTCATTTTAATCATTTTTCAATTTTGAGTCAACATTATGAATTGGTTAATCTTCTAGGGAAGGGAGGATTTAGTGAAGTATACAAGGCATATGACTTGGTGGAGTGTGAATATGTCATGTGTAAGCTTCATGGATTAAATGCGTGGTAAAGAGAAAGATGCAAGAGAATCCTCATGTGTCCAATGAGTTTTTATTATTTTTAGTTGAGTCTAGGTTTCTTTGATATGCTTAGTTAGTTTTCCATCCAAAACTATGGTGTTCAAATTTTCAAATTTAAGAATAAGTCCATTAAGCTTGTAATAAGGCCTAAACGTGTCTCAAGGCCAAGATTGTATATATTTGCATCTAAAATAGTTTTAGAGATCATATTCTATAGTATTTCAAGTCAGTTAAATTAATCATTAAGTGATTAGTATCTTTTTTTTATTAGTAAGTTGTTAACTCCATTTTGGGAGTTGGTTGTATGAGTCTAGGAATAGAGATTTGGAGTCTAAGTTTGTTTTTGAGTATTTTTAGGTGATTTAATTTAAAAAAACATATTTATTATGATTATTTTAATGTGTAATAGAGATATGAAACATTGGAGGATGAAAATCTTATGTTTTGTTAAAGCTTTTCTCATGACTGTGATGCATACTAGATAGGGCAACAAGCTCAGTTTTGACAATCAATGGTTAAAGGGTTTATTTATTAACTATGAGTGTTCAAACTTGTATTAGAGACAAAAATAATATCAAGGAAATTTATTTGAAGTCTTGACACTTAAGGATACTCTATGTAGCTTATTTTGTATGTTGACTGTGCCCAAACTAGGGCTTTGTTGATGTAAGCATATGTACAATGAAAAAATACAAAAAATTGAAACCCTTGTGCTTTCAATATGTGAATCTAACATCTGAAGTTTCAATACCTAATTTTAGGGGTAAGTCAACTTTCTAAGCTCAACCTTGTTTTTAGCCTTATATGCCCAAGTAAACTATGTTACAGAGACTTGATGATGGTTTAGGATTAAATGTTGAATTATTCCTATTTAGATAGGTTATAAATGATAAATAACATCTTCCATATGTTTAAAAATAGTAAAATCCTCCTCAAACTCTTTGTAACCCCAAAATAGGGTACTTTAGAGACCTAATTAGGTCTGACATAGTTTATAGTAGGACTAATCTGTATAAAGTAACCCTAGGTGAATCTTGGATATTTTCTATAATCCCCTAATGGGTATCAAGATCATGTTTTATTTTTTTTTACCAAGAATATAAGGGAATTTATGCTCCAAAAATAGGGTCAACAGGGCTATAAGCTGATGAACCCATGTACAAAGCAAAGAAGGCCTTATGGCTTGGGGTGTGACTTTTAGTCATTCCAAGGTATCTATTTAGGTTTGATTATCTTAGTTAGGTTGTGTTTAGTGTGTCTATATTATTACTTATGGTATATGAGTCTTTCTATTTAGCTTCATGTTAAGATCCAAGCCTAAGTGTCTATGTATTGCCTAAAGAATATATTGTCATGAACCTTGTGTATGAACAAATTTCCTAAACCACTCTTGGAGAGTTAAAGGTTTATTTAGATGGTCTGAGAAGGACACCAATGAAGAAAAAAAATAAAGTTATATTCATCATGTAATTCAAGAATATAATATTCCCAAAACTTTAATTCATCCTCACATTGTGCATCTCTAGGATGTTATGAGATTGATCAAAATACCTTCTATATTGTATTATAATATTATAGTGGTAAATACCTCAATGCAATTTTCAAGGTAACACATATTCTACCTGAGTGGGAGGCATGGAGCATAATAGTTCATATATTCTCAAGCCTTGTTTATCTAAATAAAATACCATAGAGGATAATTCATTATGATTTGAAGCTTGGGAATGTGCTCTTTGATGAGGTTGGTGTTGTAAAAGTTACTAATTTTGGTCTCAATAAAATAGTTAAAAATGATTTTGGCTCACAAGGAATGGAACTTAATTATCATGGGGCTAGGACATATTGGTATTTGCCTCTTGAATGCTTTGAACTTAATAAGACACCACTCATATCATAAAAGGTTAATTTTTGGACAACTGGGATTTTATTGTATTATATGGTGTTTAGAAGGAGACCCTTTGGCCATGATCAAACTCAAGAGAGAATTCTCAAGGAAGATATAGTTAAAAAGGCCCATAAGATTGAATTTTTAGCATGCCCTACTATTTAAAATGAAGCAAAGGAGCTTATACAATAATGGTTGATATAGAACTAAGTAGAGAAACCGGATGTACTTATTGTATCTCAAGATCCATCTCTATCCTATGAAATAGAAAACATTTTAAAAATTCTAGTTACAAATTTTGTAATTGCAAATGCACCAATGTAATTTATACAAATTCACTATGTCAACTTTGTAAGTTATGAAGTCCTAATTTCACTTGGTGAAAAAATCACAATTTTACCTCTACACTTTTCAAGTAATGTAATTTCTCTTTTGCACTCTTGTATGTGGTACAATTACACCAATTCATTTTTTATACAACTTAAGTGGTGTATTTTTGTAAAATCACTTTTATCCTAGTTTTAATGTAAAAAGGTGGTTATGCACCGTAACCACCTTCATACATTATAAATATGAGTGTTAAGCTCATTATAAGGGGATTTTTTGGAAGAAAAAATACGAGACATATTTTTGGAAGGCAAAATTGTATTACAACTCAACAAGGATCAATACACATAAGGTATTTGTAAACTATGTGTTCATATTCTCTTCACTAATTATGGCTGTGTGTATGATTCATTTGTATTCAAATATTTGTTTTCAAAACTTTATCATAACTATTATCAATTAGTATTAATGTGGTAATTGCAAAGTAGAATTTCTTTTTGAATATATGTCTATTATTTCCATAAATGTGAAATCTCGATGGGGTTTAAGTAATATTTTAATTATCTCGTACAAGTAAATATGGGATTATTGTCTTTGGTTTGTTATTAGTATTATAGAATCATCTTAGTGTATGTTTTAAACTCCTAAGGGTATAATTATGTCTTTACCATCCATTGAATGAGAAGCGATTTCCATGAGCACAGTGTTTCTCCTTATTGGTCTATTCTAGTGAATCTTTGTGTTTAGTCACCTAGAGTCATCCTTTATTTTTCATAGGATTATCATGGTAGCTTATGTGTTTAACTAGATATAATAATTTAATTCTCCTTTTATTCCTTTTATTTCTCTATTTCCCATCTTTTCCTTCATTCACATTATTTCATTTCTATTTCCTTTTCATACTTTCTTGTTAAAAGTATGAAGCCCCTGCAAAACATTTTTGATGTGAATAGTTGTGAATAGATCTTTCCCTATTTTCTCCTTTTAGATTTTAATAAAGGTATATTATCCTACTAATAGGAGAGGGACTTTATCCTTTCATTGTTGACTAAGGTAAGACTCAATTCCTGCATTGTTGACTCAAAGTCACCAATTTGTCCCCCTAACAAATTTTTGAGCTAACACAACTAAATCCTAATACAAATTACAATGTTAAGATCAAGATATTTAGGGTGTAGGAATCAAGGATCATCTTTCTACTAGAGAAAGAATATTGGGTAAGTCTAATGGTGGTTTAACCTATAAAGTTTGGGTAAATCATATTCTATCATGACTATAGGGCATTGAATGATGCCTACATTAACTATCCATTTCTTATTTATTTCACAAATTAAGTTATTAAGTATATCATAGGACATAAATTATATTAATTTATAGCTGGATTAAATGGATATCATCATATTCCAATTATATCAAGACTAGATAAATACCACTTTTGTAGCAGAATGGGGCTCATTTTCATATAAGGTAATGCCTTATGGTCTAAAAAAACACCTTGTTGTTTTCTCTAGAGAAATATTCATTACTTTTAAGAATGTCATACATGAATTTATGTATTTTATATAGATGATGTGGTTGTGTTTTAATTATTCAAAGATTACCTTTCCAAGTTGAGAATTATGTTAGAAATATGTTGAGCTCTGTGCATAGCCATGAATTTGAATAAGTGCTTGTTTTTTACACCTTTTGGTGTTCTCTTGGGACATGTATTATGTAGTGATGTTATTATATTTGACCAATCTGAAATCATAATCATCGTGGGGTTACCACCTCCTATAAGTTATTCTAAAATTTGATGGCTCCTAGTATGCATTGGGTATTATCACAATTTCATCAAGTGGTATGTAGTTATGTCAACTCCTTTTTATAAATTATTATGTAAGGATATAAGGTTTGAATGGACCACTATATGATAATTAGCCTTCATAAATTTGAAATAGATATTAGTAACATCCCCAATATTTGTTTATGGACTAGAATAAGTCTCTTCATTTCCATGTATATGATTTGGGAACTATAGTAGGAGATGTGTTGGCTCAACTTGGAAATGGTGGTTTGGATCATCCTATCCACTTCAAAAGTCGAAAGCTTTTAGTGGGTAAGAAGAATTATACCACCATAGAGTGAGAATCTCTAGCTATGGTGTTTACACTATAGAAATTTAGGAATTAGGTTTTAGCTACACCATTCAAATTCTTCATAGACCACTAAGCTCTACAATATTTGGTGAATAAGTGCATGTTAAGAGATATATATCTAGGTGGTTAATGTTATTTCAATAATTTTAGTTTAAGATTAATGCCAAACTTGGAAGTTAAAATTTGGGTCCAGATCATCTCATTTATATAAATAATGGTGAATAACTGGAATAATTACAAGATGAGTTACCGATGCTCATTTTTTTATATTATATATGATCTTAAATAATATGGAAGACAACCAAATTTATTAAATAAGGGGTCTTTCCTATGCACTATGTTGAGAAAGACAAAAAGTAACTGGTCACATGAGTTATGCCATTTATTATTAATAATGGAATTCTATATAATATGGGTAAGGATGAAGTGCTACACAAATTAGCCTTAGATCATAAGATCTCATATTTTCAAGAAAAAGAACATCAAGGAGTCATAGGATGACACTTTATAGGATAATCTGCTATGAGGAAGATATTAAAAAGTGGTATGTGGTAGACTTATTTATTTTAGGATTCATGAATAGTAACAAAGCCCTAAGATGTTTTTTAAAGAGTATGAAGACTGAATTGAAGGGATGAAATGCCTTTTAACCCAATGTTATCTATGTAACCATTTGAACAATGGGGAATTAATTTTGTAGGGATTATTAATATGATTAAAAAGAACATTCAAGCCATATATATAATTATTTTTTTGTATTACTTCAAAAAATGGGTGGAATTTATTATGACACCAAGTTTTAGTGATAAATACATAGCCAAATTATTTTAGGAGAACATTAGAACTAGGTTTTTATGTCTTGTGAAACTAGTCAACAATAGAGTAACACACTTCCTAAATAAAACCATCAATACTCTTTCTAAATAATTCATGATATCACACCATAAGAGAAAAATTTAATATCCTCAATCCAATGGACAACATCAAATAAATATAATGAGAATATGCTTATGAAAATATGAAATGTGTAGAAAGATGACTGGGATGATTGAATTCCTATAATCCTATGGGCATTCAGGACCAACTATAAATATGTGATAGGATTAACTCATTTTTAATTTGTATATGGAATGGAATCAATGATATAAATGTAATACATAGTTCCTAGTCTATGAATTTCATTAATGATGTGACTAGGAGATCAAGACTCACTTCAAGAAAGGTTATTAGATTTAAATCACATGGAAGAAACCAAATAGAGAGAAAGTTAGACACAAGAAATAAATTTAAAAACTATTAAGCATGAAATTATTTTAATCTACAATCAAATTAATTTCATTATGAATAGATAATTTTATTATATGACCATATATTTTGAGCACATCTATGGAAACTATGCATTTTACATTCAGAGGAAAGGACCATATATTATCCATGAAGATCATAACAAGTAACTATAGTTCTCAAGTAACTTCAAGTAACCATCCTTTGAGGGTGATTAAATGGTTGTAGGATATCCCTACTACTAATGATCTCTATAAATCTCATTTTGAAAATGGAGTGGGTGATGAGTATCACCATGTAGTTAAATTTTTGTTTATTTTTTAGGTTTTAGTGTAGATATGTATAGTGTGATCTATATATCACAGACATTCATAACATATTCTAAAATTTAAATTCATAGAACATAAAAATTAATCAGTAGATAAATGATAATATATAGATTGGTCAATGCTTAAGTCAATGAAATAAGTCTGGGAATGACTAGCTGATGAAAAGTTATAACAAAGAACTACCAAATGGTAACTACCAAGAAGTTAATTATAAGGAACTTCAAATATTTCATCATTCCCAAAATAGATAGATGTGTTATTTCTAGATAATGTGACTTAGTGTATGATGTCATGGTTAGGGTACTTACAAAATTCATCATCAATGGGTACTATAAAATGATGAAAAGTGTGCACCAAGCATCCAAGGGGGTCATAAATATTGAATGTCACATGATCAGACTTGAATAATAATTTAATTGACAAAAGTTTTTGGTACCAAGTTGATCACCAACATTGAGAAGGTTCTCAAAAATTCATCAAAAACCTTCCAATACTAGTTTATAGTATTGCTTCTCTAATTTGCATAATGGAAATCCATTGATGGCCTCATCACACCTGATGTAGACTACTATCTTGACACCACTTTTATGAATCTTACATGGAACAAAATAAGAAAATACTATACACATATTAGTCATTTCAACCAATGGTGGAATGAAGTTTTAGGACTTATTGATTCACATTCTTAGGTGCCTATAGATGTATTGTATAACTTGGGATTGCTCACCATGGTCACCAAACTTCACAATGGGATTCATATCTGAATCCATGATCTCACAAATCCACCAAGTCACATTTTTCTCCTTATTCATCACCATGTTGGATACATACGTGGAATTAAGGAAAAAATTTATGATCACATGATTAATTCCACCATTGTAGTCTATACCCCTCAATGTAGAAAAACTATTATCTCAAGCATAAGGGGAAGTAAAAGCACAATAAAAAAACATAAATAGAATGGTTTATGTCAACATCACAAGTAGTTATAGGTAAAATTAAAGCTAAAACATGTAAATCATTACCACCACTTAATAAGAGGACATATAACATAAATTCATGGTTGATCAATATAAGCATGCCCAAGTTTATAGCTAAATATGACCTAAAAAACTTGGGAGTCACTCTGGAGGAAGTGTACAAGTATATGATGGAGGACATCAGAAAGGACATATATAATAAGGAGGTTGGTAAATAATTATTTTTATAGAATCCAATGCATAAATGCCAGCTATGAAATAATGTTCCATCTATAATTTTGGTCCATATACCCACACCTCCATATTCCATAATTATGGACATGGTCACAGAAGAGGAAGAGAATAAACAAAGAATAAAATCTATTTTTTAAGGAGTATTAGGTTTAGGATCATTAGCTATAGAAATAATACAATTTAAAATGATTTCACCACAAATAGGGATGGATTAATCATCAACACAACAAGGAAGTCCAAAACAACCATTACCATGTAGATCGCATACCCATAAAACTAGAAATCCATCTCCTATAGTCACATAATGTATGGTCACATTTTTCATTATGCAAGATGTTGTAGAGATAAAATCCAAAGAGGAACATGAATAATAACAATAACCTAATTTATATATCCATTCATCTAATAACAAGAAATAAATGTTGGTTCCACATACTCATGTGAGGACATCGGTAATCAAACATAGAGTGGTTGTTTCACTATCCCCTTCACCTTTTCCTTCCCCACTTCTCTACCACATTAATCCCCTTAACCATAATTTTACCCATACTCCCCAACCATATAACATGTTCCCTATACTAATGAGTCTATGATAGAATTTACATAATAAAAAACCTTAGAAAATCAACTTGCAGCACAATAAAAAAATGAAGCAACATCTTCCACAAGATGATATTTCATAACAACAAGCATAACAAACTACATAGATAAAATAAGATTCAAGTGAAAATGAAGAAAAATAAATCTAAGCTGGAGAAGGCTAAAAATGAAGAAGAAGCCAAGAATAGGAAATAAGAACATGAGCATTTGAAGAAATAAGTAGACAAGAGAAGGAAACAAGAAGAGGAAGTAGCATAAAAGAAGGATCAAGAAGGAAAGGATGCTCAAGAGGCACAAAAAAGGAAGGTTGAGGTTGGTATAGTATCCATAGATGATTAGAACAAATAAAAATATGCCTTGTAATAATAATATGACTAAAATAATAAAGTTGAGGTTAATCCATTATCCAAGGAAGCTGAGAAGAAAAATAAAGATTACCTTCATAAATAGAAGTTGAAAAAATATTGCAAAATATAAAGTAGTGAAGGATGTTGCATATAAGGTTAAACAAGTTGAAAAAGTAGTTAAATAGGTAAAGGAAACTACCAAAGTAAAAGAGGAGATGGAAATGAATAAAAAGGTTGAAGTTACAATAGAGACATAGAGGGTCGAGCCACAAGAACAAGTTGCATAGTAGACAAAAGAAGTAAAAAAAGAACTAATCTATATATTTAAATATCCTTCAAGGACATTTTAATTATTGGGATCAACCTAGGGAGGGTTACAATAAGAGGCATCATAGGATATATGAAGTATTATTAGTCAATGGTTATGTGATGTCCAAGTTCCACCTCTATGATGAATGACATTCATACTCCCTATCACGCAATCTAACACCAACCAACATTGTACACAACTCCAAAGACCTCATTCTCATTATTTATTATAAGTAAATAGGAATATTTATATGTGACCCAACTTACATTTTTTGAATAGATTTAATGAGTTACCACCTTCTAGGAATCTATTGCATAAAAGGAACATGAACTAGAGTAGGACAACCTTCAACTAGGGGAATAAAATGTAGACTTGCATTATCTCCTAGACAAATCCTATAAAATAATTTATGATACTTTTTTAGCACTGATGGTTCATGTTTTGGGAGAGAAGGTCATGTCAAAAGAGAATAAATTTACAGCATTTCTAACTCAACTCATAAAAGATTGGATTGTACAAAAATTACAAAAATTGAGAGCTCAAGGCCAACATTTGTGAGCCAAGTCAAAAGTGATATTTGATTTCCTCAAAGAATAAGAGCAAGTATTTGAAAATATGTACACCAATCCATATAAATCCCTTTCATTATGATTAACTAGAAGATCTAGCTACAAGATGTAATAAAAGAGATAGATACAAGACCTCTCTAAGGCTAATAAATATAAGGCAATAATGGTTAGATAATCATCCCAAATGATTAAGCTCAACATTGTGATCAAAGGCTCTCTAGATATACAATTTAATTTAAAGGGTGATATGCACACATGGGAGAATGAGATGATATGAATTGAACTCATTTGTGTCCAAACATTTTGATATGTAGATAGGATGGACTATATTACACAAGATATCCAACAGAAGGTCCAACAACATAAGTTGATCATTGTAACTATAGAGGATGAAGATATCAAAACCATTATGCAGATCCAAGATTTATTGTGAACATTAATTAGCATAATATGGGATGTATTGTAATATTATTATCAATTCAAGCATGATTTGGTGAATCCTAATACTTAAATTGAAGCTATCATTTAAGAACTAAAGTTCATCACACCTAGTCAATTCATTTAGAAGCTATGACAAAGGAATGCATTACATGCATCAAGATAAACACCTCCACCTCAATAAAATGCCTATAATATCTAACTTAATAGTATCATAATCATCAATAATGACTCTAATACCACCACAAGCTTCACAATCAACATCAACTCCACCTTAGTAGCTAATGCCTCCACCTTCTTAGTAGGTACTATGAGTCCACAATTTTGTAAATTTTAAATAATTTAGAAGTAGGGAAGGCCATAATATTTAAGATAAAGGAGAATAAGATTGAAAACTCATAAAGGGTGGCCTCTTAATTATGTTAATGTATTGAAAACCTTTAAAGGGCAGTAGATTGGTACAATTATTAGTTGAAAACCTAAAATGGTATCTAGGTAGTGTGCAAGAGGTGAAAACCAGGAAACAACACTTAGAGTGAAGACTATAATGATTCTTTTTGGACTAACCCCCCTGTGTAACATAGGAAACTCCACTAGCACCAACATTCAAAATTATTCTTTTGACTTTGTCTTAGGATGATACAATTTTTTAATTCATGGAAAGTGTTGGTATAAGACTTCAAAGTATAAAATCATAGAGTTGTAGGAGTGACAAGTGTGTGATGTATAATATTTTGTGTAATGTATAATAGTTTTTGGTATGTATAAATAGGATTATATATTAAATGATTATAAGATGATGAAAATAGTTCTTTAGATAGAAATGAAAGGGTAGAAATTCAAAGAGATAAAGTAGTCTTGAAGCTCTATAAATATTTTAAAATTGTAAAGGAAAAGAGTTTCGATTTGTGAGATAATAGAGATAATTTCATGGTTCCATTTAAAGTTTTTTTGTGTGTTGTTCTATATGCATTCCTTTCTCTATTTTTTATTATATGTGACTAATATAAAATAATATGTTTTTTTTTCTAATAACTTGTGTTTAGATGAATATTCAATAAAAATGATTCAACTTTTCCTATCCCATTTTGTCTAAATATGTAATTGAAACTCACATAATAAAATCCTTAGCATTTTATGATGAGTTTTTCCAAGAACCTATACTAAATTATTGAAATCCTCATCAATCCTAATATTGATTGGTTTTAACATTTAAAACATAATTGTATTATGGATTGAGGTATCCTAAGAAAAAAATATTTCATGGTTTCAAGACCCCATTATATATGTGCATACCTTATTGTATAATTTTTTCCAGATTAAGAATAAATAATAGGGAGGGATGAGAGACTTTATAAAATAATTCAATGAGTTAATAATATAGATTCTCTATTTTTAACAACCAAACTCTAACAACTAGATCTATTTCTTTATTATTTTTTTGCACCCATAGGTCCATTTCATTCTAAGGAGAGAATTTTTTTGATAATGAGACCATGTAAAAATATTTAGTTAAAATTGAGATAGAGTTTTTCCTATTCTAAAAACTAAATAATGTCGCTTTATAATCTCTTTCAAACAAATCAAATGGTGAATAAAATATGGGGCCTCCTCTGAAGAAATAAAAATTCATTAGGAAGAATCCACATCCTCCACATAAGAAGGAAAATATCTGATCCAAAACTCAAAAGCTTTGGTTGAAATATAATTTAATAAACAAGAAAAACACAATAATAATAATGTTATCTCTGAGAAGAGATGTTTTATTCATCAAATTTGCAGACTCAAACATATGCCTATCTCTGAGAAGAGATGTCTGATTTCCATTTCAGGTTACATCTTTATTTATACACATTTTGAAGGTAGGAGGAGTATGTTTAAGGTCACCAATCTCAAGGGAGATTAAGTGGTTTGACTTCCATGATTTACAACAATACAAAATTCAAGGAATTACTATTTTTAGAAACTTACTTTTTTTAGATTGCACTACTAAAATTGAAATTTTTTGCACTTCCATTGGGTTTTTGAGGGTAAAAATCCATTAAGTGGAGCTCAATGCCATCTAACCTCATTCTCCTCATTCTTATCTTTCCAACGGTTCAAATGGGGAGTCAAACTAAGGTATGGTGCAAAAGTTATGGCTCCCGAAAGTCTTGCCACCAATTGGGGTAGAACCATCACCCAAATTATCACCTAGAATGGATCAATATCTTAATCATACACAACCCATATCAAAAGAGGAAGCAATGAAAATATTGGATGCTCTCAACTATTTCAATTTTACATTATTGATTAAACTAGAATTTTTTGAAGGGACATCGATTAAACTAAAATATGGAGAGTCTATTAAAATACAACACATGCATCAATATGACAATGAAGATGATTCATAAATATTTATCTATGAATAATAAAATAAAAAATTTAATTTTAGTTCCATATAAAATTAATGATCCTTACAATACTAGATTTTAAAATCCAAATGTATGCCATAGTCATTCACTTGTATTTATTAAGTAATCTTCTAAAAACATCTCTCATGAAGAATAATTGACATGCAATAGTGTTTTCACCTCTTTTGGTGATGATAAAATAAATGAAACACATGTTGATTAAAGATTTTATAATGAGTTTTAGAGTCATGACATGCCATTTTAAGTATATTCTTGGAAGGATTTGATGAATAATTTATTTGTAAAGAGGAAAGGGATATTGTAGATGACTCTTGGCTCGATGAAAAACTCAAGGCTTTTCCCTTTTTTTAATCTCTTTATGGATAGGTTCATTAAATATGGAGGTGAATATATATAAACATGATGGTTAAATTATTTTATGAAGCTACACAGTTATTATTTAGAAATCAAGCAATAGTCTCAACCTTGAAGTTGTGCATCTTGTAGAAGACATGCAAAAGAATTATGAAGAGATTAAAGTGATAGGAAGACAAAAAGATAATATCAATCTATCAGAAGAAGTACCTAAATATTTTTAGTAGCATGAATTCTATGTTCCTATTCAATTTTTGGAATCTTCTAATGAATAATTCCTTTGTGAAAAATATAAGGTCACACCCATTCTTCAAATAAGATTTTCTATTTAATGTTACCATGAAATAATTAGTTCAAAGGAGCTCTTTTGTGTAATGTTATAATGTTCAATTGTTGAGAGACAAATATTTATTGTAATGTTATAATTCACAAATATTGATATATTTCTATAACATGCTAAAGCCAAGCCAAACATTGCCAAGGTGACAAGGAGAAATGATGAAAGAGACACCATTGTTAAAGACTCATTGAGCACACGATCGAGAACATTCATCCATGGCCAACATACAACTCTTATTCACCAGGAAGGTAAATAATACTTGTTTTATCTTCCATTGTTTGTTACTTATATTGTTTTCTTACTCCTTGAGTGATTTAGCTTGAGGTGTTAGATTGTTTAGTGTGTTTTTATTGGTTTTTATCATACTAACACTTGATTAACTCCTATCATAGATTCTTATCTCACAAAATGGAATGCTTGATGGGATGACACAACCCACATGCATAATGGAAGCATCTTTAGACCTTCTTGGAGCCAAGAAGCATTCATTTTAGACCTTAATTTCTTACTTTTTATTTCAATTTTTCATGTTTGGCCTTTGAATACATAATTATGAATTCGTGACTAAAAAATTACAAATTTGGAAAGATAAATTACAAAATAGTTGAGCTAAACCATGAAAATAATCCCAAGAAATAGTGAAATCACCTCTTTTTAAATTCAACTCAGTGTATTTATGAATTTGGAGCATACTTTTGTGAAATTATCAAGGAAAATCATGAATTCATTATACAGTTTTTATTATTTTTCTTTGTTTTATGCAAAACTATGAATTTATAGAGTTTAATTATGAAATCATCCATTTTCATTACAAAATTGTTCTTTTATTCTGTGTTTTCATGGGTTTCTTGACTATTTGTGAATTTGGGACACTTACTAGTGAAATCATACAATAGAATCCTGAAATCATTTGTTCTATTTTGGTGTTTTTCTTAAAGGTTTGAGATAATTGAGAAATCACATAAGAAAGTTATGAAATTATAGACCTGAATTATGAAATTGCAAAGTTACAAAATTGTAGACTTGAGTTGCAAAATCATAGAGTTATGAAATTACTTACATGAGTTGTAAAATTATAGACTTGAATTGTGAAATTATAGATCTAAGTTGTAAAATCATAGAGTTGTGAAATTATAGGCTCTAGTTGTAAAATGTTAGACTTGAGTTGTGAAATTATAGAACAAATTTGTGAAATCATTCTGAAATAGTGAAATCATCCACTGTAAGTTTCTACTTTTCTATGTTTTAATATGCCTAAACAAATTCATAGTCATAGTTTATTGCATAAAAATGAAATCATTATAGAGAATTAAATTTATGTTTTATTGAGCTAACTTGTAGGATTTTCACCTTGGCTTAAAATAAAAATTAATCCACTAACCTTGTTTGTAGAAAACTAAGCTAAGAAAGAAGAAGTTTAAGTGTTTTTGAATCAATTTTTCATTTTAAAAATCAGAATTTCATAAAAAAGGTTAAACTTATTTCACATTTGGTTAACATGGTTAAAATCACTTAACAATTTACCTTTTAGCATTTCCAAGATTTTTAAAAGTGCAAACACAACCAAGGGGCCAAAATTTCAAACATACTTCAAGTTGGTGCTATTAAAAATAACCTACATTTTAGTTAGATTTGTTAAGGGCATTTTCAATTCTGGTTTGTTCTTTAGATAGTTTCAATTTCATAGATTAGATTCTTTATTTTGGCAAACAAAAACTATAGCATGTATGCACTCCCCTCATTCCCTTTAGGGAACTCAAGTGATTAAAAGTGCTTGGTTTATTGACTTTGTTTATTAAGGCTTGTTAGAAATAATGTTGTGTATGCTCTCCCCAAGATTTGAGTGATTCAAAGGTGACCTCTAAAGTATTTTCATTTTTCATTTGTTTCTTTTTATGCATTTGTCTTGTGGGTAGGATTTCATCACTTCCCTTGCCCAAAGGTGGTTATAATCATTGAGAAGATGGAGCTACTCAGTTAGGATAGACAAAAAATAACATACCCCTATATGGGTAGAAAAATTAAAGTGGTGACAACACAATGATTTTCCCAAAGGCGGTTATAATCATTAAGAAATGTAAGTGGGATGGTGTGTAATGATTTTCCTAAAGATGGTTATAATCATAGGACCCTGATTATGGAAAACATGATAAACTTGGATAAGGATGATGATAATTTAAGACATAGGATAATGATGAATTAGAACAATCTACTAGTAGGGAGATGCTCATCTAAACTAATAAAAGTTGAAATTCTTTCATGGTTAATTACTCTGTTGAGGATATGATTAGGATTAAATTAGGATGTCAGTGTCGAAGAGATGTCACCATTATTAAATATACTTATTGAAGCTAAGGTTTATTATAGCATGTGTTAGTAGGCATCATGGTATAACATCATGAAGACTTGGTCAAAATACGCATGAGGACTGACTCCCATAATCCAATACTCAATAGAAAACAATGCACCAATGATAGAAACCATGATGACAATGTAAAAATATGAATGTGGATGGATTATAGTATAAGTATGGGCAAGGAATCACTCAATGAACACACATAAAATGAATCAAGGAAATAGTGTTGAAAGTAAACAAACAAACAAAATAAGTAGAAATAAACAAATAAAAAACCCTACAAACATTGCCCCTATAAAATAGGTGACAACTTAACAAACAAATAAAATGGGGGAATAAAAGAGAGGGAAGGGGGTGACTGAGCTATCTCCATATGCACTAGGTAAGTGGATGCTACCTAAATAGTTCCATGGATGTAATATCTAATAAAAAAACTTTAGGCCAAATGTAATTCTCCCAGGAAATGGGAAGAATGTGATAACTGAGAAAAACAAATAGAATGGATGTGATAGGAGAATAGGAATGGTCTTGAAAAATGGCAAGTGCATGAGAGAAAAAAGGCCAAAAAGGATGGGGAAACTAAATGATAAGTAATTTTCTTATAACTTAGTAAAGGTTCCTAGAATCCTTAAGGCAAAGAAGTGGTCAATGTTTTTGTTCTTTTTTAATGATTTTTCAGATGTTTTTGGAATTATTTTGGAGTGTCTCAACTCAATCAAGAATGATGAGACACTAAATGGTTTAACATCACAAAATGGTGAGAGTGTTCCAACTTAGGTTGCTTGAAAAATAGTGAGAGTGTGGCTTAGGTTGCTCACAAAATGGTGAGAGCATGGCTTAGGGTGCTCATAAAATGATGATATCATGGCTTAGGTTGCTCACAAAATTTTGAGAGCATGGCTTAGGGTGCTCACAAAATGGTGAGAGTGTGGCTTAGGTTGCTCACAAAATAGTGAGATCATGGTGGAGGAGGGTGACTGAGTTGACCTCACTAAGTATTGAGCGCTACCTACATAGTCCCAGAGACCTCAAGTCATTATATTTCTGCCCTTACAGTGGAGGAACTTGACTAGTGTAGTAATCAACTCAAAAAAAATAGGCACAGTTGGTAAAAAGGCATATCATGGAATAGGAAGTGGCAAGTTGGTACATCAACACTTAATGTTGCCCCTAGTTTACCCATAGGTGGTTATAACCAAGACACAATGGCATAGGTCAATGGTACTAATTTGCCTAAAGGTGATTATAATTAGTAGCAAGATCGGTGGTAAGGAATAGCAAACAAAAGATGCAACTGCCAAAACTTCTATCACACTATCCCAAAATATGCTCTCTATATGAAGTACTTAAACTAATTGATGAACTGATTCGATACCTTGATGCTAAAAATATGTAATGAATGACAAAAACCAAGGTCAAACGGGTTAGGCTTTAGAAGACACTAGGTTGACAGAATGGAAGCAAAAAGTGGATATGGCAAAGAGACAGATAAGGATGGTATTTGTATAAATAATAATAGTGATAAAATGGCATAACTGAAATGGTCCTTATAGAAAATACACCTTAGAATTCAAGCATAGTATTGCTTGAGATGAATAATATTCATTGGCTCTGGAACTTCATTGCCATCTAATGTGGTAAGCATGTATGCTCCTAATCCATAATTTGTATTGATGATGAAATTCCCTATCCAGGTTGGTTTGAATTTCCCTTTATGCTTCTTCTTAGCCATGGTATTCTTTTGGTTTTCTTTAAGAATAAGATCACCAAGTTCAAATGTTCTATACTTAACACACTGATTATAGTGACCTTTGAGTCAGTTTTAATATGCTTGAAGATTATTGAGCACGATTGTGCATTTTCCATCAAGTAGATCTAGCTCTTGTAGGTAAGCTACTCGCTAGTCATGATCATCTAAGACATGATTGAAAGAGATGCATAGTGAAGGTAATTTGAACTCAATGGGAAGGATGGCTTTAGTACAATAAAAAAGTGAGTATGGAGTGGCTGTTATGGGGGTATGATGATTGGTATGGTGTGCCCAAAGGGAAAGGAATATTTGGAGGTGTCAATCATGACTGACATCATTGACAATATTTTTGAGAATGTTGACTATGGTTTTGTTGCATGCCTCAACTTGGCCATTACCTTGAGAGTAATATGTTGTAGAAAAGTATTGTGTGATTTTGTATTCTATACATAGCTATTCTACATCCTTGTTCTTAAATGATCCTCCATTATCAGATATAATGTCAGAGGGGATACCATAGTGGTAAATGAGGTGGTTGAAAATGAGTTTGGAAATTTGCTTTCTAGTCATGTAAGTGAGGTGTATAGCTTCAACCCACTTAGTGAAATACTCAGTGGTGGCAAGGATATGTTTATGGACATTAGATAAAGTGGGGTTAATCTTCCTAATGATGTCAAGTCTCTATTTAGAAAATGGCCATGGTGTCAACATCAGTTTCAGATTTTTTGTTGGGGCATG
The DNA here is from genome assembly GCA_037957365.1 of Torreya grandis. Taxonomy (NCBI): domain Eukaryota; kingdom Viridiplantae; phylum Streptophyta; class Pinopsida; order Cupressales; family Taxaceae; genus Torreya; species Torreya grandis. The sequence goes on along the minus strand of JARHVA010000169.1, from coordinate 5,500,295 downwards.
AATTAGATTAGCATGCCATTGACATTTGTCACACTTTTTTATGTAGATAGTGGTATCTGCATCCATTGTGGACCAATAATAACTAGTATGCAAAATATTTTTGGATAGGATTGCCCCACTAGAATGAGCTCCACACACTCCTTCATGAACTTCTTTTAACACTAGTGTAGACTCTATTAAGTTTAAACAATGAAGTAGAGTTCCATCAAAATTGTGATGGTAAAGTGTGGATCCAAGTAGAGTATAATGAGTGGAATGATGAATGAAGTCTTTGGTTTATTTTCAATATAGTTTAGGTGGCATAAATTGGTCATGAAGCTATTTGTAAAGGTCTAAGTACCAGATAGAATTAGGACCAACAATATCACAAATCATGGTAATGGTTGAAGGTTCATGAGTTGGTGCTGACAAATTCTTGACAAGGAAATAATACTCTCTAGCTTTATCTATTTGTTGAACTAGAGAGCCAATACTACCCATGGCATCTATAGTTCTGTTACTAACCCTTGGTATGTGCTCAAATTGAATATTGATAATTTGTTTTTTAAGAGTGTCGACCATGGCTTTATCTGGAACCAGCTTGTCATCTTTGGTCTAAAAATGATCTGTAACTTGATTGATGATTAATTGAGAATCACCATAAACTTGGAGATGATATATATTCTAATGTAATTATTGTCAAAGTCCTGTAACAAGTGCTTCATACTTGGCCATGTTGTTTGTACAAGGAAAGTTAATTTTGAATAATTTCAGGATTAGATCCGCCTATGGTGTAATAAATAATAGGCCTTCCCCTGATCCATGTGAAGTGAATGAACCATTAAAATATAATTTTTAGGGTTTTTCCTCAAGGGGTGTGTTAATGATAGTCATGTTAGATTCATCAAGAAATTAAAACATGAGTGGTTGTCTGTCTATGAGAGGTGCTTCAGCAAGTTGATCTATAAGAACTTATCCCTTAATTACCTTCTGATTGACATACTTTATGTCAAACTCACTAAGAATCATGATCCATTTATCCATTCTTTCTTGAAAATCTATTTTAGATAGTAGATACTTTATTGGATCTAATTTTGAAATGACCATGGTCTTATTATTCAACATGTAATGGTGTAATTTATGAGTTGTGAAGACCATGGCTAGACAAGCTTTTTCAATAGGTGCATAGTTATGTTCATATGTAACCAAAGTATGGCTTAGGTAGTATATAGCATGCTCCTTTCCTTTGTCATCATGTTGAGCCAAGAGTGCCCCTAGAGCATGATTGGTAGCTGATAGGTATAAAAAAATGGCTTTCTTGGCATAGGAGGTAATAAAATAGGTGGATTAACAAGATAGTCTTTGAGTTGTTGAAAAGTTATTTGATAGTGATCATCCCAGTGAAATACAACTCCATTATTTAAAAGTTGTGTAAATGGATGACACTTGTCTGCTAACTAAGAGATGAAGTGTCATATTGACTAGATCTTACCTTGCAAACTATGGAGTTGCTTTAAATTGGTTGGTGGTGGCATCTCAGTTATAGCATGAACTTTAGTTAGATCAACTTCAATACCTCTATGAGACACAATGAAGCTAATTAATTTTCATAAAGTTACACTAAACACATAGTTCTTTGGATTGACTCTAACTTTGTGCTCCCATAATATTTTAAATATCTTATGCAACATTACTAGATGGTTGGCCCTAGTGTTGGATTTTCCTAATATGTCATCAACATAGTCTTCAATAATATCATGCATCATATCATGGAATATGATAGTCATGTCCCTTTGACATGTAGCTATAGCATTATTAAGGCCAAATGGCATTACTTGATAACAAAATTCTCCCCATGGAGTGGTGAATGTTATTTTATGTTGGTCCTCTAGTGCTATGTTGATCTAGTTATATCTTGAAAAGCCATCCATGAGTGAAAGCATTTCATAACTAGTCATAGATTCGATGATCATGTTGATATTAAGAAAGGGAAAATCATCTTTAGGACAAGCATTATTGATGTCTCAAAAATTAGTATAGATTTTGATCCCTTCAGGCTTTTTACTAATAAGTACCACATTAGAGATCCATTATGAGTAGTCAATGGATTGGATACATCCTACTTATAAGAGTTTTTCCAACTCTTTGTTTATAAACATAGTAATGTGAGGATACATCTTATGTAGCTTTTATTTTACCAATTTGGCATTAGGATTAACCACAAGATGGTGTAGAACCAAAATGGGGTCTAAACTTGGCATGTTAGAATAGGCCCATACAAAGATATCTACAAATTCTCCCACTAGAGTTGTAAAGACGTCATGTTCCTCCTCAATGTTGGGATGCTCCTAATTTTATCCATTTTAGGTTTGATGGAGTTATGATATTTACCTTTGTTGTATCTTCAACTAGAAGGGTTTAACCATCTTCTAAAATAGTAGGTAGTGACTTGAACTATTGAATTATGTTAGGGTCCTCCATTAGTACTTGCTCTTCAACTTCTCCTAGGCATGATGAATCTGAGGCCCCTAATGAGAGATCTAACCATGTGACAAAAAAATTTAAAAATTCTTGAATAATTTGATCAAATACTTGTTGTTTCTCAAAGCTAAACTCTGATCCATAGGCAAGTTCATCATTGGTGGTATCCTAGTTTAAATTTGAAGAAGAATAAACACCCCCATCTAATGGTGCTTGAAATAGGTTTTCACCACTAGACTGGCCTTCATCTTTACTTTTTCCTTGGTTAAAAAATACCTCAAAGAGTTTTTCACTTTGGGAACTCAATGTTTTGCTTATTTATTTTTGGCTAAGGGTGTTCACTCACTCTCCAAATTAAGCTGCATGATCTAATGTGATTGAGAACCCTGATTTATGATCTCCCAATGGAATGTTGTCTCTAAGGCCTAAAAAGTCATAGAATGCCTCATCATTTTGGAACTCAATAATCAACAAACTAGATTATTATTGGTCCCAATATATCCATTGGGGATAATATAATTAAAAATGGTTGTGATGAATGGCTAAGGCAAGGGTACAAATGGCATTGTTATCAAATAGGTTAGTTTCACGTAGGTCATCAAATGTGAGATTATGATCAGACTCTGCTTCACTGTCATCATCATCATTACTAGTTGTTACTGATGGAGTTTGAATAAGATATGTGGGGTCACCCCCAAGTAGTTTAAATCCAAGTCCATAAGGTCTTTCATACTTAGTCATAGAAATTGGCTTGATGGTTCCTTGTTGATTTGGTTTGAGGCCTCTTCCCTCATAATTGTGACACTCCATAATCCTATTAAGAATAAGATAGTTGGAATTTTAATAAAAATTAGCTTGGTTTTCATTGTATAGCCATGATTCATCCCCTTCAAGAGGGTTAGGTCCTAGGCCAGATGTTGGTACAAATGTGATAAGTCCCTTATCTTTGTTCTTTTTTTGCCAATACATATGTGGGGTGACTTTAGGTCAAACAAAGGTTTTAAGATTCTGACGAAGAATGGTAATATGAAATGTATCATGGATCACATACTCTCCTAGTCCATTATCTGAAATGGTGAAATGTTTAGAATTTTTAGGAGGTGGTATGTGGGAAAGTGAATCCAAGGTATTAGGATCTATGCAATTATCTAGTGAAGGATCAATAAGTATAGCTTATCCTTTATCCTTCTTGGAGCTTGGATTCATACCATAATGATAATTATAGCTTTGAAATTAATTATCAATATGATTGTAGTACTCATATGGATGTAAACCTCTTGGAATATTCACTTCCATCCCTGAGCGGGAAAACTTGATACATTGGCATAGTGTTGACAAGACTGCATGAATCTCATGTAACCAAGGCCTACCTAGAAGCATGTTGTATGATAACTCAAGATCAAGCACATGGAAAAGTGTATCATAGGTTAAAGGCTCAATGATAACTAGAAAACTAATGGTGCATTGTGATTCTCTTTCCTAATTATCATAAGCTTTAATGGTTAATGTTTCTAGCTGGAGATCTACCATTGTGTACCCAAGAAGCTTGAGGAACTTTAGAGACACTATGTTGAGGTCGGATCCATTATCTATAAAGACATGTTTCACTTTATGTCATCTAATACAAAATTATATGTACAATGGGTTATTATGGAGTGGGCCAAGAGAAGACATATCACTTTCATTGAATGTGACTTGTTGGGTTGGAGCTAGGTGTCCAACCAAAGCTTGAAAGTTATCAGGGCATATGTGACTAACAATAGTGGATTGGGTAAAAAACTCATTGAAGATGTTTTTTTGGATTATTGACATCCATAGAAAATCTAAAATAAAAATTTGTGCTAGTGTTTTTTACAATTGTTCCACAATATCAAACTTCTTATCTTGGTCGATAGTGAATGGTTTATTTTGAGGCTAAACAGTTGGTTGGATGACAGACAAAGTGGTAGATGGTTATGGGCCTAATATAGTAATCTTTGACCTCTAATTTGTGATTACATAATTAGGATTAAATAATGGACCATTGTTGCTAATTGATGTTGGGAATGGTGTGGGACCATACAGGACAAGTCTCAGTTTCTAGTGCACTTGCATATGGTCACGTGGCAAGGAAAAGTTTTTAATATAAGGTCCAAAAGGGGAAATCATAATTTGTTGGTTTGCATGTATGCATTCCTAGGTCAAAGAAGGATTATCTATGTAATTTGGATAAATGTTTTTGTTTAGCAATGGTCTAGATTAATTAGTGTTTGGTCTAGGATTAATGAAGATGGTATTAATTCTACCCCCTGCAATATGACCTACAACCCTATTGTAGTCATGTGCAACTACATGGTAGGTTTGTTGGTTGTTATCATTATGACCTTGTTTTTGTCCATTATTTTTTCATTTTGGGTTCTACTACTGATTTTTTTAATTATATCAGTTTAGCCTTTGATTTTGATACTATTGATTTTGTTATTGCACTAGCTATTGTTATTATTGCTGATTGTTCTACTGTTGTTGATTTTTATGTCAAGGAAAGTGGTTTTGATAGATCCCAAGAGTTTGATTAGAATTGGAAACACCATTATCCAATTTTATCTCCCCATTCTCCAACATATTCTTAATTAAATGCTTGATTTAGACACATCTTCATGTATTATGCCCATTGACCTGATGATAGTCACAGAATACATTTTCATGGTACCAATCAGGATAAGGAATGCCTTGCAGATAATGCTTTGGTATAGGATAACTAATCAGAATAGTAGTAGAAATATTATGAAATATAGACTCAATAGGTTCTCCTAGGTCACTCAAGACATGACGTGTAGGCATAGTTCTTTTAGGAGGAGGGGTTTGTAATGGTAATGGTTGTTGTATTTGTTGTGAAGGTTTTGGTTATTGTACTTGCAAAACTAGTTGAGTAGAAGTAAGTTGAAAAGGTGGTGCAAATGATGTTTTCACTATTTGCACATGATGGGATTCATTTACTCCATTTCCCACAACATTCTTATTGCGATTGAATTGCTTCAGTCTTTTGTGGTTATTGGTTTTTGCCAGTTGTGATGCTTGTGCTTGGATGGGATGTTGGTCATTTACCTAATTGGTACCTTGGTTTTGATTAGTTGAATTAAGCTTGGTGACTTCTTTATTGTTGATATCCCTCTTGATCAACAAACCTTTATCAATAATCTCCTTGAATGAGTGTGCACATTGTAGTTTCAAATGATAAACTATCTTACTATGCAAATTTTTGGTAAACACAATGGCTAATTGTTTATCTAGTAAACTATGGGTGAAATGACTTGCAAGGGATCTCCACCACTATAAATAACTTGCAAAACTCTCACCATATTTTTGATTTGTTTGTGTTAAGTCCACTAATGAAATCTCATGCTTAAGATTATAGGAAAAGTACCACACAAACTTATCAGAAAGATCATCAAAATCCATTACTAATTTTTTGGGTAATTTAAAAACCACTCCAAATCTTATCCATCCAAGATTATTTTAAGTAATATCAAAAGGTATATGTTTCTATATGCCACTGGTTGACATGCAATGAAGAATTTAGTCAAATGAGCCTTAGGGTCACCTTTCTCTTTATATTTATCAAATTTTAGTGGTTCATATCCTAGAGGAAATGGTATGTGTAAATACTCCATGTTGAATTGATAGTAATATATGCCATATAATTTTAAATTTTTAGTTTATTTATTGAATTGAATGGTAGTAATTACATCCTTCATCTATTACAATTCTTGGGATAGGAAACTGGAAGGAATATTGGTTTGAGGGAGAAGTTGGGTTTGGATAGATGGTTGGGAGGTCACAAGTGGAACTCTTTGACCAAGGTATGATGGAGCTACCTATTGGGATACATTAGCTTGGTTGAGGAATGGACCAGGAATACACATATATGGATTAGGATGTACTTGAAATTACACACATGGTTGTATGATATTCTATTTTGGGTTAGAGATAAAGGTTTGAATTGAAAGATTTTATGGTTGGGATGGAGGGATATAACTATATTTTACCTAATTTGGTTGAAAAGGGACATGTTAGTGACCAATCAAATATTGATATTGAGTGGGAATTGTGTACCAAGACCCTGTCTCTAGATTTGTGGCATATTTTGAACCAACAGTTGTCTAGTAGGTACTTCAGAAACATGGGGACCTCCTTGTTGCATGAATCCCTATGAGGAAGTAAAAGTGAGTTACATATTTGGCATTTGTCATTGACCAATATTTACATGTTTTTTACTAGTCATTGCTTGGTTTTATATTGGGATATTAGTCTATGATTGAAAAGGTATGTTCATCAATACTTGGCAAGGTGGAACATTTGTTACCCCTAATTGAGGTGGCAATGTATTTGTCCTCTTTTGTGTTGATACATTAGATTGTACCTATTTTTGTGGAATACTACTCAATACTTATTGAGGAGGAGTAGGATTCATCACATTTTATCATTAAAACATGATATTGGTTATTGTTTGATTACTTAATCCCACAGGCTGTACATTTGAAGAAGTAATTGTTTGAGGTTGGGGTGTGTAAACTCCCACTCCCTGGTATGATGACCTATTCATAGGATTAACTATATGCACATGTTATCAAGTTTGTGCATTAGTACCACTATGATTAAGACTGGACATTATTTATACATTATCTACTACATTTGGCTCACTATTTAGTGTAAAGGCCAAAGACACTTCTTCAATAATGGGCATATGCATCAATTTATCTATTTTAAAGGTTTGTCTAAATGGGTCAAAATTTAGATTCTCTTGTCTATTTAACTTTATCAATACTCCTATTGAAGGAACTAGGTCAATGAGAGGCTTACTTACCATGTTCATCTGATTGAAATCATGTGCTAGATTCAGATATGTTTGATATGCCATCTGCATTTGGTTAAATTGCTCTTCCATGATGTTTTTGCCTTGATCAAATATATTAGGATCTTGGTACGTTGTTTGGACTAGAGCCATTGGATTTCTATAAGAAGCCTATTGATTGTAAATGATATTATGGGGAACTCTTACTAGACTTGGTAAATTTTCATAGGGTAAATCTACTATAAACTTGGCCCCTACTTCAATGGCTCCAACCAAAATATCATCTTTGTTATCTAACAAATGTTTCTCAAACAAAAATGGATCATATGTGGAATCCATATTAGTATAATATGATAGTTTAAATACTAGCTCATCCACTACAGGTATTATAGCTAGGTATTGCACAATTTGCTCTTGGTCCTATTCTGAATAAGGTGGTGTGTTAACTAGATAGTTGGCTAATAGATCTTGGTTTTGTGCTCTTGATTGAGTATTATAAGAGGGATAAGATTCCATCTCATAGGTAATATTATCTTCATAGGGTTCTTACACCATTCTTCCTGTGTAACCACATTACTAATCCCTAAACTGTACATGAGTCCACTACAAGTGTAGGAATGCATGTTGGGATCCATAGTCAATGCTTTGTGATAAAAATTCAAAGAGTTATACAAAATCTAAAAAGTACAATGTCTAAAACATATGATGTTCCAACTTGTTCTATATTTTTGAGTTAACAAGCTAGTGTGAAGTATCTAACATTTCACTATTCACATAAAGATAAGAAAGTAAATGGTCCTAAAAAATCAAAATGCCAAACTCTAAGGTCGAAGTGTTTCAAATAAATCTAATCTAGGAATTTAAAAGTTACTAGGTCTTTTGGCCAAATGTGTCATCAAAAGCTAGGCTCAAACAAGGCATGTGCTAGGACTTTTAGCCAAACAGCATCAAAAACTAGACTTTGAAATAGATGAAAGTTTTAATCTAATGGATTTGAAACACTTCTAAAAAACACTAGGCATTTGATTCTTGGACATGAAATTGATAAACTAAGTATAAGGTATGAAACAAATGGCACTTTAGAAATAGATTATTTTCTCACAAAAATGGTATAAAACTTGGTCTTTTGATAAACAAGCTAGACAAAGGTGATCAGTATAACTGTGCTTTAGACAAAGGATCACAAAAAGTATACTCGAATTGGTCTAAAAATGTAGGAACAAATTTTAAAATCTATGAAAGAAGGCCTATGAAATAATATTTGAAACATTTTAGGAAGCGTAAAGATGTTATATTACCCAAAAAGGTGTGATAAAAAGGTTTGTTTCAAAAACTCTCTAAGGCAAAGATGCTTTCCTATAATTTTGATAGCATAACACTACCCTTCTTGATTCAAAATGTTATGGTGTATAGACTTAAAGTGTGAGTGTTTAGCACAAAATGGCTTAAGTCTATCAAATGTTGATGATTATGAGTCTTAAATGGCCTTCAACCCAAATTGGAAATTAAACCTAATTTCCCCCAAGTTTATTGCAAATGGTGAACCCACTTAACACATCAACCTTATGAACTTATAAAGGTGAAATTCTTAATTTAGGTTATAAGTGAAGGACTTAAACAACTTTGGTAAAGGTCTAGACTCAATTGGGTAGAATAACTACACCAAAGTGGATGATGTGACTCTCAAGCTTTTGATGAACTTTTGAATAAGGAAAATCGATGATCTCACATGGGTATCATAACACCTCTTTATTTAAATGAAAATTTGAACCATGTGTTTGGTTTGGATTGTTTGTTTACATCAAGTTTTGACTCCAAACAAGACTTTAATCTATGACAAGACCAACTAGTTAACCATTCTTAGATCCTAAACTAACAAGGTTGCTTAGTATTGTTGGAATCCATCAATATACATCATTTGAGAGGATTTTAATTGTTCATCCAAAAGCAAATGTGTATTATATAGTAGGGTTTTTACACCCCCCTTCTATCAAATGATAGTACTATGACATAGACCTTAAGGTGCACCTTACATGAACAATAATTCTGTGGCAACTGGAGATTTGTCTAAGATCTAATTTTTTTTGAATGATCTAGGGGAATTAATTGTTAATGACTTTCATGCCAAACAATGCAAAAGAAAATCATATATTCTGGGTCCATATCACTTGGCTTGTTACAAAAAGGTCTAGTTCTTTTTACAACTACTATATCCTGTTGTTCATTCAGTGTAGTGTGATGTTCAAAGTGCCACTACATCTCATGTTCAACTCTAAAGGATCCAAATGAAGTCAATGTTATGAGATTAAACCCTGGGTCAAAGCTTCCCTAAATAACTTGTGGGAGGTGATAAAGTCCCCCTCATAAGCCAAGATGTATAAAATTAAATAAAACATGAAATAGAAAGACTTTAGGGTCATTTTCAAGGTCACCCAAACTTTGACAAGTTTTTTGGGGGGTGCTTTAGATGACATTCTTTCTAAGCCTTGGACTAGGCTATTTGCAATAGGAATGGCACTTTTAATTCCAAGGGTTTCGTATAGGGGGAAAATGGAAGAGCATACATGCAACATTCCTCTTTTTAAATTGTTTTCAATTTTAAACCCAAAATGAAAGGTTTGGTGGTGTTCATTTGAGCCCTTAGTCCTAGTTGAAAACTTTGAAAACATTCAGCAACACATATAATTTTTTTGTTAAACACCAAAAAAGGTTCCTAATTGATTTTTAAGCATGAAAAGGTGATTAAAATATGTTTTGAACAAATATCAAGCTTGGTCCTTCAGCAAAAATGTTAGCATGTCATTTAGCTTTGAAGATCTTTTTGGTTTGAAACAGTAAAGTTTAGAAAAATAGCTCTTGAGTCTATGTTTTTGGAAAAACATAGTGATCAATGTCAATTATTACAACTGACAATAGTTACTTTTGCTAACTAATATCAGTTACCCAACTGATGTCAGTAAAGCTATGCAATCTATGTTGGTATTACTTACTGATGTCAGTTACTGTGTAAAATCGTGGCAATCAAAAATGGCAAAATAAAGTTAGAAAATCAATTTGCAAGAGTTTTAAGGACCTAAATAAATATTTTAGAGTTGAAAAATGATCTCCTTCAGGTGTGAGATGCATCTAGTCCCACCGGGCATGCGATTATGTGATCTATGAATTTGACTCAAGAGAGGATGGTTAGTATGGTGTTAGTTCCAAAATAAAAACAAAATGAAAGAAACACACTAACTAGCATAACATCTCTAGGCCTAGACACTAGGGAGAGTTTAGTTAACAAAAACAAATGAAAAACACAACTAAAAAGTAAGGAATAAAACACAAGAATTCTTTCACCTTCCTTGGATGCTCCAAATGCCTTTGTAGTAGTGGCTTGCTCGGCTTGTGCTCATGTAGTCCTTAGCAATGGAATCTTGGCTACCTCCATCTCTCCTTGGCACCTTGTGGCTTTGGTTTGGCTTGGCTTGGAATAAATTTGGCATTATAACTTTGAATTATCAAGTCCTTTGAATATATTTGAGCATAATAACTTTTCACCAAAATTTATTAGAAATGATGTTCATGGCCTCTTTATTTATAGATTTTTGTATTTGATCAGAATCAACCTCAACTGTCCATCTCAAGATTGAGATGCGTGGTTGAGGATTAATTCAATTTTTGGAATTAAGTTTTTAATTATCCTCATTATGACATTGGAAGAAGGGGCAATTAATATGTATGGAGGGCATATTGAAAGGCATTGACGAGGCATGGAGGGCATGAATCCTGATATTTGTGGCATTTATGGCCTAGGGATGTCTTCCTAAGAAATGAGGTCACCTGATGATGTAGATATTCAATATTCATTTCCAAAATTAATTTTTCAACAAGTTTCCATGGAATTCTTAGTTAGGCCTTGATTTGGGTTAATTATCTCTTAAGCATGTTTAAGCACTTTGTGCATAAATTACTCAAATTGATCAAAATGCCTTGTTATTGGTCCAAATTTTGACTGGATTAGAATTGGAAGGTGATGTTAGATCCATTGGATCCATTTTCCCATTTAGGATGTTACCAACAACAAATAACAAAGGCACATGTTTTGTGCAAGATATTTGATAGGAAAGAGCAATCCAAAGCACGTAGGTGAAAAATTAGCATTTTGACTCGAAATGATCTGATCAAAGTTAGCTAACCCATAAATTGCATTTCCCCATTTAGGGATACCCTGGCCAAAATAGGTACTTGAATATGTCAGTTTCACATCATTTAGCATGTTTTAGTGTTTTTAGGCCAAATTGTGTGTTTTGGGTGGAAATTGGCCAAACACTTGATTGGGGGTTATTGGTGGCTAGTTTTAGGTGTCTACAAGAACCAATTTAAGTGTGAGGAGGTGGGAAAATCCCAAAATACCATATATTTCACATCCAAACTCCATTTTATCTCGCATTAAAAGTGTTGAAAATCTATTTCAATGAAGATACAATTTGTAAATATTTTAAAAGTAAAAAAATTGATAGATTTTATGTGAAACCATTTCAAATATTCAAGGTGTGATTTGCACATCATGTGTGTGGTAGGCATGACAAACCCTAAATGTTATATCTTATATAATTGAACTCTCTTTTGGCTCCATTTGGAAGTGTTGAAAATATATTTCAGTGATGGATATTTTTTTACAAATTTGAAAGTTTAAAAACTTGATATATTTTGTGAGAAATCATTTCAGATATTTTACATTCTATTTGCACCTCAAGTGTGTGGTAGACACGATTGTTCCAATCATCATTTTTGTGGCCTTCAAAGCCCCAAAATTTGATATTAATTTTATAAAAATATCTTTGTAATATTTTATACATGTTACATTTTAAAATATTAATTTTAGATAAACTAAAACTTTTTTAAGTTCCAAAACCACCTCAAGTCACAAAATGCATGAAAAACCCAAAATAATATATCTTTCACATCCTGACTCAGTTTTGGCTCATGTTCAAAGCATTGGAAATATATTTCAATGAGGATCACTTTTTTTTAATTTTTTTTTGAAAGTCCCAAAATTAATATATTTTCTGTCATAAATCTTGGTGGGCCATATTGAGGCCTTATTTATAAATGTAAGTGTGTACTTTATAATTTTGTGGGTCCATGTCAAGAAATAAATAACTTTTGCAAAGTTGTAAATTAAGTTAATTATGATTGTAATTAATAATTATGTTTAATTTACAAAAGTTATAAAATATTTTAATATGTCAAGTCATGTATTTTTATTTTAAGTAAACTACAAAAATATTTAAAATATAAAAAAGTGTGCTAAGTAATGTTAAGTCAAATTGAAGTCATAGTTCAAGTTGAGTTAAATATAGTTAGTCATCTACCTTATAGGTGCAATTTAGTATAAAATACTTTAAATACATTTTTAAGAAGTTACTTATTTCTCTCAACCCTAAGAGAGGGATTGCTACATTTTTGTGTACAAATGTTCTTTTTCAATGAATGTTAATAGATTATAAGAAAACATGTGTGTTGAGATTTTTATAATGATGTGTGTTAATATCATTCATTAATGGAATGTGCTTTACTATTTTTAGATGAAATAATACTTAAAATTCCTATAATTTCAGTATTATGTAATAACCCTTGGTCTTTACAGACTTTGTGTTGGAAAATATGAGAGTGTACTTTGTTCCTAATAAACCTAGTCATATTTTTAAGAATAAATTATGATTTTGTGGAATAATTTACCATCAATTGTATTTTTTGTTTGTATTCTCATTTCATTTTTAAATAAATATTTCAACCCATTCAATCCAAATCTAAGTTATTTAGGCATTATTTTTATTTATTCTATTATGGGGTTCTCACTCTACCCTCCATAATCTTTCATTATCCTTCCACATACATTTTCCCATTTCATTTTATTTTAGTTTTTTGGTAAAAATTAATCAAAACCCCAAAAAATACCTCATTATAAGATGGATATTTTCCTCTCAAACATAGATTAAAATCACATGTCTAATAGTTATTTCTCCAATGTTGCAAGCTTTTCCATTTCCCATTAGATGAGTCTATAAAATAAATAAATAAAGCACAATAACATAAATTTTTTCCAACACTACTATATGAATCATTACCAAAAGTGGTGTCTCTAATGTAATGATATGTACAAATTAGTTCAAATTTCCTTGGATTCATACATGTAATGATTGAGTTGATTTTCATGCAATTTTTTCTTGGGTGCCCATTTGATTTCATAGTGAGGTTTATATTTTAACATCATGTGTATATTGGTAGAATTTCACTTAAGAATTTATACTTTAATATATATATATTCATGATTTTAATATTACCTTGGTTGATATGGTACTGCATTTTATTCTTCAAATTTAAGAATCAAATTTTTGAATGGCATTTAACTAAATTATACTCACAATAAAAATAATGTGTACTGATAGGTGGAAAATAATCGTGTTATAGTCAAGGAAATTATTAAAAATTTCACATGAAATATCAACATATTTAATAAATTTACTACATTTTGTATGATAAGGCACTAATATTTTTTATAATTTCTTAATCTTGTTGACTAATTTATTAAGATCATTCATTTGAAACACATGATAATTAAGACTTGAATCATTTTTTTATATCATATCATTGTATATTCATGACCTGATTCACATTTTGTACATGATTCTTATTGGATTTTTAATATTGATTATGTAAAAAATTGCCTTTTATAACACTTTCATGATTGTGAGCATTGAGATACCCATGATTCATTTGAAAAGGTAAAACTTCCACCCTAGAATATTCAATATATAATACATTTTTTATTTGATGATAAAATATAAGGATAGGCTCTATGATACCTTGTTAATTTTTACCTAAGCCTTGAATCATATATCCCACTTTTGTGTATAATTGAGTCCAAATACATATGTGTTTAAATATATATTAATAAGAATAGGAGGTTTTTCATTTTAATAGCATTGTAATAGTTATCAAACATAGGAAAGTTACCTTTATCATTATAATATGGTTTATCACTATTCAAAATGAATTACTAGATATTTCATAGTTTTTTATGGTATGATAGATTTATTCAATGTTGAATGCACTCATATCCACTTTATACTCCCCAAGGCCACTTGGTGTAAATTTTAGTTTTGATTATTATTCATCTATTTTGTCAGGTTTATAATCATCTTCCTCATTATCCTCTTAAGTGTTACTATTATCACCAAATTTTAATGTGTATATTTGGTCTAATAGAATAATTTTCTTAGGTGCCATAATAGATGGTTTTGGTATATTGAAATGCAAAATGATCCTTTGTTTGGTTCATACCATATTAAAAAACTAAAAATGAACATCACATATAGCACAAGTGTTTATGAATCCCTCATGATAACTTTTATGCAATTGTGTAACATAAATGGAACTGCATTCATGGCCTACCAAGTAAAATGTTATACCTCACATCATTAGATATCACTTGACATTTATTGTTTAATTATTTTTTCCAATAGTTATGTTCAGTGTAATTATTTTTAAATCTTTTTTTAGTTAACTTTTAAAATGTTTTATAATCATATCATAACAATTAAAAGAGTGCCATCTAAGTCCAAGTGCATTAAAACATGTCTCACTATAAAATTTCAATCTCAAATTATTATCTAGAAGAAAATGTTCAATCCCCATATTATGAATGATAACTTAAATATACAAGGGTAAATATTAGTTCACAACAGACTTGGAAATTAATTCTTACAACTTAAAAAAATGAGGTTATAACTATCTTTCAAAATTATATCAATATAATTAAAATATGTAGATTTAATGTCATGTGGTAAATTAGCATCATGAAAGATCTCTTAAAGTATGCCCTTGTTAACATTAGACCTTATGAGAAATTATAAGATAGATTTTTAACATGGGTGTTCTTAAGATCACATATGATATCGTAATCCTTATTGGAATTCCCTCTAATTTTATGAGCTTGAGGAAGGTTATAAGGGGTATTTTTCTTAACCTCACCTTGAGGTTGAGAATAAATAACATGGATGGAATAATTATGTGATGTATCTATATAGGTTGTTATAAAATTTACCTCATAATGAGATATCATATAATGAGCTACACAAAATATATATTTAAGAGGAATTAAATACAAGTTATCAATTAAAATAGTATCAACACATAAAGCATCATTATCACACATAACCCTATCATGATTCAAGAAATGTGATAAAATTATATAATGTATGTGAGTAAAGAAACATATAATCATTGATAAACATTTTCATAAAAACCATATCATTATTCATAATAATATAAAAAATCTAGGAACCCTCCAAATAAATATTATCATACAAAATATATGGCATATATGAATCACATATACCCATAATAAAATGGAAAACCATGAGAATTTACACAATGTACAAAGTAAAAGAGAACCAATGCTTATAAAATTTGACATAGTTAAAGCAAGGGTAGGCCTATTTATAAGGCACAAGCAAGAAAGGGTTGATAAAACACCTAAAACAATTATATCCCAAAAAAATTAGGCCCTATAGGGATAAGGGTATGAAACATTAAGTTTGGATTATTTTAAGGATAAAATTCACAAAAATGTTTCATGTAAACGTGCATAATTATTAAAAACACTACACCAACCACTAACATGGGGCACAGATTAAATTTGATCTAATTATAAAAAATAGAAAAAATATAAAAAATAAAGTTCTACCTATGTGTAGGTAAATTCTAATGGAAGGTTATATGATAAATAAATGTTTTTTAATTTCATGGATTATAAAAGAAACTAAAAATAATGAAAAGGATGTTCTAGAATAGTTCAAAATAAAGTCTAGAAAGTAAACATTAATATAAGCTAATAACTAAAATTGGATGGTATGACAGTGGTAAGACCAAACTTTAAAATGATGTGAAATCATTAAACTTGTTCTAAAATTGGATATGAAACTTTGATAAGTCTTAAATATCCTAAATCCCTTTGTCAAAATATTATTCTCAGAATCCTCTCTCAAATCTGAGAATAGATGCATATAAATTTCAAAATATTCTCTCCTTCACTTGAGTTCAAGTCCACATTAAGGAAACATAAAAATAACATTTTTTTAAAGTGACCTACATAAGTTGTCCCCTATTATGCATTTACAATATATTTATAGTTTTAAACTCTGCACTCATGTATGCCAATAAAATGTGTATATGTATAGTTCCCACCCTTATCCTATGAGATGCAAGTTCATAAATAAAAATATATGCTCGTTCACTTAGGCCTTATTTTGGTAAAAGTAAGAAAAAAATAAAATTAATATAATTGATATCTAGATATGATCCTAATAAGTGTGATATATGATCAATGTGTGTGTATGTTACTTGATTACCTGTTATAAACTTATTAGGGTGAATTTATATATATGGACTTCTTAAATTAAAATTAGGACCTTATTAAAGTGCAAGTTGACCACATCAAAGTTTAATATTCAATAATTAGGCATAATTAATCATCATGAATCTATGATATAAGCTCTCATAGACCCAAAATAACCATGACATGTCCATACCATACGATAGTGTTCATACCATTATTAGAACATTTTGACAATGGTCAAGATACAAAAATCCAAAATCATAAACCTAAATGAGTTACATGACACTTAGGTGGATCTTGGTGTATAAAAATTATAGATCACAAAACATTTAGGATTATATAAAGACAAGGTAAGGAAATACATATCCCAACATAAAGTAAAACGTGTCAATAAGATCCTAATCTGAACTAATGATCCATCTATATAAAAACATGATAAAAAAATTGTAGTTATAGTCCTTATATAAAAATTAGGTGTATACATGTTATTTTTATATTTTAGACATCAATTCCAATGTTTAAATTTAGATCCAATAAATTTTAAGTTCATTTCCATCTTTTTCACACTCAAAATCCTTTCAAATTAAGATTCAAACATTGATTTTTTTTTTCAAATTTATCATTGTTTCATATGAACATGTTATTTACATATAATTTTTACTACAAATCATGTTGAAAAAACTAATATGATTTAAATATTAGTTTGATAAAAGGTAAAAATTATTGCAATGCACTTGATGTGGTTTCTAGATTGAAAGGTATGAAGTTAATGCATTATGTATATTATATTATTAAGAGGTAAGTAATATAATTATGAAAACTTCATCTTCAACTTTTGTTATCATAAGTTGGAAAATTATGTTATTTACATCAAACATAGTGATAAAGAAATAAAATAATAATCCCCCATTTTGAATGTTGGACCCCACATTCTAATAAAGTTAACAATAAAACACATTAACATTACCTGCACAAAAAAATTAGTAGAAAAACTTGTTTCAAGGTATAATTATTATTTTAAAAACATGTATTTATACAAGCATTATAACTTTTTGTGGTCATATTATTTAGAATACACATTCTCCTATTCTTTCCATTTTCTTCCTATCTCTAAACTAGCATTATTATATGTGGGTGTTATGAGAAGCACCCAAAAACCAAACTAAAGTAGGTTTAAATAATTATGATTATTTAATCCCATCTCTTATGATCAACCAAAACAAATACATTTAATTTCACCAATCATAATTATTATACTATGGTGTAATACAAATTATAATATCCATACCCTAGCTCTACCCACCCCATACCCACCCTTCAAGACTTAGAGAGTATAATATTCATATATGGACTGGGAATAAAAATAATCTAACATACTTATAATAAATATATGAATGAGGACATAATCATTAATTCACTTATAAAATCAAAATATATGGACTATGACAAACTTTCCATATATACACTTGTGTGAGTAGGGACATGCTAAATTATCCAAAACACATTATTTAACTACATAAAAAAATCTATATAATAGAGCACTATGTACAATTAGAGACACGCTTATCTATTTTCAAACCACAAAAGTAGTGGGATTAGGCCACAGTATCTTATCCTCTTGTGAGATTAGGCCTCACCTCAACTTATCCTCATGAGGAACTAGGCCTCACCAATCAATTATAAAAGCAATAGAGGATTTTGGATTCACCATGATTCCTTAATTAGAACTACACCTCAGTGGACAAAAGTGATATTAAATTTAGTTGGAGTTGGGCCTCACTAATCAACATATAGTGTATATTAGGAGCATTATTTTCTTCATCACCTTCACTAGTGGTCACCATATTCAAATTTCATCCAAACAACTAATGCTTTCTAATTTATTTTGCGTCAATGGATTTCTAAATGTGAAAATATTTTTCATTAATTTTTATGTAAATTTTATTATCCATGTGTTGAGTACCATCGATAATGCACCCATTTAAGAAAATTTATTTTTAGGTTTTATAAAACTAATCTTTAAATGATTTTTTTGAGAAAAATATTAAATATCTAAAAATAAATATATAAAATATAAAATACCCACACACATAAATTTGACATATTATGAGCATAAATATATATATGGAAGTTTTGACCTCTAGCCTAATACTAATAATAATATATTGAATCAATTTAATACATGGATATTTACACAAACCTATAGATACCTAAATCTAGTCATAATTACTTGACAAAGATAATTTTTGATACATCCTAAACCATTTGATTTTTGCCTAACTACATGACTCTTATTCAATATTCATATAAACTATTTATCTATGTGTGGGCTTGACCCTCACTACACAATCACTATTATGCATAAATTTATAATTCAAATGTTCAAACTAATTTATACTACCCTAAAACTATCTCTAGTTCAAGATAGTTCTCCCTAATTATCCAGGACAAGTTTATTACTACAAACATTCCCTTTATAGTGGCCATGTCCCATGCCAATTAATGGCTAGTTTCCAAATTTTTAAATTTATATTTGGGTCTTCCCACATGTTTCATAAGTTTATCTAAAGGAAATTTTCAAAAGGTTTCACTATATAAACAAATCAAAACCTCATCTCAAATGGAATTGGTTCCTAGCTTGGCACTATTTATTGGGAACTTGCACACCATGGCACATTAAAATAAAAAAATACCCTATTCTTCCTAAATTCAAGATTATTCATAAAGAGAATCCATACGAAAAGTCTAAACCATCTCAAAACAAGTTAAGAGCTATCATTTTCAAGTATCAAATCCATATTTCTAGTTACATACATATATTCAAGGAGCACATTTTCACAATCACTCTATGTGGGAGAACTATGTGTATCTTTATTTCCTCTTTGAATTGTCTAGATACATGTTGGAAATTTATTGTATATTTTTAATGATTTACAATCTACCAGATTGTAAATCTATAGTTGAGGCTACTCACTTTGATAGACTATATTGGTATATATTTGAGTGGTTTCATCCAATGGTTTTGGTACACATGGTATTATAATACCACTTTGATGGTTACCTATTGATTTTCCTATATATACTCCCACATATATTAGGGGAAAAAAAACTTGAGAATGCATTATTGTATTTTAAATGGTTAAGTCAATACAATAAAAGATTTATTAAGCTAGGGTTTTTACCTAAAGGGGTTTCCCTAGGTGAAATCATGTGTATTTTGTAATATTATTTGTCTTTCATTTCTCTAATTTGGTTATCTTAAATATTTGTTTAATATGACTTATCTCATTTTAGTTTATATGGTATAATTTTTATTCATTTGGTATCAAACCTAGGTATTAGCTTTGTGTGAATATTTTTGGTTTATTTAACATATCATAAACTCTTATTTGAGTGGGATTTGTGTGTTTTGGAATTTTTTTGAGTAAATAAGAATGATATCATTCACAAGGATATATATTCAAAAATTTAATAGTCAATATTTTGATGTGTGGAATATCAATATGGAATATCTTTTTATGCACAAATATTAGTGGGTTGTTTTATTGGGAATGCAATCTATAGGTATTAAGTTAGAAGATCAATAAAATATCGATAAGAAGGAAAAGAGTTAAATCATATTGTGTCTATTAGATTTTATTTTGATGAATTTCTCAATGTATAAAACTTCTAAATATATATGGGAGAAGTTAGGAACTTTGTATCAAACAAAGTATCTAGTGAACAAATTGTTTATCTAAAAAAAGGTGTATTCATTGAGAATGAATGATAATAAATCTATAGTTGAACATTTAAATAATGTCAATACCATGGTAAGTAAATTATAGTCTATTAAAATAAAAATTAAATAACAAGATAAATGTATTACTTTTGTTTTTTATTTGTCTGACTATTGGGATAATTTAGTTATGTCAATAACTACTATTTCATTGACATTAAAAATTGAGGACATAATGGGATCCTTATTATTAGAAGAATTGAGGTGGAAATATATTGAGTATTATCAAACAAAGGATTCCTTTTTTTAAAGATATTTCTCCCAATAAATAACTAAAATAAAGCTAAGATAATTAAATTCTATAGGTAAATCTAAGAATACATGAAAAGATAAGAGGAAATGTTAGAACTATGGTAAAATAGGGATTTTAAAAAATACTATAAATCTAAAAAGGTTGAAAATGGTAATTCATTTGATGATTCCTAATTGTCAAAAGTAAATACCTCTAGTGAAGATTAAAGGTACTTATTCTTAGAAATTTTATGTTCACATGCATATTATGGCTCATGGTTTATTGACGTAGGTGTTTCTTTTCATACAACCCCTCACAAGGAGTGGTTTTATGAATATGAAAAGGTCAACAAAGATGATGTCTTATTATGAGACAACTTGACATATAAGATCATAAATAGAGGGAGAGTCAAGTTGAGGTTTAAATATGGAAAGGTTAAAACTCTCTTTGGTGTTATGCACATTATAGGTTTGACTAAAAACCTAATATCTCTAAGTAAGATTAATGATGTTTGTGCATAGGCATTATTTAATAAACATAGTTGCAAGACAGTTCATGGAGTAATGGTAATATAAAGAGAAGTTTGTACAGGAACATTTTTCAATATTGAGGTAAGCACTATAAGCGATAAGTGTAATAGCTCTATGGTTCCTAAGGTGAACAATAGTTTAGATTATGATCCTACATCTCATGTAGAGAAGATAATGTTTTGGCATCAGAGTATGGGACACATTGGATAAAAAAGCCTTTGAGCATTAAAATCTAAAGTTATGGTTGAAGGAATTTTTGATTTTCCATTAAAATTTTATTTATGTGATCATTGAGTGTTTGGTAAGAAATCTCAAGTGAAATTTATAATTATTGTTACAATATCAGAAGGGATTCTACATTTAGTGCACATAGATGTGTTTGGACTTGTGAAGGTTCCATCACTAGGTGAAGTATTTGTATTATGTTTATTTTATAGATGAATACTCAAGAGAAACTTGAGGTTATTGTATCAAGGATAAATCTAAGGTTTTTGTTAATTTTAAGGAGTTTAAATATCTTGTTAAAAACTAGATAGAGAAGAATATTAAGGTCTTGAGGAGTGATAATGGTGGAGATTACTACTCTAATGCTTTTGAGTAGTTATGTAAGGAATGTTGAATAGAAATTAAAAATAAAACTACATAAACACCACAACATAATGGATTTATAGAAATAAAGAATGGGATTCTACTAGAAGGTGAGAATCATGTTCAATGGTTCAAGGTTAGATATATATTTATGGGTAGAATCAATCATGACTATTTTATCAATAGATCACCCACATCATTCTTAGTTGATAAAAATCTAGAGGAATTATGAACTAGTAAGAAACCCTCTCTCAAACATATTAGAGTTTTTGGTTATGATGCTTATATGTATATTCTAAAGGAAAAAATTACTAAGTTGGATAATAATCATCAAATTATATGTTTATTGGATATGATACTGGTGTATAGGGATGAAAACTATGGAATCATAAAAAATAAGACTATTTACAGCCATAATGTTATCTTTAGAGAGGAAAAAGGGGTTTCAAAATAGGAAAGACAGTCAAAGTATGAACCTAAACATATTCAATTTGAATAAGAAGAGGGAAAATATGTGTCTAAATTTGAAGCAATGAGAGAAGATGAACCATAGTAGGATTTACAAGAGTAATATTCATTATAGAACCATAAATTTCAATCTTGAGAAGATCAAATCAGGTGAGCACACCTTATAGGTATAGTCCTCTTGATTTTCATTCTAAATTGATTTTGTTAATTTTGTTTGTTAATGATGAATAACCCAAGATTATAAAGGAGGATTTTAACTCAAAATAAATTAAGTATTGGAAGAATGATATGAAGGAATAAATGGAGTCCCTAGATAAAAAAATAAAACATGGGACTTTTTATAATTACCTCCTATAATAAAACATGTTGGTTATAAATGGGTATCTAAATAGAAGTACAATGCAAATGGGAAAATGGATAAGTATAATTTCACATATCAAATAGATTATCTTAGGTAGAGGTAAATTATTTTGGTGAATTTTTTTATCTTGTTGTTAATTATATTTAATTAGATTTTTTATAGCTATTTTTGTTGATTTTGTTATGAAAATAGATTCGATGGATGTAAAGATTGATATTCTACATGGTAAGCTTGAGGTGGAAATCTACATGATGTATACATAAATATTTAAGATAAATGGAAAGGAGGATTTGGTGTGTAGTATGAAAAATTATTTGTATGGATTAAATTAATCACCAATAATGTGGAACCAAAAATTTGATAACTATGTGTTAGGACTTTGGCTTGGAAGAAGCAAAGTTGATCCCTATGTTTATTTTAAACAAGAATATTAAAATTTTATTATTATAATATTTTTTGGATTACATCTTACTAATTGGTAATAATAATAAAATTATCATCCAAGTTAAATCTTAATTATCATCTCAATTTTATATGAAGGATCTTGGTGCCAAAAAAATATTTTGCATGGAAATTAAAAGAGATTAGGTAAATATGAAATTATGGTTAAATCAAAAGAAGTACAATGAAATGACACTAAAAAGATTTAATATATAATAAATAAATCCTATTATTACTTCCTTTCCTATTGGTCAAAATTTATTTCCTAAAAAATATCCTAAAATAGAAGAAGAAATTGAGGAAATGTCTTTAGTCATGTATGTTAGTGTTGTTGATAACTTGATGTATGTAATGGTCTATATGAGACTTGAAATTAATCATGTAGTGGGAGTAGTGAGAATATTTATTTTAATATAGGAAAGGAAAATCATAATTCAATCAATATCATCTTCAAGTATCTATGTGATATGTCTAACTATGCAATAAGCTATCAGGATAAATTTGTAAAAAATAAAAGATTACATGGTTTTAATGAATAAAACTAGATTAGAGATCTTGATTGCTAAATATATACCAATGGGTATGTGTTCAATTTATTTTGTGGAGATATAATTTTGATGATAAAATGATCGGATAATGTTAAATTATCCACTAAAAAGGTTGAGCACATGGCAACTACTTAGGCAGGCAAGAAAACATTTTGGCTTCAAAGTGTAATTTCCACTATTGGGTTTGTTCAAAAGAATGTAGTGATAGAATGTGACTCTCAAGGTGTAATTTTCATAAAAAATAACCTTTAGTATCACTCTATAATAAAAAACATTAATTTATACTACTATTTTATAAAGAAAATAGTGGATGAAAAGAAGATAATGTTGGATAAGGTGAACACAAGTGAGAATGTTATTGATTCATTCACAAAGGTTATGAATAGTGAGAAATTTTCTTCATACATAAAATTAATGGTCATAGTTTATCTTAGTTTTTGAAGGTATATTCATGTGGCCCTTATGGAAAGTATTTAATAAGTGGAGATTTTTGTAAATGTGTTTTATATTTTCCATGATTTACACTCTACTAGACTATCGATTTAGAATGGGGCCTAGTCACATTCATGGACCATGTTAGCATATTTTTGGGTGGTTTAAGCACATGGTTTTTTTACCCATGGTATTGTAATACCAATTTTAATTTTACCTATTTATGTGATTATATATAATTTCACATACAATAGGTGAAAACTAGAACTTGATGGTGAATTATTATATTTTAAATTATTAAGTTAATATAATAAATGAGTTACTATATAAGGTTTTTAAACCAAAAGGGTTTTCTCAAGGGAAATCATGTGTACCATGTAATCTTGTGTGTATTTCATTTATATTATTTGATCAGCTTAAATATTTTTTAGTACTCTTTCTCTCATTTTATTTTATCAGATCTATTTTGTCTTCAATGTGTAGGTAATGTCAAATCTTCATGAGGGTGATTGGGGTTAGTTCAACCCATTACACCCCACTCTCTTTTTGTAGGTTTATAACTTTAAAAACAACCCTAAGAGTTCCAAGGAAAATAATTAATTCCATGTGGAAACATTAGAATTGAAATATATTAACCCTATTATCTAACACAGGTGAAGAATGTGGCACTATTATAGTTTCATTGTAGTCAATGCAGAAAAGTCCACAGTCCATATATGCCACCAACCTACACAATTGTCTAGAAAATGCATAATCATGTCTATAAATATTATTTATGTTATATTCATTAACCTAAACTATCACAATTATACCTTTATTTTTTTTCATTATCATTCATAATTCATAGATAACTCAGACAAGTTTATAGTCAATAGTCATGACTGACGTGTTATTGTCCAAAGAGCTCGATCATGTCTAGAAGTAGTTTCAGATTCATTATATTATCATACATAGTCATAGTATTATATTACATTTAAATTAAATTGTTATAAATTATAAACATTCAACATAAATCCATATTTAAGCTAAGTACATTTCTCTTTAGTGTTTTACAATATAACATATCTCCATATCTAGCAAGTTACAAATCAAAATTGTTAATAATTGTATATCTTTAACATTTTAATCATCTCAATTTTAACACATATTATATAAATTATTAATTTTTAAATAAAAATTAGGGTAAAACATATTAGTGAACACATACATTTTTCAATAATTGCTTTCTTTTTCAATTTTTATTCTAGGGTTTTAGTCAAATCCTTGATTTCTAGACACTAAAGAGAAATTTTATTTGATCTCAGAGAATCACATTGAATCAACACAAAAAAACACACCCTATCTAATTACATCCATTTTTTTTCCTTTTACACTTTTACATGCCACTAAAGAATATTAAATCCTCTATCCCTCTAATGTATAGTTATAGATTAAATGGAATCCCTATAGAGCATATTCAAATTCCTTTAATCTCTTATAAAATGGATAACATATTATTTTTTGATAAATATGATAATGCAACTATTCAAAATTATGTAAAAATAAAATATGATGTTAATGATGAATATGATAATAGATACATGAAACTATGCATGATAATCAAGATAATCATGAAGGATATGATAAAATTGATCCCAGTGAGCTTAATGGGATAGATCTTGAGGAAGTCAAAGAATTTTCCAATTTATATCAAGGACTTCATCCATGTTCTAAATAGGTGGATAAAGTTGTCCAATTATCCCTAGAATATAAGAATACACATCAAGCTAAGAATACATCATTACAAACACAACAATAGAAGGTTCCATTTATAGTTTTCCATACTTTCAATAAATGGGTTCTTGTTTCTACTATTTCTTTTATTCTTATATCAACACCTCTAATTACATATGTGTCATCATCTCTAGGTATGGGGGCATCACATGGATTAAAATATATTATATTCACATTTCTAAATAGGCATCTTACACACCTCCTTTGATTACTATACATGGTCCATCACCAACCTTTCCTAATGCATACTCTCTTGAAAAAAATTCTATAGCCTTACATGCTAAGGTGTTATAATTAGAGCAAGGTTTATTTATAGATAGTCATTAAACAGACTCTCATACTTTGATTCAAAGTCCTTTGTCACTTTAGATAGCCTCTTACCCATTATCAATAGGCATTTTAGCTTCTATGTTACCACTCTATGAAGGTAAAGGTGATCCTAAACAACATATTCACTGATTCCATGCATCATGCTTGGATTATACTTATAATGATATATTATTAACCAAGCTCTTTATAAGAAGCCTCAAACACTATGTCTTACAATGGTTCTATGATCTCCCAATAAAATCAATTAGGGCATTTAACCCTTTAGTAGATCCATTTTTGGCACACTTCTCCATCAACATCGGTGGAAAACTATTTTCAGCACAAATTGAAAAACTCAAACAAGGGTAAAATGAGCCAATCAGTGAATATGTTCTTTGATATAAAAATATTCTAGCTAAAATGACAAATTATATGGTAGATAATGAATTAAATGATGTATTCATAGATAATTTGCTAGTGCCACTCCATGATTCTATTATATTAGAAAAATTCAAATCTTTTGATGAGTTATGTCATATAGTCAAAGAATGAGAAGTCAAGCCCATAGCTTTGAATAAACATGAGTATTCACCAAATACCCCAACTACTTCAAATACTAAGTTTCAAATAAAACCAAGCTACAAGGTCAGATACAATGAAACAAAAAATGAATCAAAAGTAATTATCGATGTAGTATCACAACCAATAAATAATTTTTAGTTCACATATCTACCAAGGATGACATTTAAAAGTTTAGCACAACCTCTTCATGTATTATTATATAAATTAATTTATTATAAGCTCATATCTCTTCTTTCACCATTATAGGTTGATATATCTAAGTGTTTAGCCCTAAATTAGATAAGGATCCTTACTTTAGAGTATATAAGGTTAAGAATATAGAAATGATAATGCACAAGGGTGATAATCAGGTCTACATTAGGCCAATTGGGTGTTAAACTTAGATATAAACATACACTAAATTTATTATGCTAAGAATACGCTAAATATAGAAATTATAACTAAGCTATATATAGAAATGATAAATAAGTAATATACGTAGTTGGTTCTAATGCTAACATGGTGTTGGATATGGAATGGGCAGAAAGTGGGTTGGAAGATGATTCTAGAATAGTCATCAGATTCTAGATCAGATGCTTTTGGGGCTCTAGACATTAACATCATCCTAGGATAGTTGTGTTGATTTTATTATATGTTTTAGACACTAGTTTCTTATACAAAATATATATTGTAAAAAGATGTAACCACCTAGATACTTGTGGGTTCTGTTTCTCTTTCACTCTGGTGCATTTAGATCTAGGTCATGGACTGTCACTCCTCATGAATTTTCAAAACCATAGTTATTCATCTTCATGGTGACCTTCAAGGAAAATGGGATGGTGAAAACATGGTATTGAGATGATCCCATAAACCCCTCTATCAGTGAGTATTTCCTACATATACAACACTCTAAAGAGGGCCTCAAACTAATATAGTTCTTGTATATGTGTTGGCTTATGTGTGAATCATGAAATGTGTAAAGTAATTAAAATGGTGATTTATCTTGTAGCTTATAAAATAGGCTTTTGGGATACTCCTTTAGTAATTCAAACCTATAGATGTGTTTTTCTTATGACTATAATTAAAGCTTTGTTCAATTGAATGCTTGATAGAGTGATTTTGATAAGTTGCCTTGGTCTCTTTTGGTATTTTTCTGGGTGAAGAATAAATGAGGGTTGGCCTTGTATTTATATCAATCATTTTGGATAAGTAAATTACATTAAATCACTTAGGTCAAATATTATGATACATTTCATTTTAAAATAGATGACTTTAGGTCATTGAATAGTTGTATCAGGTCAAGACACTAATGTCAACATTAATATCTATCCCAGACATTAATGTTTAAGGAGAAATAAATTAGGTACAGGTTCATAACTTTTAAGAGTGGAAAATAAGTACATTTTAAGAATTATAGGAAATATATAAGTCTTAGATCATCAACATAAGATTAGTCAGACTAAGAGATAGGCCAAGGGGTATAATATAGAGTACATGTGAGACTTGTAGAAGTTGAAAAATGTCTAGAATTGAGAAGAACATCTAAGGTCTGAGTTTGTCAAGTGTATAAGATTAAAGTGTTAAATAATCCATAAATCTCATATACATTTCCCCCCTTTTAATCTAATAATTAATATGATAGTTAAAAATAAAGGAATCCATACCTAGGTGTGTAGAACACACTTTGTCTTTGTGTGCTCCCAACTTGAGTGCTTTGTTGGTGACTAACCTAAAACCAAGTTCATGTTATAGTATATAATCTATAATTGAAAGTAATTTGAATTTAACTGAAATTGAAATAATAAAGTTTAGGATTACACTTGTGTGTTGATGTAACCATCTTCCCTATTGGCAAGTTGATTTTAAAAATATGTATCATTGTAAGGCTCTAAAATTGAGATTAAGACAGATATAGATAAATCTTGAAAGTTGATTTATCCAATGATATATATATATATATATATATATAGAGAGAGAGAGAGAGAGATAGATAATAAGGCCCATGCCCCAACCTTTAGATCAAATATGAGTTTCCACCTGGTAGATATTTTTAGACATTCAATTCCTAACACCATTGTGTTGAAATTGTCAATCTTACTAAAAATTATACGAAACACATAATTTAGCCCAAAATCACTTAAATGCATAAAATGGTTCAATATTGTTGTATACAAGTGATGATTTAGGCTAATGCATCCCTAAATGTGGTAATGCATTTTATGTGGTTATTAACTTTTCTCAAGTCACTTTGAGTCAAAATAACAAAAATGCAATTTGACACTTTGAATCACTCAATTATTCTAATTCAGAGGCACACGACATGTGTATGTGTTATTTTATGTCAAAAATGTCCTAAATAGGTTATTGGTCTATACACACCACCTTATTCTAATTATACTCCAGTCAAATTATGATCCAATAACTTGACATTTCAACTAGTTTGATTAAGTGAGCAACTAGTTTCCAAAGAATTGCATAAAACTTAATTAATCTCACTTAAAAAAATTAATCCAAATCAAGAGCTGAAGTGGAAAATCCATGGAATTTATTGAATATTTATTAATTATCATCTCATTTTTAATATTTGTATCATCAGGTGACATCATCTGTGGAATGACATCCATAAGCCATAAATAGAACAAATATCTAGTTTAAGCCCTCCCATGCCTCATTAATGCCCCTCTATTCCAAATATTAATGGGTATATTTATGGATTGAGCCTCTAAAATTGAATTTATCTATGGCCACATAAATTGATCTAAATATGGATGGTTATGGTTGATTTTGTTCATTTCTAAAATTCTATAAATACAAGGGTTCTCACTCATCTTTTTAAGCTTCTTTGGTGTAAACTTATTATGCAAAATTATCTTCATAAGACATATTTGTGTAGTGTTATTATTCTTAATTTTAAATAGGATAACTTCACTATTAGCATAACATTGATCAAATATCATGAGCCTATTTCATTAGTGCATTGAGAGATGATGTAGGATCAAGCCATGCATCATTGTTAAAGACTTGGAACACCAAATCAAGGAGATAATAATGTTTTGATCCACACTTAGAGGTGGGATGCTCTTGGGAAGGTTTGATGTGTATTCTTTATTTCATTATCTCTTAGATTTTATTTTGAAAACTCCATTAAGAGAGTCGGCTTTGTGATTTATGTTCTTTATGCTTATTTTGAGTTTTCTTCACTAACACATGATCTAACTCAATTTGGATTCCATCTCTCCATTTTTGCATGCCCAGTGGGACACACATTCCATACAAGAAAGGAAACTAGTTTGGCACTCTTATATTTTTCAAAACACACTTAAGAGTCTCTAAAAATCATTTTTATCTTCATTTTTTACATGTTTTTGTTCTTTTGAAGACACATAGTTTACACAGTGATTGACATTAGTTTACCCTAACCAACATCAGTCCCAATGTGAAGGTTAAAACATGATGAAAGGAATATTTTTGGATTTTTATTGAGGTTTATAGTGGTTATTCTAGGTTTTACAAACTTGCATACTCTTTGTCTGACTATTTTATTACAAGATCTAGAGACTTATTTTTTTTTATGCTTATTTTGATAACTAATTCTTTTTGTGAAATCATTGTGTTTTTCCTATATTTTTATAGGTAATAGAAATCATTTCTATTTGATTGAAATCAATTTTATCATAACCAACATCAATTTTATTGTAACCAGCATCAGCCCCTATGGACAAACATCGGTATCGATATCTATGGACAAACATCGGTATCTATGTCGGTATCGGTACCTTGTTTTCTCATTGATATTTTTACTTCAAAGAAAACATAAACCCTCTAAAAATTGTAGGACACAACTAGGAAACATGCCAAATTTACAAATGGTTAACTCTTGAAAACTTTCATTTGGTGCTTAGAAAGAATTTAGATTGTTTATGCTTGGTTGTTTTGTGAAAATTTTACAAGTTTTCAACCAAGGCCAAGGGAAAAAATTTCAAAAACACTTAAATTTGGTGAATTAAAGTAAACATTCATAATTGTTTGTTTTATGCTAGATCTTTTAGACCTTTTTTTTCAAAATGAAGGATGCATGTGTTTTCTCCCCCCATCTCCTTTAGGGAACTTAGGTCACCAAAATTGCTCTTTCTTTGGATTTGTTCCTTGTCCAAAGATATGAAAATAAAATTGTTAAGGATCTCCCAAAATCTATATGGATTGGGTCATCTAAACACAATCTTAAAGTCTTTTCACTTTGTCATTTATTTTATGCAACTTAGATTATAAGCAGAAGTTCATAGCCTCCCCATGAGTTCTTAAGGGAAGTTTTGACCTAGGAATTCATCTCAAAAAATCATTTCAACCCCTCTTTATGGTGGGGTATATAAATCAAAGGTGACCCATTAGGATGTTTATTTGAGTGGTTAAGCAAACTCTGTTAGTGGTAATCCAACTTAGATCATACGAGAAATTTAAACATCGTACTACAATGGGCAAGTGATAGATGTAGTGGTTGTGAAAAGGACAAGACATTTTCATAAAAAGACGATTGATGTAGATCCAATTGATTCAAGGTATCTCTAGTGTCATCCATACTTGGGACCATCTAGATACGTACAAAAATTTAGTTTTAGAACAACCCCACTTGCAATGGACATATTATTAATGCAGGGTAAGTAGCCCAAAGTTCCATGTCACCATAAAATATCTTGGGATAAGGGGGTGTAAAAACCCTACTTATTAATGTGATTTTATTTTTTTATTGACACTTAAAATCCTCCCAAGAGAATGTATATAGACAAAATTCAATAGTATGATGTAACCTTGTCAGTTTTAGGACTTTGGACATTAAACTTAGTTGTATTTTGTATTTTTATCCTTTACTTGCTTGGTCTAATTGAGTCTAAAAGTTGTTTGAAAACAAATACACATCACAACCAAATACTTTTATTATCCACCATTTTATTTGAACAAGGAGGCATTATGCTAAACAAACCAAAACCTCTTTTTGCTTTGTTCAAATCCTCATTTGAAACATTGTGTTTGTATTATCTAAATAACATTTTTATGCTATCCATTTGAGTCTAGATTATTTTTAAAAAATCTCCAAGTCCTTTATTTTTAATTCAAATTCATAATCTCACCTTTTTAAGTTCTAGGCCAAGGTGTTAATCAGTTTACTATTTATACTTGGTTTGAGTTAACTTGGGTACAATTTCCCATTTGGGTTGAAGGCTGTTATATAGAATCATCATTATTTATCATCATTATATACTTAGATTATCTTGAATTCACTCACTCTCTAAGTCATAGAACCATTCTAATTCCTATTACCATGTGGCAGAGTTGTGATTCCCATTTGGTTTTAGTTTTATACTTAGGTTTTTTTTGTGTGTTTTCATGTTTTTAGCTTCTTAGTTCTCATTATTACCTTCCTCATCAGAAAGAATTTATTATAATTTTATAGTTGAAACTCTTTGAAGTTGTACCTAAATTTAAGGATTGACATATATTTGACCTAAGTTTATTTTGCTTCTTGCACTTTAGGTTTTAGATTTATCATACCCTCTTCTAATTTGAGATTTAAACCCACCAAATTTGAGTAATTTTGTAGCCATTTCTTATCATTGAGTGGTACTATGCCACTTATTTTATTATAGTCTCTTTTTACCTTGTCACTTATTTGGAGAAAATCAAAGCACAGCTTTTAACATTTGCAAACCATTTTCAAAATCTTATCAAATGTAGAGAAAAATATTTTAAACATGATGTAAAGGTATAATCGTAGTGGGGTCTCTTATGGCCCTAACTATGAGGAAGTGAAATTTATTATGGACAAGACAATCCCATGGTATTTGAAGACATTCCCACAACTATAGGATATGAGGAAGATTATTTTGAACATCAACCCTTAGAGGACAAAGATGAAGCACTCCTAAGGTTGATTGAATCAGGTGCTAGATTTCCATCAAGATTTCCTATGGAAAAAATAAATACCTTGGTTAGATTATAATAGTAATAGTGAAAATAGTCTCTCGCTCATATTTCAAAATCAAACATTAATTCTTATATAAAAAGAAAGGATGTGCTCATAGATTCGACACTTAATGATCAAGATCTTGCCACCAAGATCAAGAAGATAAGTCAATGATAAGTAAACCAACTTATCAAGGACTTAATTGACTCTTTAGCTACTACTTCAATACACAGTGACACATCCAAGGAACAAGAGAATGTGCTAGACAAAATACAACATACTTTAGTTGAGAACACATCTATGATGGATCAGGGTATCTCAATTGAACAAACCAAGCCTAAATAGGTTCCACAACATGCTTTGATATACATGGAGCATACCTTTTTCAAGCATTAAGAACCTCTATTCCTTCACATAATCAAGGAGTGAAACATTTAGTACGTATTGTTGAAATTCTTCAAAAAAATTTGGAAAGTTATTCCCAACCAACATATACCTTGGTAAAATGACCATAGACTCCCCAAAATTAATAAAACACTTACAATTCAATGTGGATGATTTTACATAATGTTTATCAATGCAAGATTCAGTGACTCACTTACTTGACTCAAGGAGTTAATCAAAACAAAGTTGTATATTATAGGGTGTATATATTTAACAAATCCATGAAATAGGGGAACATACCACCCCAACAAAATTATATTCTACCTACCAATGCACGAAACATGCAAGAGTGGAATTCAATGAAAGAAATCATGTCACAATTGGAGATAAGAAACTGAGATAAGAAGTACAAGTTTGACAATATATGTCCATATCTATTCAATTTGAAAATTCTCCAAGTCCCCTTTTGTCTCATTTTGAGGCACCCAAATTCAAAAAATACAAAAATAAGGGTGACCTTCATGAATATATTTAGGCATTCTTTGTATTATACCAAGAGGTATCTTATAGTAGCATTTATTTGCTTCAATTATTTCCATGAAGTTTAGCAGGATAAGCTTTAGACTGGCTCTTTAAGTTACCTAAGGGATCAGTGGTAGATTGGAATGATCTATTTAAAAAATGAGTCAACCAATTCTCTTACAATATTGAACATAATTTGACTATGGTTGACTTGTTCAAATGCAAACAATGAGATAGAGAAAACTTTGTAGCATATCTATAGTGGTGGAGAGTATTAGCTAGATGATTTCAACATAATTTTATAGATAAACAATTGGCTAACATTTTTGCATAGAACCTACACCCCAAGGTGGTGCATAATCTATAACTTGCTTGCACAAACACATTTGAAGAAATTATAGACAAAGGTATGTAGATTGAGAAGGTGCTTATCACTAAAGGTCATGTCAAGATTTATTCACAAGGTCAAATGTCAAATCGAACCCAATCACCTATTCAAATTGTTAAAATAGATAAACCTAAAGGTTTTAACAAGAATAAGAACATGGTAGGAAATGGAGTAACTAAATCAAGACATGTATAAATGTTACAAGCTTCATAGGTTTTAAATATATAATTAGTTCCTCCTAATCTACCAACCACTTTACAAAGAGTCTCTCCATGAAGGTTATTCATTAACACATACAAAGTCCTTAGAAAACTAGGAGAGCTTATTGAGGTAATGTTCCAAAATCTCTTAGCAGTTAACTTGATTGTGTGGCCTATACCAAGGCCTTTCCTAAAGATCAACCTAAACCCAATTGGTATCAGGAAAATATTTTTTGAAACTTCCATCATGTTCTTGGTCATGATGCTTATTTATGTGTTTAATTACAACATCTCATTGAATATTTGATTGACAGTGGTGAATTTGAAATCAAACTTGCCTTGCAAAACACTAATCAGGATATGGGCATCTACAAAAACCCATTTCCTATACATAATCAACAATTGGAAATAAATAATCAAAACTAAAGCCAAGATTAGTGACAAAATTATAATCAAGGTCAAAATCATAACTATCATGATCATAATTAGGATCATAATACCCATGCTAATAACTTAGGTTAAAAGAACATGCCTTATGGCTATAATAATATTGTGGGGTGTATTTCTACAAACCACATTGCCACTATCACTGTTAAAACTTATGAACCATCAAATTTTTCTCAAAGTATTGGACCCATTATTATAGGGTCAATATCTTCCCCTTTAAGTAACATTACATCGAGTTTAAGGAATTCTATTATGTCTCAATTTCTATAGGTTACTATTTTTGGACCCCCTTTTTCTAATTATAATGGCTCCTTGCTGACTCAAAAATTGTGTCAGCATAATTAAATGCTCACGAGTCACCCTCTAAGTCCCTTTGCCTTATTATTATAATTATAATGGCTCCCTACCCCTATAGTTGCATAATCATAACTAGATGCTTATGAGTTACCCTTGAGGTACTTTTGCCCTCTTCTACCACTAGAACCTATGTGAACATTGTGCCTTCAAATACAAAATTTAACATTATGCTAGCCAAGGCTAAACCTTCTCATCCTATTATTGAAAAACCTTGTAGTATTTCAGACTAACTAAGTAAAAACCCTGTACAAATTTCTATTTTAGATATTTTACATATGTCTAAAGTCCATAGAACTATTTTGAATGACCTTCTTCAATAATCCATTGTTCCCCAAGACATTAACCCTGAATAGTTCCAAACACTTGTAGGGTATTTGTCTTCATTTTGACAAGTTACATTTGATCAAAAGGACATGTCCACTCTTGGTCCTAGCCATAATAACCCATTGTATATCAAGGTTATCATTGAAAATCACAAAATAAAGTGGGTTCTTATAGATAATGGTTTGAGATTGAACATAGTGTCCCTTAAAATGGTATAGAGATTAGGTTATACTATGAAAGACATCCATCCAAAGATGATTACCATAAAATAATATGACAATGTTGAAAGGTAATCTTTCAATACATTTGTTTGACAATCATTGTTGGGTTTGTGTCCCATCATACCTTGTTACATATTGTGGATATTGAGTTTCCTTATAACATTCTTCATGGTATTCCTTAGATCTATGAAGTACAGAATATCCCATCCACCTTGAATTATAAAATGAAGAATCTATTATAGAATATATGGGCCTCAAAGATGGATTATAAATTGATGATCATAAGCAAGGTTTTGATTTTTCTTTGGATACTTCTACCTATTTTGAAGAGCAAGAAAACTTTTTGGTCATGAAAAAGATAAAACATCAGGATACTCGAGCGAAAACCTCTTTGAGGCACTCATTGATCAAGGAAATAGTAAATAAAAATACAAGCCCTTGAGTAAAAATCTATTTTAGTCACTCTTGGATGGGAAATTTTTCTCATCCCCAAAGGATGCACAAGGACCATCAAGTCCTATCTCTATAGATAGTACTAGCATCATGTTATAACAATTATTTGAGCACCTTGATCTTGACTTTCTTTATAAATTTGCTAGTTGGCCATTACTTGAACTAGTAGATTTAGATTCATCACATTATCCAAAGTTTTGGGAGGAACAACCAAAAATTTTAGAAGCAGCAAAAGATAAAAATCACATATTGCCTACTATTCTAGAAGATGGTTCTACACTACTTGTGGAAAACAATACTGAAGTGAACTTGGGAACATATGGTGATCCCAAAATTGTTTATCTTGGAGTTTCCCTCACTAATAAGGAGTGAGATCACATTAGATTTTATTGATATTTTTGCATAGGCATATTCCAACATGTCAGGATAACACCCTGACTTGAGTTTGCATCAACTTGTTGTCCATCTAGATGCCAAACCAATCAAATAAAAATTAAGAAACATGCATCTATGCATCGCTCTTTTGGTAAAATAAAAACTAGAGAAATTATTAGGAACATGCTTCATTAGACCACTAGACTGTTCCAAATGGATATTAAACAAAGTTCTAGTAAGCAAAAAGCCATAGGGTATACATCTTTGTATTGATTTTAGAGATATCAACAAGGCATGCCCCAAAGATGATTTTCCTCTACCCAACATTGACATGATTGTTTATTCTACTACTAGGTACAAGATGTCCCTCATGGATGTATTTTTTGGATACAATCAGATCAAGATACCTCAAGAAGACCAGCACAATATTGTATTCACCACACCGTGGGGAAAATTTTGTTATCAAGTCTTGGCATTTAGCTTGAAGAATGATAGAGCCACTTATTAGCATGTTATGACTATCATATTCCATGGTATGATGCATGATATTATTGAAGACATCTTAGCTAAATCAATAACACATGTTAGACATCTTGACATTCTATAAATAATCTTCTAGAGACTTCATGAGTATAAGATCCATTAGAATCCTAAAAAGTGTGTCTTTGACATCACTTCAATAAAATTGCTAGGGTGTATTATATCGTAAAGAGGGATCAAAGTAGACCATGATAAGGTCAAGTTCATTATTGAAATTCCTCCATATTCCAATATAAAACAACATTAAATCCTACAAAGAAAGATCCAGTCTATTCATAGGTTCATTTCATAATTGGTAGATAAGTGCCACCCATTTACACATCTCTTGAATAAAGTTGTGATGTTTTAATGGGATAAAGAGTTTCAATTAGAATTTTCAAAACTCATAACATACTTGGCTAATCCACTAGTTTTGAGACTATAAACACCTTAACAACCATTATTTCTTTACATTTTAGCAATCGAGCATGCACTAGGGGCACTCTTGGCCCAACATGATGATCTAGGCAAGGAGCATATAGTTTATTATTTAATCTACACACTAGTGTATTATAAGCATAAGTATATGCCTATTGAGAAGGCATGTTGAATCTATGACACTATATGTTGAATAACAAAACCATTGTTATTGCTAAAGTGGACCCCATGAAATTTTTACTATCCAAAGTAGCTCTCATAGGATACATGGCCAAATGGGTCATAATCTTGAGCAAATTTTATATTGAATATCATAATCATAAATCTATCAAGGGGTAGTTTATTATTGATCAACTTGTAGAAGCCCCTATTATGGATATTCAAACACTCAGATTTGGTTTTCTAGATGATTTTATTATGACAATAGAAGTATCATAAGAACCTAAATAATTGAGGTTATACTTAGATGGTTCCTTCACTTCTCATGGATATAGAGCTAGTATTTTCTTAATTAAACCATAATGGGATCTAATTCCCAAAGCGTTTCATATCAATTTTCATTGTGCCAACAATATGGCTGAGTATAAAGCACTTATCATAGGAATTTGTCATGTAGTGTAATGAGATATCCAACACTTAATGGTATATGGGGAATCCTAATTTATTATCAATCAAATCATAGATCAGTATCAAACTAGAGGTGACAATATTATCCCTTACAAACATATTATGGACAATATTATCCCTTACAATTTTCATTGTGCCAACAATATGGCTGAGTATAAAGCACTTATCATAAGAATTTGTCTTGTAGTGTAATGAGATATCCAACACTTAATGGTCTATGGGGAATCATAATTTATTATCAATCAAATCATAGATCAATATCAAACTAGAGGTGACAATATTATCCCTTACAAACATATTATGGATAATCTCAAGATTCATTTTAAATCCCTATAATTTTAATAAGTACCATGGGCTAATAATAGATCCATTGATGCAATGGAAATAATTGGGTCCATGGTATAGATTGATAGTAGTGCCAAAGAGTATAAATTTCTTATTGAAAACCTTATATATCTTTCTCATGTCTTTCTAGATTTAGAAAGGGTATGCACCATTGTTGGTCCCAATCCCCCACTTGAACTGCCTTAGTTTCAAGATATTTACAATTATTTTCATGACCAAGTTTTTCCACCTAACCTTTCCAATAATCATCAAAAACTTTTCCTTCATTGCATAGCCCATTATACCCTCCTTGGAAACACACTTTATCATAAAGGCTATACAAAAACAATACTTCATTGTTTATCTTTGGGAGAATCTAAGTTAGCGCTTAAGGAAGTTTATGAAGGATTGTGTGGGGCCCACATCAATGACATAGTCTTAGCTAAAAATCTCCTTATAATGGGTTACTATAGGCCCAAAATGGAGACAAATGCTTTAAATTATATAATGAAGTGTGTTGATTATCAACAACATGTAAATTTGATACACACACCTTCCTTGCCACTATAATCAATTACTATGCCATAGCTATTTTCTACATGGGGTCTCAATCTCATTGAGAAAATTAACCCCACATCTTCTGATGGCCATAAACATATTCTCATTACTATCGAGTATTTTACTAAGTGAATTGAGGCCATTCCTCTCACCTATGTCACCAGGAAGAAAATTTCCAAGTTTATAAATTATCATATCATCTATCGATATGGTATCCTAACCTGAATTATATTTGATAATGGAAGATCATTTATAAATTGAGATATTAAAACTCTTTATGCAAATTTCAAAATCAAGCACAAGAAATCCGCACCATATAAGCCACAAGGTAATGGTCAATTCAAGGAATAAAAAAAACCATTGTTGAAATACTAAATAAGATTATCAATGATGTTGGCCATAATTGGCACTTGTAAATTTTTCCTATCCTTTGGGGTTATCACACTAGTCATCGAATCACCACGGGATCCACTCCATACTCCCTTGTTTATGGCAAAAAATCTATTATTTTGATTGAGATCGAGTTGCCTTCATTGTGAGTATCTTTAGAGAATATTGAAGATGATGAATATTATAGAGTTTCTAGGTTGAAAGAACTAGAACTCCTTGATGGCAAGCATTTGGCTACCCTAGACAACTTGCAAGCCTATCAAAATAAATTGCATAGAATCTATAAGTGTATTCTCCCTCAGGAGTTTGAAATTGGTGATTTGGTATTGAATTATAATCATAAGAACACAATTTTGAACACAAAAATAAGAGTAAGTTCCAACCCAATTAGTTGGGCCCATATGTGATCACAACAAACTATGAATTGAGGGCATACCAGTTGGCTACTCCTGATGGCAAAGAACTTCTAGAACCCATGAACATTATACATCTTAAGAGGTTCTACGCTTGTAAAATGTTTGAGCTATTATTTACAATACCCCTTACTTGGGTGAACTTATTCTAAAGTTATTTTATTCCACTATTATATCCTGGACCATCCTATCTTAGACCACATTCATTATGTCTTGACCTACCATGGATTATTCTCATGAGAACCATATTCTTTTATAACTCTGGGCCATTAAAACTTTGGACCATTGCCACTCTAGATCATTTATGTTCTATCTTAATTCTTTTTATCCCACCTTGGACCATCCTATCTTGGACCATATTCATTTTTTTCTCATTTTATCCTAGACTGTTTTACTTAGAACCATATTATTTTCATACCTTGGGCCATTGTAACCTAGATAGTTATATCCCTTTCCCAATTATGATATTGATTATGACCCATAGGAATTCTAGACACACTTAGTGCTAGTTCTACAAAGAAGTTCAACTTGGACAGTATTTTACGTCTTCCTCTTATAGACAAGTGAACATGGGTACATCAGCACATGGTTTTTGCCTATTGAATGGTTCTTTAGATTTATCTAGCACTACATATTATTCTATTATTATTTTTTTGTTATTTGGTATGCATTGTTACCTTAGAAAGATACTCTTGCTCTCACCAATTTATGATCATGGGCTATTGCAGTCAACTTTATCTTTTATTAGAACATCTACTCTTGAACATGCATCTCCTTGATTAGTTGGTTCCATGTGCTATTGTTTATATTCACGATCCTTGTTATATTGGTTTAGCTATTATTTTAACTCTTATTTGTGGACATGCATCTCCTCAGTTAAGTATTTCCTTAGACCTTTTGTCAATAGTTCATTTCTATTTCTTATCCCAAAAACATTAGAAAATGATTGATAAAATAAACAAAAACATTGTCTTGCACTTTTATTTATTTTGATCCCATGCTCTTGCCATTTTGAAAGTACTCATTTAAATATTCTCACCATTTTGTGACCCCATTTTCCTTATTTCCTCTACAACATCAATAATGTTTTCTTATCATCACTTTTCTTCTATCCCATTTCCTGGGAGAACTACATTTGGCCTGAATTTCATGTTGGATCTTGCATCTATAGAACTATATAGGCAACACCCAATTATCTCGTACATATGGAGTTAGCTCAACCACCCTTTCCTCTTCTTATTTTTCCCCCAATATATTTTTTTCTATGTTGTTTCCATATCTCTTAAGGCAAACTTTGTCTCCTTTGTTCTTGTTTTGTTGTGTTAGTCTCATTATTTATTAGATTAGGGTCACCCTGTCATAGATATTAATTCCTCTATTACACTAACATGAATAATTTTTTTCTTTTTGCACTAATATTGTACCTAAATCTTGTTTGTGTGTGTTTATTTGGTGTTTATAGTTATTTTGATTTACTCCTTGTCTCCCCATTTATTTTGATTTTTTTTGTGCTTCTTCTTGTTCATTCATGGTCTTCTAAGTTATTGTTTTATCTTGTATTGTGTCGCTTTGTTCTTTTAAGTTCAAATGCATTTCTAATCACTTTCGGTCTAGTTTTTTATTAGGTTTGATTTGTTTAGAGTTGAATTTAACTTGTTCCTTTTTTTTCCAAATAACATATTGTTAAGTACACATGGATCCTGATTATTCATATCTTTCTTTCATGTTATTTATTAAGTTGTTCTTGATTTGATTTTATACATTCTTATTCCTAATTAAATTTTGATTATTCATATCTTGATTTTAATTTACGTTATATTTATGTTTTTTTATTTAAATATAAATCATTGTGACTTTGATATTGATCATTTTTATCATTATCTTTAGTTATAAATATTTACATTTAAACCATCTCATCATAATTGAAATGCAATATCATTATAGATTACTCATACTTATGTTGCATAAATTCATTTTGCTATAGTAAGCACCAAGTGCTTTGGATTCCAAGTCCACAAATCAATGCAGTTCTGAAGATCAAATATTAATGCACCAATGGCTTCACATAAGACTCTATGTGAGACGTGCATCTCTTGGCATATATTATGAGTCTAATTGAATGGTGGTATATTTTTATTATATTCTTATTTCCTCATTTTATTTTATCTCACTTTTGAGTGAGCTACATTGGATTGAGGTCCATTTAGACTATGTAGGTAGTGCTTAGATACATGAGATATCTCAAGTCAGCTGGCCACCCTCATTCTTCTAATCATCTCTTTCATCACATTGTGTATCCTTATATGCCTGGTTTTCTATGGACTTTTTAGTCATTATACCCTTGCATCTATGTTTGCACCTACTCATATATAATCTATGAATTAGGTTGTATCCTTAAGCTATGCTTGTCAATTTTCCCTATTGAGGCACAAAATTTAGACTAATCATTAATCAAATCATCCCTATTGGGGTAAAATTATTTATCAGGGGCAAAATTGCTTTATCAACTGATCAAATCAGCTCTAATGGGGTGCAATATTATTTTTCCTTTCTATAGAGCACTACTCTCATATTTATTCTAATTCCAAGCTCTACAGATTTTACCCTTGTTTTGTGGATTTTAAAGTGTGAAACTTATCTTGGGATCCATCTTTCCCTAAGCACGTAGTTTTCACCCTCTTGTGGGTGTGATCAAAGTGTGTCATTTATATTTTTGGATTGTATCCTTCCCACTTCCCCTTCCCCTTCCCTTAGGTCCCATTATATTCTATTATATTTTGATCATTGAGAATCAACACATATAAGCATTAGATCTTTTAGATTTAATCTCACCCATGGGTTAATTTCCCTCTTTCTCTCTCTTTTTGAGAGTCTATCCCTTTCTTTCATCCTTGTATGTCCTCTCGAAGGGGCATCATGGGGCATTTCCTTCCAAATTCTTCTTGACAACTATTTTATTTGAAAAGACATTGTTTTGACGAATGTCTCACCACACCTTTTCAAATAGGGGTAGAATGTAGAAATCTAATTCCTAACACCATTGTGTTGAAATTGTCAATCTTACTCAAAATTCTATGAAATGCACAATTTGGGATAAAATCATTTAACTGCACTAAATGGTTTGAGTTTTTAATTTACAAGTGTTTATTTATGCTAATGCATCCCTAAATGGGGAAATGCATTTTATTTCATTATTAAATTGTCTCAAGTCACTTCAAATCAAAATGATGAAAATACAATTTAATGCTCTGAATCATTGAATTCTTCTAATTCAGAGGCACACAACACATGCATGTGTTATTTAATGTTGACAATATCTTAAATGGGGTATTGGTCCATACATAACTGACACCTTCTAATTATACTCTAATCAAATCATGACCTAGTATCTTAACATTTTGACCAATTTTATTCAGTGAGCAACTGATTTCTAAAGAATTGCATAAATCTTAATTAATATCACTTAAGCAAATTAATCCAAATCAAGAGCTTGAGTGGAAAATCCATGAAATTTATTGAATATTTCTTAATTTGAAGCTCATTTATAATATCTTCATCATTAGGTGACATCATTTATGGGGTGGCATCCATAAGTCATAAATGGAACAAATATCTAGTTTAAGCCCTCCCATGACTTATTAATTCCCCTTTCTTCCAATTATTAGTGGAGATATTTATGGATTGAGCCTCCAAAATTGAATTGATCCATGGCCACACATATTTATCTCAATATGGATAGTCATGTTTAATTCTGATCATTTCCAAAAATTTATAAATACAAGGATTCTCACTATCTTTTCAAGTTTTTTTAGTGTAAACTTATTATGCATAAGTATCTTCACAATCCATATTTGTGTAGTGTTATTATGCTTAATTTTCAATAGGATAGCTTCATTATTGTCATAACATTGATCAAATATCATGAGCCTAGTTCATTAGTGCATTGAGAGATGATGGAGGAACAAGCCACACATCATTGCTAAAGACCTGGGGCACCAAATCAAGGGGAAAATCACATTTTGAGCCACACTTGGAGGTAGGATGCTCTTGGTAAGGTTTGATGTGTATTATTTCTTTAATTATCTCTTAAATTTCATTTGAAAAACCCCATTGATGGAGTTAGATTTGTGAGTTATGTTCTTTATGCTTATTTTGAGTTTTTTCACTAACGCATGATCTAACTCACTTTGGTTTCCATCTCTACAATATTAGCTCAACCATGCAACCCAAAGATACTTAAAACCTAGTGAGGTTGGATGATACAATCAAACCCAACTAAAAAATTGGTAATATTGAGTGATTTAATCACCTCAACCATACCAAAAAGTTAACCAACTATTGTAGTAGATTAGCTTAATAAAGTTCATAAAATCTTGACTAGGTATCAGTATATAAAAGAGTTTTGGAATTTAAAACTAATTTTGATTTTGTAATATTAGACACAAATTTCATAACATACACATCTTAGATATGTCTCATTCTAGAACTATGTATAACAATGGTACCAATGTATAGAATTCTTTCACAACTGTGAATCTGAATTAGATAACTACGTATTTTTGGCCAATTCAAAAAATTGTGTAAGTGTGGATAACATGCTTCCAAATCATTCCCCCACTATATATGGATAAATCTAAAAATTGACATAAGTATCAATGTGGAGAACATGTTTCCAAAACACTCCCCCACTATAATTTGGAGATGTTGAATACTTAATAGGTGATGATAACATGCTTTTAAATCATGCCCCCACTAAATATAAAAACTATGAATGTGTAGAATCCATGCCCGTATGACATGCCCCTATGAAATATAAAAATTAATATAAGTACAACATATTTAATAAGTATGGATAACATGCTTCTAAATCATGCCCCCAGTAAATCTAAAAATTGTGCCAAGTGTGGAGAACATGCCTCTATGACATTCCCCCCTAATATTCCCCCTCTTCGAGGTGAGGGAAAGATAGGAATTGAGAGTTACCTAACCTAAAAAGGATAAGACAACTATATAAT
The DNA here is from genome assembly GCA_037957365.1 of Torreya grandis. Taxonomy (NCBI): domain Eukaryota; kingdom Viridiplantae; phylum Streptophyta; class Pinopsida; order Cupressales; family Taxaceae; genus Torreya; species Torreya grandis. The sequence continues at coordinate 5,455,684 of JARHVA010000169.1, read as the reverse complement.
CTATGAATAGAACCATGTAAAATATATAAGTAATTTATCTAGATAGATATAACATTAAGGCACATAGAACCAATGTGATCACATGAAGGCCTAAGATGCATGATAAGGATTATGGAAAAATATAGATAGTAATAGTACAATATCAATAAGAACACTCAAAATAAATTCAAAAGCTAATGGTCCATGGAGACAATAAATAAGGGACATGTTCAAATTCTTCACAATTGAAGGGACATGCCTTAGTAAATATCAACAAAATCAAGAATGACATATTCAAATGTCCATACAAAAATAAATGACATATGCAAATTCCAATGAAATTATACATAGGCATAGGGGCCACAATCAAAGGAATATATTCAAATGATTGAAAAAGGCATACAATATCAAGGAAAGACACTTTATTAAATATATAAATTAATCATAAGAAACTAGCATAAACATGTCATAGTATTCCATGGATCTAAGGTGTTAGGAAAAATTGTCAAGTGTAAAGCACATCAAGTACCCTGTGTAAGATATAATCTTGAATAAAGGCATATGTAATTACATATGTAATCTCAAACATGATAATTAAATATGAATATTGAATAATATACTTATGTGTATCAAGATCAAATAAGTGAATGCCCCAAAGTCTTCATGACACAAGTAGAGGGAAGGTCCAACATCTAAAATATGAATAGATCATGTATTTGTGTATGCATGTATGACACTCAAGTAGAAGTGTGACACACATGTATATGTAGGATTAACTGAATATTCCATCCATCAACCTATAACTAATACATAAATGATGTATACATACAATATTTTTATTAACTTTACCATTTACTAACACTTTATCTCTTACAATAACCTGCCAAGTTTTAATTTCTCTGAGTGCACACCTTAAACGGTGCACCAAGAAGGGTTGGGCAGACCATTAGTGATTTGAAAGATTATTGTGGACTTGTATCATTCCTACCATTATTAAAATTTATTTAGAGTGTATATCCATTTACCTCCTATGATGCCCCCCTAAAATCCTAGAATCGTAAAATATGGCTAAGTCTGAAATCCAATAAGACCCTTCAAAATATAAAATTTGCATTAGAGGTCTAAAACCACTCTCAAACATCTTTAAAGTATAAATATAAAATATAAATTAAATTATAATAAACTATATGTCCATGTCTAACTATCTATACCTAACTATTTTTCTTTCTAATTAGATCAATCAAGTCGATTGTGTTGGCTAAAACTTTGAAAGGGTTTAGGATTAGATCCATCAATATAAACACATCCTTTTCAATATTTACATTTGATAAAGATAGAGATAATAATTTATTTGTGAATATGTTTATCCACCATTCTATTGAGGATCCATTTCTTAGGGTATTATACTTATTTTTGAGAGAATAATCTTGTATTTTGGGAAAAGTCTTTTGGATGCATAGGAGAAGTTCTGTATCCTAGAGCTAACCTATCTTTATTATCCTTATGAACCACAACAACATATTTCAAAAAACAATTGGCCAAGGGAGATATTTAGGCTTGATAGGTTCTTATTCAAGGTAAGTATCCTTAGCTCTTGCTCCTCTTTATTAAGCAGATAGATTTGTATGTGTTAGCCTATGAAATGTTTCTCTTTCAATGCATTAGGATTACCTCTACATTGACTTGATTAGAGTTCTTATGTGCATGTTTAATTTTTTATGTTTATTATCCAAATTTTGTGCCACATGCTTTGGTGAACAAGAGATTATATTTACTTTACTTTGTCATTTATTTTAATACGAAAACATAGGACCTAACTAGGGTTATCAGGTGGTATTGCTTGACTAGAGGCATTGCAACCCTTTCTACTGATATTTTGTGGTAAGAGACCCCTCAGTTAGGTCTAGTAGATCTATATTGGTCATAACCATAATTATCTAAATGTACCAACAATTGGAAGGGCTAGTGTGATTTATCTTCTTTGAGCTATGATTGATTTGTAAATCAACTTCACTTTCCCTTATATATAGATGCTAATAAGCCAATAGAACATGTACATGTCAAAAAAAAATTGGATTTTTGAATGTTTTTTTTTTTGTTTTTTTTTGTATTTTTGAATTTTTGAAAAGGAAAGATCATCTTATGATGTCATCCAATGGATGGTCATAGATATCTCCCCACTATGAACCTAGTGTAATAATCTTATGACGCTAGTTAGGAATATGTATAGGTTTAATATTTGTCACAGTAATGTTGATATTAAAATACCCCCTATTATTAGAATAGGGACCCTCTTATTTGAATTTTATAAAATGCCTAAGTGTCAAGTTTGATAAGTCATTCGATTGTATAAGAGATCTAATTTAATGCTTCTTATCAATTCCTAGTTAAATATTCAACTTGTAATGCAGATCAAAATTTATAAATATTTAGATTATTATAATATGCTTTGAGTATTATCTAAGTTTAAATGAATTATTAACCATGAATTGAGTCAAATGTGCAGACAAGTTCCACTAAGAATGTTCAATCTAGCTCCCAAAATTGGCATGAACATCTTAGAGCTTCATAGGACCTTCATCTAAATAAACTTATATTTTGTTAAAGAATTTACTTATGTAGTCTCACTTTATAATTATTTTAATTTGCCTACGATAGGTGATTGAACATCTATAGTGTCTAACTTAGCTTTTGTATGGCTTTATAGGATGTCAATTTAAAGGTATAAATTCATGATGCCTCATAAGATATCAAATTATAAAAAGGATAACAAAAGAATACTCACTCTATAGCATACATCATGGTGCCATCCCAAGAGATCATGAATGAACTAGCCATTAAAATTTATATCCATGAGCTACATGTCAAAATCATAGATCTCATGAGAAATCCCCTTCAAATTTAAACTACCACATGTCCCATCACATCTAGCAGTCCACAAGATGATGCCACATGTCCCAAACGCAACTTGAACAACATTTCAAATTGATGTGTGTCTCCTTCATACTTATTTTATACCAACATTGTCAATACCATGTTGTATCTGTTCTGAAGACAATGAGACCCTTATAAGAGTGATATGTGGAACCTCTCAAGCTATTTGATCAGAAATTGATGGTATCTAATTGTTTAAGGCCCTTTTAAGAATGACAAGTGGAAAAATAATGAAGAGAAGCTTATCAGGATGATGCATATCCCTAATGGACCTATGCAATGGTGATACTTATCATACTTTCATTGATTTTATATAAAAAACCACTTGATCACATTTGGGAGCCTGTTGAGATGACACATGTCCCCACTATACCCATGAGATAATACCAAGTGTCAAGTATGTAAGGTTACACTCGAGATGGATAGATTACCTCTGAGAGTGACACATGGATCCTTTTAAGCCACATGTTCAACATAAATTTTCCAACATTGGCCAAGACTAATGAGGAAGTGACACCTATCCAAGCAAGGCTTTGATTTCTTGTGAGAGTGACACATGGCACTCCTATAGCTAGTCAAATTAGAGTGCCCTGCCCTAAACATTTCCATGAATAAAAATATGCCATATGGCATTAATTGAATGAGTTATCACATATATCCATATCTTGAGAGCCTAAAACCAATCACGAAATGACACATATCCATATTTGAGATAATTAAGTATCCAAGTGACTTTTAGGCCCCATAAACACCTAGTTGGAGTCAATGTGGCATGCCACATGTCAAGAGGTGGTAATATTTATCTTTAAATCTAAATTTGATGAATAAAAGGAAAATTAGTGATAACATTTGAATACAAAGGTGATGATCTCACCATTAATACTACATGAACTAAAATTGCCATCATCATTATATTAATCAAGGCAATCTTTAAAAGGCTACTCAACTTAGCTATTACTACTCACACTTGTATTTGAATCCCTAACCCTTTTCTCCCTCTCTAAAAGATGCATTCTAAAAGTTTAACAGATCTTAAATCTCTTCATGGATTGCATCTCATCCACCATTATTATAACTCCAAAGTTGTAGAGGAGTACATGAGGATGTCGACTGCTATCTAAGAACACTACAAAAATGGCATGAGTAAGACCCTATACTTTAGGTAATGTCATTGCATTTGTAACTGATGATTTCTTATTTCAATATGGTAATGCAATCATGTTCAAGGACATAGAGTTCATACCCAAGGCCATAAAATTAGGGGACAAATATTACAACAATGTTTATCAGAATGTTGAAGGATTTAGGGATATCAGGGATTTTAAAACTATGCCCCAAATTATTAAAATTGCTTATGATATTCTTATAATCTAAGTTACCAGTCTTCATAAAGCCACAACAAAACTAGAGGTCATACCCTCAACCTAGTCTATGGTATCTTTGGGAACATAAGGTGCAAAGATGGATTGCTTAAGTACATGCACTAAGGGCTTCCTATTGCCTTCATCATAGTGCCAAGTTTTAAAAGTTATTATGACCTACCCCTGCCATAGCTAGACTAAAAACAAAGCATCATCGATGGTTGGTATGAGATGAACAAGCTTGAAACTATCTTGACTTCATGGACATCAAACCCAGCTAGAATCTTCATGGATGACTAATGAAGTATACCCATTTCATAGTTCAAATAGGGGCTTAGGATAAACTTAACCTTTCTTAATAGAGTATTTAGTAATACTCATATTAGATATATAGATAGAAGGACCATCCCACTATTACAAATAATCCTAGATGACTAGCAAATTCCTTCACTTGGAGACATTATTAGAAGTAACTTGATCACTACTGTGGAGGACACATGTAGAAATAGAGCTTCATTTTATATGATGAGCTATATGTTATATGCCATTTATGTAACTGTATAATTAGGGTAGATCACATAGACTCTTAAGTGAGATGAAGTGGTGCCTTAAACATATTTTGTAATGCATATTCATCACTTTAGGCACCATATCAAAATTATCACTAAGGATTTTTATCCTCTTGTTTACAAATCAATCACAGAATGTGAAATGCAGAGGGTACCATCAGAAGTCAAGAAGGCATTGAGATAAATTGGCATCTATTAGATCTATCTTGATTGTATAGTTATCTAAATAGAAGGGGTAATGGTATTTCCCCTTAGAATACCAAGATATGTGCCAATGAAGTTGGTAAAAGAATAAATATCTTACCAAATGTTTCATGAAATTGATGGCCTCTTCAAAAGGAATAAGAAGAACCCCCACATAAGGCTCCCTACCAACTAGGGAAAGCCAAGGTGAAGTAATGGCAAGATGTAATAGTGGTATCTTTGCATAGGTATTTTTACCTCTTTCCCAAGGATGAATGCAAGATGTGGGATCCTAACCAAGTTATTACCAGGCACCTCATAAAATTCAAGAGAGATGCAACTATTGAATGTAATCACCAAGACAAGGTGCATGATTGGATATACCTCAATGTAATGAATGATGAGGTGGTCTTGAGGAATGTAAAAAATAAGAACATACCACTTGAAATTAGATTTGATTAGGAAAGGAGGAAAGAAGACATAGTGAGACCTCAGTGCCCACCAACTCATGGGATCATATTTAATGTAGACTATGAGGCCAAGGAAGAGGAGGATGACACTCATCTTATCATAAATAAACCCTGTAGGCCAAAACTTTAGGATACTCCACATGGGCAAGATGCATTTATGATCTTAGAGAAAGGAGATCTAAGCAACTAGCCTAACCCTACATAAGAGCCTACAATCGCTTATATGTTTATTGAATAAGCTATCACACAAATTTTGGACCAACCAGGTCTTGAAATCATTGATCTAAAGGAAGGATCCCAATAGCATGGAATTGAGATCTCATTAGAGGGACTCCAAGCACTATCTGAGAGAATAGTTGAGAAAATATACACTAGGAAGATGTCCCCCAAAATTGCAATAGGTGTAGTAATGTCCCCTCAATTTGCATCCCAATCTCCCTTGATAAACACTCCTCCACCTTCATTTCCTAGTGTTAACATAGTCACAACTACATCTACTACTTCTTCCCATACCACCCCCATGTTCACATCCACCACCACTAATTCCTTTAGAAGCACCATTCCACCATTCATCTCCCATACCACTATAAACTTTCCCCTCTACTTAGCTCCCATGGCACCAATATTGGCCTAGCTGAAGGCTCCATTCCTTCTTAGGTTACCACTAGTGCATCCCTCACCCTTGGCTCCATTGCACCCACTAATCCATTGAGGCCCATTCCACCATCATTTACTTGGAAAAAATTGCCTCAACTTACCCTAGTAGCTAGACTATTTGGGCCTTCCACACTGCCCATATTTTTTCTTAACATGGGCCTAACTAGATCCTTGTTTGATCTATTAGGGCAATTAAACCCAACTCAATTGTATGTCTCTGCTTCTACTTTACCTTCCTCCTCTACCCAGGCACTTCCATCATAATAAACTTCTAAAAATACCCTAAATTGGGTAAGGGACCTAATTCAAATAGTGATATAGGGAAGAACTTAGGTGACCTTCTTAGCACCTCAGATTGGAATGAGATTGGATCAAGTCACTAGCACAATGAAGATAATGGTGAAGAGACAGATAGAGAAACCATAGTTAGGCTCTACTATGATATATGAAAGTGAAGAACCACTCTTCACTTTGACCAAAAAGAGAAAGATTAGTCTTGGAGAAGTGCAAGAATATGTTGAGGACCTAGTATTCGTAGTAAAATCATATGTATAATCCATCGTTTCTATAATGAAGGGAATGCAATAAGATCTACAAAGGATAAAAGATCAAATGCTACCTATGGTGCTAGACCACACTTTGATTTCAATAATCAATGTTTTCAACCTCTACAAGTTTATGAAGAAGAGATAGGGAGAAGGGATCTTGTAATCCAAGGTGATCATTAATCTTGACCAAAGTCTTGTCTATTATGACACCAAGTTAGAAAACTTGCTAAGAGTGTCAAGAAGAATAAAATTCCTTAATCTCAAGGTTTTTCCTCTTGAGGACATAGTGCCTACATAGACCATCCTTATGAACATGAGGAGGATCTTAAAGACTTGGTTTAATCAACTCAAGGATGCAAACACATCCTTTGAGAAAATTGAGTTAAATATAACCCACCTATTAAAGGATGACATGATTACCAAAGCGACCAAGATTGATGGATCCTTCATGAAAGAGCAAAAGTTTAGGGCACAAACGAATATCTTCATTGCATGGTTCTAATAGGAGGTGGAAAATGCCAAGATAGAAGTAACAGTGATAGACATTGTTGCATTTGCCAACCAAAGGATATAGAAGGCAAATATAATTGAAGAGGCATTAAATCCCATACTCACAAAACATGGTACGCTAATCCAAGATATATCAAACCTATTCAAACCCATGATCCTAGATTTTGCCTAAATAGACAAAGATTATCAAGCATGTGTTGTAGTATGGACCCAGGAAGAGAATGAGAGGAAGCATAAGCAACATCAAATAATATCAAGTGGGACAGCAACAACCTCCAGCCCCTTAGGAACATTCTATAATCTTTTTATATTTTTAAATATAGAATAATCCATTGTAATGTGGTGGTTTATGCCACTTACCTATATTTGGGTGCCACTAGTGGGCCCACTCAAATCATATTAGGCATTTGAGCCTATAAATAAGAGACTCCTCTCATTTTGTAAATCATAAAAAACACTTGTCAAATTTAATAAAAAGAGCCAAATAATTTGAGAGTTTGTTTGCAGTGTTCTTTTATGTGGTTTTGTTGCATTTGAATTATCATGCTCTAGATGTTTGATAAGTTCTTTTCTACAAGTTAATATTGGTGATTTCATTTCACATATGCATCTATTAGTTAGAGATTAATGATAGGCTAACTAATTTGGTAGTATACTTGATCTATTTTCTCTCATTAGCAACTAAATATGTCATGCAATTTATTGCAAGTGGGTTATCTTTAAGAAATGTATGTTATCAAATATATACATTCTCATTCCTCAAAAGCTTCAACTACATTTATTCATCTTAGAGTATAAGGTTAGGGCTGGTAAATGTTAGTTTTATGTGATTCTCCTTTGAAAGTTAGCAGAATTAGTACCTTCTTCCATCTTAAGCACAACTTCTTTCTTGCCCTACCTTACTCTCTTGGATCCACCTATGAATCACCTTAGTTTAGATGATGTTGTATACATCCACTATTCATTTAAATTTGGGTGTTAGTTGGAAAACATTAATATAATTCAAAAATATTTTTTGGAAATTGTGTCACTACACATACACTTGTTATCCCTACAGTAGGGTCTACTTGCAGACTTCAACATGGTGATCACATCTCTATGATTTATGCTATTCTAAGCAATAGTTGTAAAAATAACTCAAGCCCCAAGTCATTCTAGGAATTTAAATTGAGTTTCTAGTTTCTCCTTTGTTCCTTAATGACATAGGAAGTAATAAAAATGCATCAACAAGGATGAAAATTGTAGGTGCTAGGAGGGCCCTATGCAACTATTTTCATACATCTTTACTGAATTTTAATGTGCTTAATTATACACCTATTTAATTGCTTAAAGGTACATGAATATTATTGAATAACATTAAGTATTTACATTCTTTACATAAATATTTGCAAAATTTGAAAGATTTCATCAGAATTAGTGTTCATTTATGAAAATTTGGTAAAATAATCTAGATCTTTGCTTAAATTCATGAAAAGATAGGTGAAATACCATGTTATTTACATATGTTAGAGGTTATTTTGAGCATATTTGAAAATTTTGGTATAAATTGGTTAAATAATCTAGATATTTATCCAAAGGTCATTCTCTAAGATGTTGCTTATACTAGATCTAGACGTTTAAGGTCTTAAATGCTTTATTTCATGTGGATTTAAGTGAATCTTTGCATTAATTTATACTAGATATAGATAAAATTATTATATCATTGAATAAGGCATATAAGTTCTTTTAAATATTGACTTGACATCAATATTTGTTTGTTTTATGTGCATAGCTAAAAAATATTTGTGCAGGTTTTGAGAATTCTGAAGTTTTTGAGCTTAGATCTTCAAAGATTAGTGAAAAGATACTTGATCTACTCTTTTATGTGTTGAATAAGCTTATCTTTGTGACATTTAGTAATTATGGAGGCTATATTTGTATTTTTTTCCTCTTAGCACCTATTTCACATCTAGGAATTGCCTAGGATTCGAACTAGGACCCTATCTAAGCCTAGAATCCCTTTAGCATCTCTATAAACTCCTAAGAAAGTGATAATAGACAAAGGTAGATGTAAGAAGCCTAGGAATCAACCCAATTCTCTATCAAACCAAAATTTACAACCCATTTTTACCAATCATGGCATGGTTGACAGGCTCACCCATCAACATCCCTAGTGTCATGCATGATTTGCTTAGAAATATAGAGAAGTATATGCCTCTCTTTACCCCCACTGGTATGGTGATGACTGAGGAACATATCAAGTCATTTAAATCATAATTGAGGTTGTTTAACATCATTTATCATAATGTGGCTTGTCACCTCTTTCCTTTCACATTTGGAGATGTTTCATATGATTATTTCCTTAACTTACCTAAAATTTTCATCACAGGATGGAATAAATTTAATGACACCTTTATTGCCTAGTTTGATAGGGTAGTTAGCTTGGGAATTTTGTAGCAATAGTTTACCACCTTGAAGAGGGACCTAAAAGAAATAGTAAGGACATTTAACACTAGATTCCAAAATATGTACACCCTGACATCCCCATCATATAAGCTTGTAGATGAATTAGCTTTAAAGATATACAAAAATGCTTTGGATCTTATGACAGTCATTTTTCTAAGGAAAGTCATATGTATTGACACATTGCCTCTAGCCTATGCTAAGGATATACATATCAATGATAAAATGCACTTGTAAGGACACCCCACCTTTGATCTAACCATGCCTACTCTAAATGGCATCCATAATGTGAATTAAAACCAACCTAGCTTGAACCAATTACCAGTACTTAACCAATTGCCTTTGAGTCATGTTACACCTAATCAATATCTTGGTTTCTTCAACAAATAAAGTGCTAAGACACACCCCCAAAATAATTAATCCATGGTGCCTATAAACAATACCAATGTCCTGGCTACCATTTAGAACAAGATCATAGAACCTCCAAAGGGAGATTTGGACTCAATCCAAAGAAATATCCAACATCTTGCCAATGATTTCTTGAATCTTAATAAGTAGATGGGAAACACCACTGAGAGATCCAATAAAAACTATATTTTCCAAAGATACAATAGACATTTTAATAGGTATAAAAATAATAGTGAGTCTCCTTTGAGTAAATTGCTTAAAATTAACATCTATGAGATGACCTTACCTAATTGGTGTTGAGTGCACAATACTATTAAACATGGGGAACTAGACTGTGTTGAGTTTTGCCATGAATTTGAAATCATCTAGAGCCAAAAAGAGATATTTGACATGAATTCAAATGATCAAATAAACACTTAAGGCTTTGATAACTCCAATGATGCCCCTAGAGTACCTAAATCAGTCCTCATGGTTGAGACTTATGACTTCCCAGCTAAGATGAGAATCAACTCAAAGATAATGTCAAATAGTTCCAGTGAAGTAACTATGCCTTGAGAAGCAAAGGTCAGAACCCACCTTTGACAACTTCCACTCCACCCAATAAGCTAGACACACCTCCCAATAGTAGGACAAACAAAAACCCTCCACACCCCAAAGGTAAGGAGAGTCAACCAACAACCAAAACCCCCTCCACAACACCAAAAGGTGGATACAATATAGTGGAAGACATGATTAAACTCAAGGTGAACATAACATTGCACAAGCTCACATAGATCACTGAACAACATGATTTGATGTTGAAATCCTTGAAAGAAAAGCCTAGCTCCAACAAGGCTAAACAATCTCATGCCAATGTGGTGATGTATAAGAGTAAACATGAGGTCCCACCATTCCTATTAACTATTATAATTTTTGGTAATAATCTCCATAAATGCTTACTTGATTATGGTGCCTTAGCTAATATTATGCCTTTAGGAATTTGTGAAAAGTTGGGTTTGAAACCAGTCAAATATGAAAAGGTGGTAGTATAGTTAGACAATTCAAGGGTAAAAGTGATAGGTGAATTATTGAATATCCACATGTAGCTAGCTTAATATCCTCAAAAATAATATTTTATCGACATTCAGGTCATTGACATCTCTGAATCTTATGAGTTATTACTTAGCCATGATTGTTTTAAATCCTTAAATGGATACATGTCCATGGATTATTATCACATGTGGCTACCTTGGTGAGGGATCCCCAATCAGATCAAGATCAATTGTGAACCCAAGATGAAATATATGATTATAGAATACAACACCAAGAATGAGAAGGTAAACTACCAATCCTCTGATTTGGGTGTCTATACTTTGGAAACTACTAACATTGTTGTAGGTGATGGTGTAAATAAAGAAGACCAAGGCCCTTGGACATTTCAATTTGATGGTGCACAAGCCAAACAAGGCTTAGGTGTTGGAATTGTCCTAAGAAATCCTGAATGTAAAGATTATCTTACTTCTTATAGATTATAGTTCTCTTGAACTAATAATTTAATAGAGTATGAATCCCTTATTTTAGGACTTCAATTTAGAATTAAAAATAAGGTTAAATAACTATTAGTTTATGGTGACACTAAGTATTTAATCAAATTAGAATCAAATATCAGTGCAAGATTTCTTGTCTAATAAAGTATAAATTTAGAACATGCAATTTAATTTAGTACTTTGACTCATTCAATATTGTTTCCTTTCCCAGGGAACAAAACTAGTTGGTACATGCTCTAGCTCTAGTAGCAACTAACTTGTGCCACTAAAATCCATGAACCTATAAGAATTCACTGTGGATATCATCTCATGCCCCTCTATGCCATTTAACATCAATCACTTCCAAGTCTTTGATGATGACTAGTAAATAATCAACTTCTCGTGTAATACTGGCATATTTGAGTCTCATATCATGGATGAGCAAGGTGAGAATTTTGTGAAAGGTGTAGAGGACAATGAATATGTAATTATGAAACTTAAATAAAATTAAATTCCTCAAGGAATGATCTCCTTAGAGATAATGTTCAACCCAAACAAGCAATGAACTAAAGGTAATCAACCTAAAGTAAGTGGGAAGGAGTACAAATAAATTAACTTGGGAGATCTTGGAAATGAACAGAATGTCAACATTTGTATTATTTACACTGCTGAAAAATTGAAGAAGGTAATTTCCCTCTTAACCAAGTTCAAGGACATTATTTCATGGTCATATGATGACCTCAATATCTTTGACACTACTGTGATCACTCACACTATACCATTAAAGGAAGCTTACAAGACTTTCAGGCAGAGACAAAGACCAGTAAATATAGTTTTAGAACCACTAATTTACAAAGAAGTAAAGAAGTTCGTTGATGCAAGGATAATTTTCCAAATAAGGCACTCAACATGGGTAGCCAATATTATACTAGTTTGAAAAAAAAATGGAGAGATCAGACTCTACATCAATTTTCAGAACTTGAATCGATCTTATAAGAAAGATAATTATCCTTTACCATCTTAGATGAAGTCATATAATTGGTAAGTGGCTCTAGAATGATGTCATTTTTGGATGGATTCTTAGGATACAACCAAGTCTTGGTAAATAAAAATGATAGAATGAAGATTGCCTTCACAACCAAGTGGGGAACATGTTATGCTTATTTTTCACACCCCCTCAAATTTTTTTAAAACTAATACTTTTCTACCATAGAGATGTCTCAGTCATAAAATTTAAAATTGTGTCAGGGACCTAGTTAATTAGTAATATGTCTAGATGCATATTTTCAATTATAAATTGACAATGATTGGTTTATGAATTCATATTTATAGTTTGAGTTGTTTAAAAATCATAAATGAATAAAATATGCATATGTATCATTCTATCAAATTGATTTTTAAAGTTGCAGATAGGATTTTGAATGGGAAACTTATAGAAAATCACATCCAGATATGCAATGATAAGTTTTGAGAAATATTTATGGTGATTTTGAAGAGATTTTTAGTTGCATGAAAAATAAATAAATTTTTAGTTACATGGAAAAGAAATGAACTTTGGTTTACATGAGATAAATTTTGTTTGATAGGTCTATGCATGCATGTTTTAGATGTTGAATGAGCTCACAGTGGTTGAATATATAGTTTCTTTGCATATATATTGAGAAGAAATGGATTTACTCTTCTATATATTCTTGACGAAAGATGAGAACGGAATATGTTAGTTCACCAGTTTGTGTTGGCCATGGTTTTCTTGAATACTTTGAGACTTTTACTTGCTCAAACATGCACATTAGTCTAGTTTCTATGAGCAATATATATATTACATTGATGTTAAAAACATACTTTAGTTTCAGATACTTGGTTGAGATTTTGGATTGTGGAAGTTTTGTTGTTTTGAAATACAAAGTTAGTTTTGGATTTGAACTTGGTATATGAGAATATAATAGACTTTTTGATGATTATGTGTTCAATTTTTGGCTTCTATAAGTGGTATAATTTTTTTTGGTAGTTAAAAATATGTCATTCCAATTTTAGAGGTTTCATTAAAACTTTAAGATTGTAAAATTGAGCTCTATGAAAATGTCAAAAGTTTATTTTGTGTGTTTGATATTTTAATAAAGAGGTTTTATGAGTATTTGAGCATGCAAGTACATATTTCAGGCAAAGCATTAAACAGTCTCATATATTCATGGTTTTTGAATTAAAAATCTTGCATGGTTATTTAGTGTGTCAAACTTTGAAAGAATGGAAGATTTATAAGATTTTGCATTTATGTTTTAGTTTTTGGGAATTTTATTCTATTTCTGATGTTTCATTGAAGGATGATCTTTATGTATTTTGATTTCATGAATCTGTCAAAAGATTGTGGTATGGTCTATCATAAAAATGATTATGGTGAGCATAGCTTCTACAGTTCTATTTACTTATGGGTTTTGAAGGAAAATCTTACGTGTTAAATGTTGGAAATATAGTTTGATGAACTTACAAAGTAATGAAGTTTGTCTTGGTTTTCAAATAACTTTTAGGGTTTTTGAAAAGGTTGAAATATTTTAGAAATATTCTAGGTTTTTGTTCAAACATTATAAATAAATAAGTAGAAAAAGATATAAATTATTTGTTTTATTTTCATAAAATATATATATGAACTTGAAAGACTTCATTTTAAACCTCTGTTGTCTGAATATTATATTGTTATATAGTTTGAATGCATCATTTTATGTATTGGAGCCTTATGGAAAATATTATGAGATAAGGTTTCTGCACAAAATGTTTGAATGGTTATTGGTCGGCCTTAATATAGAGAAGTTATGTTTGAAATCAATTCGAACATATAAATGCAACTATATTTAGTATATTGAATTTATAATACATCATTTTTAGTTTCAAATCTTTATTTTGATATAATTTATATATGAAATATAGTAGGTTGAACTCCAAAATCAATAAAGTTATTTATGGATTTGCATCTCAGTATTAAAATCCTCGAGTTTGTTTTGAAGTTGAATGTCAAAATAATGGTGATTTGAGAAACTATGATAAATATTCTAAGTTTTGTTCAAATTTTGAAAATAAATGAACAGTAAGAGAATAGAAATAGTTTTCTTAAAACTATAACCAGTCATTTCTCAATTTTGAAGATTTGATTTGGAAGGTATATTTTGAACATACAAGTTTTTATTTCAAAATATTATATAGTGATATGTTTGAAACACATTATTTTGGAGCCTTATTACAAACCTGTGTTACATATATGCACAAACACATTGTGTGGATAAGCTTGTTGGTTTTTCATCTATCATGGAAAACTTGCTTTGAAATAATTAATTGGAAATTCTAGGCATTTTTGTTGAGATTTATTTTGAAATAATGGTAGTAGAATACATGTTTTGGGATAGCATGATATTTCTTTTCCAAGTAAGTCATAATAAGTTAGTTTTTTAGTTCAAACTTATGACATGCGGAAAAGATATATGATTTATGGGAGATACTTATTATTTTTGAGAGATACTTTTTATGAATAAAGTTTTTGAAATTTCGCTTTCAATTTTTGAACTAATCCAGTTTATTTTTTAGATAGTTTTCATACAGTGAGAATGAAAATTCATGAAGATATGTTAGAATATTTTTTGAATGAAATTATGATGTTATTATTCTATTTTGAAGTTTTAGTTAGTTCTTGATGGATATTTTTTATGAAATCAAGTGGAATATTCTAAAATGATTGATATAATTGAAACATTTCAGTTTATGCAGTCAAAGCAATTCAAATTTTTATTGATATGTGACTATTTTTTATTTCATTTTAAAAATACATGTTGATTTTTAGTCATCATAATCAATTTTTATTTAAATATATTATAATTTTAGGATGTCTAGATGGGATCATCCTGGATTAAGTAAAATTAATGATAATATAAGTTGAGCTCAAAATTCAAATAATATAAATTAGCAAAACCCAAATAAAATTTTTTTAAAGGGTGTTTTAGGGGTAGAAGATTTGGCTGTAGATTTAATAGAGGTGTTAGGATATCTATCCACTTTGATGTTATTGATCTTAAGTTTAGAAATATTTTAAATAATCTACCTTTCAACCCTATAAATAATAGGAGTAATAGGAATTTCATGGTCATAGATTCAGTGTTATGAGTCCTCACAATAGTGCCTCTCACCATTTATAAATTAATCCACATCATTTACCGATACACAACCACCTGTTCTAGAAAAAATTTACCCTGTTAGTGAGCTTCACCTAATTAATGAACACACTTAATTTGATGTTGAGGTTGTTCATGCCAAGAATTATGTTAATCTTTCCCTACTTTATATTTCTAATGATCCTACATCTTCTCAAAGGGATCTTATTTTAGGATGCAAGAAATTAAGTCTAAAGGAGCAGCCTTCAAGGAATAATAAATATAGTTTATAAATCCATCCAACTACTTTGGATAAGTGGTTAGATAGTCAAAATGACATGAATACTCTAGTTGAGATCATAGTTCTCAAATGGATTAAGTTGGAAGTGGATTATCCTACAACTAATTCTATAACAAATATAGTTCACCTTCCAACAGTTGAAATGGAGTATAATGAATGTGTTAATGAGTAAGAGAAGTTGATGATTAAATTTCTTTCAGATTTTGATGATTACTAGATATCAATCAAATGAAATTTTATTTTCAATTAAACTTTTAAATGATAAAATTATATACTTTCAATTTTTCTACTCTAGCTTTCAGGTTTCAAGATTTTGGTGATGATGTTTTGGAAAGTATAGTTGACTTTTTTTTTCTTATATATGTATATATATATATATATATATATATATATATATATGCCTGAGTAATTTTAGAAATATGCATTATAATTAATATAAATAAGAGTATTATTAAACTTTGATTTATCTATTTATTAATTGATATATGTTATTCTATTTTATTATTAATTGATTAAGGTCCCCACCCGTTATAAGTACTCAGTCTATATTCAAATACTTGATCCATTAAGATTTTTAAGTCTTAATTAAATTTTAACTAATAACTAATTATATTAATTTAATTTTAAAAAGTCAATTAATTAAAGTAAACTAATAACTAAGTAAAGTTAGTTATAATTTTTTTTCAACTAAGTTTGAAGCATAAAAGGAGATCAAGGATTCATTTTAAGGGAGGAACAACACATATATTGAAAATTTATACATTTATGAAGTCAATCATTTATCTCTCTCTTCTATGTAACTTCTCTAAGATAGCATGACTTTTGTAGATAGATCTAATGGAACTTTTTCTAATGGTTGAGTAATTTCTTAGACAACATAGGTATATCTAATTTTATATTATCATTTATAACAGATTATCTTAAACATATCAATTTTAACATCTTTTGTTGATTGTTATTTACAATCCTATGTGTAAAATCTAATTATTCAACCCAAATAATGATGAAAATTTTATTGTTTGCAATATTTCATTTATCTATTTTGATTTTAAAAGTTGTCTCTCATGATATTTGTAAATAAATATGTTGGTTTCTCAAATAAAATCTATCTATTTTGCTAAGATGACTCTCTTCTGAAACTCTCATTTATTATATTGTACTTTATATTGACTCTGATTTTAATATAGTCTAATCTATTTAGATTAATCTTTAATTAGTTTAATTTTTATTTTGTTTCTTTAATTTATCTTTTAGTTAAATTTAGTTCATTATTTATTCTTGTTTTTTTAAAGTTACTTTCTTAGAGTTAGATTTTTTTCTTTTATTAGTTCTTTCTTAGTTTAGATATAGTTTGTTTTATTTTCTTAGACTTTATTAGATTTCATATTAGTTATTTGTAAGTTTAATTTTAGTTTACATTATTTATTAGACTTAGTTATATTTTAGATTAGATAGTTTATTATATTTACTTTAGATTAGTTTAAGTAATTAGTCTTTAATTTTACTCTTGTTTAGTTTTCTTAGTTGTTTACCTTGTTTCTTTTGGTATTTTGTTATCTTTCTTTTTTATGTTTACTTTATGTCTATTGCTTTAGTTTGTTGGTTATTATTTATGGTGTCTCTCATGTCTTAAGTTTAATTGATTGATTACTTGATTGAGGATTTATTTATCTTGAGTTATCTCAAATCTAATTTACTTATATTTCTAGTTTATTTTCTTGAGATTATTTGGAAGATATTATAGTAGAAAAGCAAAATATTATTTTGAAATATATAATATTATTGAATCATATTTCTTTCTTTAAAAATATTGTCTTGTCCATAGACCTTCTCTATTAGATAGGATAGATTACACATTCATATCTAAACTGATTCATTATTTGATGAAGTAGATTTATGAAATTATAATAAAATATGTTATAGTTGATGACTTAGTTATTATTTTCTAGAACATTTAAAAAACCCTTCACATCTTTAAGATCATAATTTAAGCTTTAGAACCTTACTATTAGATTGGTACAATTCTAACTTAACCTTCATGATATGTTAAAAGGTTGATTCGTTGATGGTATAATATTTATCATCAATAAATTTGGTGATTCTATTGAGAAAATATTTCAAAAAAAATTATTTGTTTAGAATTTTATTGTTTTATTGTTCATGATACTTAGAGGACAACCTCCTATTATTCAGCCTAGAATTGATATTATTAATGATCAAACTGATGTTGCTTTTAATCTAACATATTATACATGGTATAATCATCCTCACAATTTTCAATATGTTATTCAAATAATAAATAAAAAAATAGAAATAGTATAATTTAAGATAGATTGGTATTATAATATTATGCATGAAACTCAACAAGATATTTTAAGCATAAATAAAATAATTCAAAAAAATAGAGTTAGAGTTTTAGCTGCTAATTTTAGGCTTAGAAATCATTTACTTCATAATTCTTTTCCTTGTGATGATCTGATTTTACCCTTTGAACCTATTGATATGAATTTGTAATTAAATCAGTTAAATTAGGTTCAAGAAAATCAACCAATTCACGTAGAGAGGATTGTTGAAGCTTCTAATGGGAGACCAAGCAGAAGTGAGGGTAGAAGACTTGATTCACAAAATACATGACAATAGAGATCAGAATGATCTCACTGAAAGTGAAGATGAAGTTGAAGCCAAAGAAAAATAACAGATAGCTATAACTCTATGGATTTTTACAAATCCAATTAATGTCATAAATCATCCTAGTAAGTTACCTTCCCTTAAATGTTTAAATATATCAAAAAAATTGGTGCTCCTAGAAAATCTTGAGAAGATCACTTAGAAACATTTAGATTAGTTTGTACTACTCTTGGAATAACAAGTGAAAATATTTTTTCAAGAGTTTTCACTCAAACACTTGAAGGGAAAGCTTACCAAGCATATATTAGTTTACCTACCAAAGTGATCATCACATGGGAAAATATTGAAGAATGGCTAGAGTTATCTTTTGAGAAAGCTAAAGAAGATTTTGATCTAGTCAATGACCTTATGAATTTTTTCCTGATTCAGGTGAGACCATTTATCATTTCATTATTATATTCACTAAGTTAGATCTAAATATATATCATGATCTCAGGCCTTCTAAAAAGTTATCTAGACTTTATTTCTATAATACTTTACCTCTAAAATATAAAATGGTCTTAGAAGATAAAGATATTATAGAATATGATGAAATTTTAACATTCTATATTGAATATGAAAAGAATCTTAAACATATTGAATTTAAAGATGGATCTTCTACAAATCTAAGTTTAGATAACGCATAAATTTTAAAAGCTACTTAGGGTCTAGAAAATAAGTTGATCATTGTTAAAAGATAGTTAAATGATAAACCTTATTGATCTAATAGAAACAATACTAAAAGTAAAAAATGAAATATTACTTATTACTATAATGTATGTGAATTGGATCATGATCCGGATTCATGTGTTGTTACAAGCTTAAAAAAAAAAATCTAAAAAAAGATCTTATATCTGAAGATCTAGAACATAATATAAACATGTGTCTCTTGATGATCCATCAAAAAATGAAAATGTTTATGTTATGAATATCAAAAATAAATATTATAGTTCTTCTCAAAATAATAAAATAACAAATAATAATTTTTCTTTTAATGATAAAGTAAAAATAGTTTAGAATAATGCTTCAAGTAGTTCAATTGATAATACTACTCAAAATATTCTGTTATCAACAATTATAATAAATGTCAATATTATCATTACAAGCCCAAAAATTTTAGATAAATTGATGCTAAAACTTATAATATAATTGATGATTTATCTACAATCAAATATGGATTCTCATTATTACACGCAGTTATCTTTTCAAGACAACTTGATAATATCAATGAAGCTATTAATAATCTTAAAACTGATGTAAGCTTATAAGAAGAAGGCAATAATGAGTAATTAATTATTTATGCTCAAAGTTATGATTCTTTTGTAGATTATATACCTCTTTTTATGTTACAGTTAAAATTACTAATAAGGTAATCTATAATTATATCTTAGATACAAGTGTTTCAAAGAATATAATGTCAAAATTTATTGTAGATCAATTAGGTATATTTTATGAAACTGACAATAAGAAACTTATTGGATTTGATTCTAGACAAAATAAAAGTTGTGGTAAGTTTCATGAGATAGTCATTAAGATTTCTTAAGATGAAAGAATTAGATGCATGACTAATGTTTAGGTTCTATATATTCCTAGTAATTATGTTATGTTGCTAGGAAGAGATTAGTTAAAAGTAACTGGTGCTTTTGTTGGAAAAGATAATACATGGATTTCTATTAGTAATGAAATTACTTTCATAAAAAGAGAAGATTGATCTAGTACACCTATAGACTCGTCCACTTTTTCCATAATTTCTTATGTTAAGATAGAAATTGAAACTTATGAATTATTAAATTTAGATGAACCAAAAAATTAGCATGAGAAATTCTTTATATATATATATATATATATGGTCACTTTATTTTGATGTAACTTATTCTTAATAAGGTAATGGTGCTAAAAATTGTCTAATTTCTCTTATTGGTAAAAAAATTTATTATGCTTTCAAATTATCTTTTGAAAATACTAATAATACTGAAAAAATTTAAGCTTTATGTTTAAGTCTAGAAAAAGTAATAGAACTTAACATTAAACATTTATAAATTTTTGGAGATTCTAAATTACTTGTTAGATAGGCTCAAAAAATTTATAAAACTAATCAAACTCATCTACATCATTATATGCAAAAATTTTGGTCTTTATTCAAGCATTTTGAGGCATTTAATATCATACATATTCTTAAAAAATTTAATATTAGAGTAGATAAGTTTTTTTTTTTTGCATCTAATCCAACTCTAAGTGAAAATGAACCTAACATAGACTTCTCCTATGCATAAATTTTTTGATCTAAAATTCTTGATTTAAATGATAATTGTCATGTTTTTAGTTGTGATGAACATTTAGATTATTTCAATTAAAAGTGATTATTTTGATCATGATGATTATGTGTTAAATTATGGAGATATTTATAATTAAGTACTAACAAATTACTTACTAGTTTATTAAGATTAGAATCTATGTTTACACCTAATAATCAACTCAAAATTTTTAAAATAGATGAACCTTCAAGAAGAATCATAGGTGAAACCATTCTTATCAACTTAGGTACAGAAGAGGATCCAAAATATGTTTATTTAAGAATCTAAGTTACTGCAAGTGAGAAAGTTAAATTCATTAAGTTATTTAAAGAATTTATTGATATTTTTGTCTAGTCATATAAATATATTAAAGGTTATGATACTAAAATTATTAAACATGACATACCTATAAAACTTGGTATTAAACTTATAAGGCAGAAAGTATAAAGAATTAACCCTTTATCAGATGACACCATAAATAAAGAGCTAAATAAAATGATTGATGTTGGTATCATTTTCTCTGTAAAATATTTTAAATAAGTAGCTAATTTAGTAGCAATTGGAAATAAGAATGGTAATATTAGATTATGTGTTGATTTTAGAGATTTGAATAAAGTTAGTGTTAAGGATAATTTTCCTCTATCAAGTATAGATCAAATTTTACAGCAAGTTGCAGAATCAAAAATGATGTCATTATTAGATGGATTTTTTTATTATAATTAATTTTTAGTAAAATTTTGAAGATAGACATAAGACCACATTTATTACTCGTAGAGGGACTTTTGGTTATAATAGAATGTCTTTTGGATTAATGAATGCAAGAGTTACTTTTCAAAGAGCTATGCATATTGTTGTTGATGGTTTGATTGACATTATTATTCAAATTTATTTAGATGATCTCACCATTCATTCAAAAAGATAAAAAAGCATTTAGATCATCTTTGTGAAGTTTTCACAAGATGTAAAAAGTATGATATTTATTTGAATCGAAAGAAATAATTTTTTGGTGTCATCGAAGGTAAGTTATTAAGACATATTATCTCTAAGGATGACTTATCTATAGATCCTGGTTGCATTAAAGTTATTAAAGAATTACCTCCTTCCAAAAATCAATCTAGTTTAATATCTTTTTTTGGTAAAATAAATTTTGTTAAGAAATTCATATCAAATTTTGTTGATAAGTCTAATCCTTTGTAATTATTACTTAAGAAAGGTAAAGTTTATATCTGAGATTAAGGTGTTGATTTAACATTTAATAATGTTAAAGATATTATTTTAAGTGCTCCAGTTCTTGTCAAACCAGATTTGCCAAAAATATTAATTATTTATGTTAATGTTATAAAAAAAGAAATTAGATCTATTATCACTCAAGAATTTGAAAATAATGATGAAAAATTAATCGATTACATGAGTCAAGTTTTAAAAGATACTGAAACTAGGTACCCTCTTATTGAGAATTTTTTTTTCCCATTAATTTCTCTTTAATTAAATTTCATTATTTGTTGATGAAAAATAAAAAATTTATACGATCTAATGTACTTTTTTTGTTTTATCTCTTAAAACAACCAACCATTCAAAGAAGGCTTGATAAGTGGATTTTACGTATTCAAGAGTTTGATCTTAAATTTAAAACTTCTAAAATGATTAAGAGTAATAACTTGATAAAATATTTAACTGAAAATGCTTCTTCAAGTATTAATGTTTTGGTTTTTTTATTTGATGATAATTTAAATGCAAAGCCTCATTTAAATACTATGAAGATTGTTGATTTTTCTAAAAAATTTAAGTTTGATCTTGAGATGAATGAATGGGACTGTATGTTGGTTGAAGATGATTGGTATCATGACTTAATTTTTTATTTTCAAAATCAAGCCTATTTTGATAATTTTTATTAAAAAACAAAGATGTTTCTTATGATTAAAGGCTTTAAATTTATGTTTATTAAAAAAATTATATTTTATCAGAATAGAGATGGAGTTTTATTAAGATGTCTTATACATGATCAAACTCAAAAGGTTCTTAGAAGTTGTCATAAATAAAATTGTGATAGACATTATGTTACAAAAGCATATGCTTATAAGATTTTAAGAGAAGGCTATTATTGGCCTACTCTATTTCAAGATGCCTATAAGTTAGTTTGTTCTTGTATACTATGTCAATTATTTGTTGGTAGAGACAAGTTGCCTGTAATGTCTTTAAATCATATTATTCTTGAAAATCTATTTATAAAATAGAGCATTGGTTTTATTTCAAACATACACCCACCTTCATCTACTAGTCATAGGTACATACTAACAACTATGAATTATTTGACTAAGTACCATGGGTTCAAACCACTTAAGAGTATTGTAACAGTTGAAGTAATCTGATTTTTAAAAATTAGATTTTCTCTAGATTTGAAATTATTTATGAAATTATTTTGGATAATGGACCTCATTTTGTTTCATATGAATTTCTAAAAAATTTGGGAAAGTATTCAGTTATATCTAGTCATTCATCCAAATATTATCTTCTAGGTAATGATCAAGCTGAATCAACTCATAAAAATCTGATTACAATCATAAATAAATTAGTTTATGTAAATAAAAAAATTTGCATTTTAAATTTTTGAAGCTTTATGGCCTGATATAGCTATTGTTAATGTAGCAACCGATTATTCACATTTCATGTTAGCATATGGATTTGAGACCACCTTACTAATAGAACTTTAGATTTCTTCAACTAGAACTACTTTACAATATGTTACTAAAGATACTAATTTGATTGAACAAATATTACATGACTTAGTATTTCTTGATGAATCTAAAGCAACAATGCTTTAGAAATTAGAAAATGCTAAACTAAAATTGAAAAAAAAATCAATAAAAAAAATTTTAATAAAAATTTTAGAGTTGGTGATTTAGTTTGATATTAAGACAAAGCACATGAAGATCTTGGTAAACATCATAAATTTGACTCATTATGTCTTGGTCTTTATATAATTTATATTGTACTTAGAAATAATACTTTTCATTTAAAATATCTTAAAGAAAATTGGTTACGTTACTTAGTTAACGATCATCATTTTAAATTGTTCCATGATTAACTACTTTTAGATTTGTCTATTTCTTTTATTTTTCTATTTTATTTTTGGTTTTATTTATTTTATTTTCTTTGTTGTTTTCTTTATTATTTGTCTTTTGATGTACTTTTACTTTTGAAAAGATCAATGAGTGTTGCAAATGAAAGAGTTTCATGTTATGAAGGAAGAATGTGAGGATGCTGCAATGCTTTAGTAGATATCAAGTATTTTTAGATATTACTCTTCATAAGTTTAGTTTTCTTTATATATGAATAATATATGTTGAACTATATCTATTTGTTTAAGTATTACTTAATTTTTATATTTTTTACTTGAATCATTTATATTAGATTATGCATCTAATCTAAACTCGTCTGTTATATTATTTCATTTCTTCATGTCATACTAGCTGAATATTTCATCCCTTATATAAATTAATTATTAAAAGGGTTTGTGCATAGCTACTTGAGAAATAATTTACCTAGATAACACTCTCAAGATTATGTTTTCTCAATAGAAAATTTTATTGCTACTCAATTTCATTTCACAAAAATGACTGGCAAGGTCACTAGTGTTATGCTTATTTTTACACCCCCTCATTTTTTTCTAAAATTAATATTTTTCTATCATAGAGATGACACAATCATTAAATTTAAAACTATGTCGAAGACCTAGTCAATTAGTAGTATGTTTGGATACATATTTTTTATTTTAAATTGATAATGATTAGTTTATGATTTCAAATTTATACTTTGAGTGGTTTTAAAAAGAATAAATAGATAAATGAATAAAATATATATGTGTATTTATCACTATGGATGTTTTTTATCAACCATTTTGATTTTCAATTCATGATCATATTATAATACATCATTTCATTTGAAATAGGGATACTTTTGATGGTTGAAAGCATTATATGATTGCTATGATATTTAGATATCTATATTGATCACAGTTGAGTGTGGATTATCATAATAATTTTTAGATTGATTTTTTTAATTTTGATAACTTGAGGATTTTATGGATATCAAATTCATATTTTTATGATAATATGCAGCTTGATTTGTGTCAGATAGAATGGTATATTAATTGGTTATGATGATTTCCCTCTCAACTCATTTTTTTCAAATTGTGAAGATCAGTCATAATTACTATGGTTTGAGGAAGTAATGCATGGTTATGGTTTAACAAATTGAATATCCTTATCACAAACTTTATTTGAAAATTCAACTATGAACCCTATATGAATAAACCTATTTTATTCAATGATCAGTTGAATAAATGAAATATTAATATGATTGAAGTTGGTTTGATATTAAGTTATAAAAAGATCCTAAGGTTTTAAATTCAAGGTCCTTATTTGACTAAGGTTCCTAATTTAAACGTTATCTAGCCTAAATTCTAGTAATATGATTATTTTCTTTTAAAATCCTAACGGTCTAGATAGTTATGGTTTCAAAGGTCCTAAGCTAAGATAATTTATTATAGGTTTTGAAATAATATAGCTATCGAGCCCTAGTGATTTTTAGGGCATTTAAATGGTTTGATTTCAAGGGCATAAAAACTTTGTTTGAAAGGTTAATGTTATTAACCTAAGTTTGTGTCTCGAGGAAAACATTGCAAAAGATATAAAGGTAGTGTGGATGACTTTGTTTCAAGTTATGAACCTTGCATGACATGGGATGTTTGAATGGTAAATTGGAAATCCATTTGATAGTTTTGTGGCTTATAAGTTGGTAATTTATTGTAAATCATGATTGATGCTTTGATATCATGCTAAGATTTTGGGTAGTTTGAGAATTCAATGAAGGCATACATGCCTTGAATATCAAAAATTGGTAAGAGTTTTAGTAGGGTAATTAGTGATTGTTAATTTTAATGTTATTACTAACTTGATTAGTAGAATGCTAAACATTAATATGGATTTTTATGGCCAATGAGAATAATGCACGATAGTTATGATGGAGAGTTTTGATTACAAATAGTTTTCTTTTCACTATTTTGGTCATTTTTGGAAGCTTGTTTTTGGAAGCGTCATTTTATCAAATTAATTTTTGAAGTTGTAAATAATATTTTAAATGGGAAACTTTCAAAAAAGAACATCTAGATATGCAGTAAATAAGTTTTGATAAATATTTATGATGATTTCGAATAGATTTTTAGTTATATGGAAAATAAATAAATTTTTAGTTACATGACAAAGAGATGAACTATGGTCTACATGAGATAAATTTCATTTGATAGATATATGCATAAATATTTTGGAAGTTGAATGAGCTCACAGTGATTGAATATATAGTTTATTTACATATATATTGATAAGAAATGGATTTAGTCTTTGATATATTCTTGATGGAAGATGAAAATGCAATATGTTGGTTCACTAGTTTGTGTCAAGCATGGTTTTATTGAATACTTTGAGATTTTTCCTTTTTCAAACATGAATATTGATCTAGATTTTGTGAGCAGTATATATACTATATTGGTGTTTATAACATACTTTAGTTTCAGAGATGTGGTTGAAATTTTGGATTGTAGAAGTTTTGTCATTTTGAAATAGAGTTAGTTTTGGATTCAAGCTTGGTATTTGAGAATATAAGATATTTTTTGTTGAATATGTGTTCATTTTTTGGCTGCCATAAGTGGTATAATTGTTTTTGGTACTTTTAAATATGTCATTCTAGTTTCAGAGGTTTTGTTGAAACTTTAAGTTTGTAAATCCAAGCTCTATGAAAATGTCAAAAGGTTATTTTATGTGTTTGACATTTTAATAAAGTGGTTTCATGAGTATTTAAGCATGCAAGTACATATATTAGGAGAAGCATTATACAGTCTTATATATTCATGGTTTTTGAAGTAAATATCTTGCATGATTATTTAGTGTGTCAAACTTTGAAAGAATGGAAGATTTATTAGATATTACATTTCAATTTTGGTTTTTGGTAGTTTTGTTTAGTTTCAGAGGTTTCAGTGAAATTTTAGGATGAGCTTTGTGTATTTTCATTTCATGATTTTGTCAAAATTTTATGGTATGATCTGTCATAAAAAATATTATGGTGAGCATATCTTTCTATAGTTTCATTTATTTATGGGTTTTGAAGGAAAATCTTATGTTAAGTGTTGGAAATATAATGTGATGAATTCATAAATTAATGAAGTTTGTCTTGGTTTGTGAATCGCTTTTAGGGTTTTTTCAAAGGTTGAAATATTATGGAAATATTCTAGGTTTTTGTTCAAATATTATAAATAAATAAATAGAAAAATAAATAAGTTATTTCTTTCGATTTCATAGAAGATATATATGAACTTGCAAGACTTCATTTCAAACCTTTGTTATTTGAATATTATATTGTTATATATTTTGAATGCATCAATTTATGTAGTAGAGCCTTATGGAAAAGATTATGAGATAAGGTTTTTTCATAGAATATTTAAATGGTTATTGGTCGGCCATGATATAGAGAAGTTATGTTTAAAAGTGGTTCAAACATATAAATGCAACTATATTTAGTATATCAAAGCTATAATACATCAGTTCCAATTTTAAATCTTTACTTTGTATAATCTATAGATGAAATATAATAGGCTAAACTCCAAAATTAATGAAGTTATTTATGGATTTACATCTCAATATTGAAATCCTTGAGTTTATTTTGAAGTTGAATGTTGAAATAATGGTGATTTGAGAAACTATGATGAGTGTTCTAAGTTTTGTTCAAATTTTGAAAATAAATGAACAGTAAAAGAATTGAAATAATTTTATTAAAACTATAACCAGTCATTCCTCAATTTTGAATATTTGATTTGGAAGGTATGTTTTAAACATAAAATTTTTTATTTCAAAATATTATATAGTGGTATGTTTGAAACACATCAATTTGGAGTTGTATTGTAAACATGTGTTACATATATGCATAAACACATTGTGTGGATAGACTTGTTTGTTTCTGGTCTACCATGAAAAAATTGCTTTGAAATAATTAATTGGAAATTCTAGGCATTTTTGTTGAGATTTCTTTTGAAAGAATGCCAGTAGAATACATGTTTTGGGATAGTATGATGTTTATTTTCTAAGCAAGTCATAATAAGTCAATTTTTTAGTTCAAACTTATGACATGTGGAAAAGATATATGATTTTTAAGAGATACTTATAGTTTCTGAGAGATACTTTTCATGAATAAAGTTTATGAAATCCTACTTTCAATTTTTGAGCTAATTCAATTTATTTTTTAGATAATTTTCATACAGTGAGAATGAAAATTCATGAAGATATGTCAAAATATTTTTAAAATAAAATTATGATGTTATAATTTTATTTTGAAGTTTTAATTAGTTCTTGAGGGATATTTTTGATGAAATCAAGTAGAATATTCTAAAATGATTGATACAATTGGAACATTTTAGTTTATGCAGTTAAAACAATTCAGATTTTTGTTGATATGTGAATGTTTTTATTTTTATGTTGAAAATACATGTTGATTTTTAGTCATAATAATTAGTTTTTCTTTGAATATGTTTCAATGTTTAGGATTTTTGGATAGGATCAGCCTAGATCAAGTATAATTAATGATAACATAGGTTGGGATGAGAATTCAAATAACGTAAATCAATAAAACTTAAATAGAAATTTTTCAAGGGGTAGTTTTAGGGCTAAGAGATTTGGCCCTAGATTTAATAGAGGTTCTAAGATGTCTATCCACTTTCATGCTAATGATCCTAAGTTTTGGAATGTTTTAAATAATTTGCCTTTTAATCCTATAAATAATAGGGGTAATAGGATATTTCATGGCCATAAATTCAATGCTAGAACTCCTTCTCATAGTAATTCCTCTCACCATTTGAAAATTAATCCACATCATTTACCGATATAATCACCTATTCCAAAACAAATTTAGCATGTTAGTGAGCCTCACCTAGTTAATGAAGCCACTCAATTTGATGTTGAAGTTTTTCAAGCCAATTATGTTAATATTTTCATGCCTTCTATTTCTAATGATCCTACATCTTCTCAAAGGGATCATATTTTAGGATGCAAGAAATTAAGTTTAAAAGAGCAAACTTCAAGCAGTAAGAAACAAAATTTAGAAATCCATCCAACAATTTTTGATAAGCAATCAGATAATTAGAATGACATTGATATTACAATTGAGGTCAAAGTTCTCAAATAGATTAAGATGGAGGTGGGTGACCCTATAACTAATTTTACAACAAACATAGCTCACCTTCTAGCAGTTGAAATGGAGTACAATGAATGTGTCAATGAGCAAGGGAAGATGGTGATTAAAGTTATTTTAGATTATGATGATTATTGGATGTCATCAAGATGAAATTTTATTTTCAGTTGAACTTTTAGATGGTAGAATTCTATACTTTCAATTTTACTACATTAACTTTTAGGTTTTGATATTTTGGTGATGATGTTTTGGAAAGTATAGCTAACTTTTATTTTCTAATATATATATATATATGAGTAATTTTATAAATTTGTATTATGGTTGATATAAATAAGAATCTTATAAAACTTTGATTTATCTATTTATTGATTGATATATGTTATTTTATTTTATTATTAATTGATTAGGGTCCCCACCTATTAGAAGTATCTGGTTTATATTCAAATACTTGATCCATTAAAACTTTTAAGTCTTAATTAAATTTTAACTAATAACTGATTATATTAATTGAATTATACAAAGTCAATTAATTAAAGTAAACTAATAACTAACTAAAGTTAGTTATAACTTCTTTTTCAACTAAGTTTGAAGCATAAAATGAGATCAAGGATTCAATTGAAGGGGGAACAAAATAGGTATTGAAGACATATATTTTTGAAGTCAATCATTTATCTCTCTCTTTTATGCAACTACTATGAGATAGAATAACTTTTGCAGATAGACCCAATGGTACTTTATCTGACGATTGAGTAATTGCTTAGACAACGTACGTATATCTAGTTTTATATTATCATTTATAACAGATTATCTAAAACTTGTCAAGTTTAACATCTTTTGATGATTGCTATTTGTAGTCCTATGAGCAAAATCCAAGTATTCAACCTAAATAATGATAAAAAATTTATTGTTTATGACATTTCATTGATCTATTTTGATTGTAAAAGTTATCTCTCAAGATATTTGTAAATAAATATGTTTGTTTCTCAAATAAAATCTATCTATTTTGCTAAGATGACTCTCTCTTCTGAGACTCACAATTCCTATATTATACTTTATATTGACTTTGATTTTAATATAGTCTAATCTACTTAGATTAATATTTAATTAGTCTAATTTTTCTTTTGTCTTCCTTAGTTTGTCTTTTGGTTATGTTTAGTTCATTGTTTATTCTTGTTTTCTTTAAAGTTACTTTCTTAGAGTTAGATTGTTTTCTTTGATTAGTTTTTTCTTGGTTTAAATCTAGATTGTTTTATTTTCTTAGACTTTATTATATTTCATATTAGTTATTTGTAAGTTTAATCTTAGTTTAGATTTTTTATTAGTCTTAGTTATATTTTAGATTAGATATTTTATTAGATTTATTTTAGATTAGTTTAAGTGCTTAGTCTTTAATTTTACTCTTGTTTAGTTTTCTTAATTCTTTACCTTGTTTTTTTAAGTAGTTTGTTATCTTTTTTTTTTATGTTTGCTTTATGTATGTTGTTTTAGTTTACTGGTTATTATTTGTAGTGTTTCTCATGTGTTAAGTTTCATTGATTGCTTACTTGATTGAGGATTTCTTTATCTTGATTTATCTCAAATCTGATTTGCTTATATTTTTGGTTTATTTTCTTGAGATTACATGGAAGATATTACAACAAAAAAGCAAGATATTACTTTGAAATATACAATATTATTGAATTAGATTTATTTCCTTCAAGATAGTGTCGTATCCATACACCTTCTCTATCTGATAGGATAGATCACACATTCATATCTAAATTGATTTATTATTTGATAAAGTGGATTTCTAAAATTATAATAGAATATGTTACAGTTGATAACTTATTTATTATTTCCTAAAATATTTTAAAAACTCCTCACATCTTTAGGATCATAATTGAACCTTTAGAACCTTACTATTAGACTAGTATGATTCCAACTTAACCTTCATGATAGGTGAAAGGGTTGATTTGTTGACAATACAATTTTCATCATCAATAAAATGTTTGCTTAAAAATGGATGCCATTCAAGCTCATCAACATAAGAGCAACTTTATATTGATTAATGGACGATGCCTTCCATGGATTAATTAGTAAGTGAATTATCATTTACATGGATGATCTAACTATGTTTTCTAAGAATAGGGGAGACCATATGATGCATTTAAAACAAGTGATGGAAAGGTGTAGAAGGTATGACATCTCATTAAACCTCAAAAAAAGCATCTTTTGTGTGACTAAAGGTAAGTTGCTAGGACACATTATCACTCGAGAAGGTATGACCATAGATCTCGATAGAATTAATGCCATTTTGAAGGTAGAAATTTTGAATAACAAAAAAGAGTTAAAGTCTTTCTTTGGTAAAATCAACTTTGTAAGAAAGTTTATTTATGGTTTTATAGAAATAGTGAGTCCATTCAACACCATGTTAAAGAAGGATGCAAAGATAAAATGGACTTTAGAAGTAAAGAAGGCATTCTAAGACATCAAGGATGCTATCATTCAAGTCCTTGTCTTGATAAGTCCTAATTTTAGTAAAGGTTTCTATTTATACTCTTTTGCTTCTAATTATACTATTGCTAATGTCTTAACATAGAAGGAAGATGACAAAGAGCACCCCATAGCCTTTATGATCACCAATTTAAAGAATGTGGAGCTAAATTATCCTATCCTAGACAAGAAATCTTACACACTTGTAAAGGTTGTAAATAAATTTAGGCACTACATCTTATGAAATAAGACCTATGCCATAGTGTTTGATTCAGTGATCAAACTAATGTTAGGATAAAATGAACTCAAGGAAAGAAGGGAGAAGTGGATGACTAAACTTTAAGAATATGACTTAGAAATAAAATTTTCTAAGTTAGTGAGGGGGAAAGGTCTTATCTAACTCATTATGAATAATAATCCTCATATTGCTATCTTGTAGGTAAATATGAATCAAGTACTTGGTGAAGACTAGTACAAGGACATAGTTCATTACCTACTACATGGAGCATACCCTCCACACCTAGAAAAAGAACAAAAAAAAGCCCTCTAGTTGAGGTCATCTCACTTTATGATCAAAAGAGGAGTCCTCTATAGAAATAATTATGGAGCCTACCTAAAGTGTGTTTCCAAAGATGAAACCACTGAAATTATGGATAGTTTCCATGATAAGCTAGGAAGTGGTCACCCTTTAGGGCACACCTTTATATATAAGATACTAAGGGCTGGATATTACTAACCCATTGTATTCAAGACATGCCATAAGTGTTAGGTGTTTGATAGAAGAAAAGTAAAGGTAGTTATGCTTCTACAATTAGTAATTGAGGTAAAACCATTCAAATAATATGGATTCAACTTTGTGGGAGTTATCAACCTAAACTCCTTAGTAGGACACAAGTTTGTACTCACAGCCATAGATTATTGCTCAAGGTGGGCCAAAATAGTAGCCACAAAGAACAATAGAATAGTAGATGTTATCAAGTTCCTAGAAAAAAACATTATCACTCACTTTGGGACACCCTTGTTCTTGGTGTGTGACAATGGCTCAACCTTTACATTAGCTAAATTCACTAAATGGGCCTATGGCATTTAGATAGTCATTAAGTTTGCATCAAACTACTACCCTTAGGTTAATAGAGTTATAGAATCAACTAAAAAAACTTGATGAATGCTATCAATAAGTCTATAGAAAAGAAACCAAGAGAATGGCAATCTTTATTAAAATTCAATTTATAGGTGGATAGGACTAGATACAACCAGGCACTCAAAGCATCCACATTATTTCTATTTTATGGGTAACAACCTATATTTTCCATTATGTTGAAGATGCCTATGTATGAATTCATGGTTGAATACAAGGAGGAGGATGAAAGAGTAAAATCTAGGATCCTAAACATCATTCAAATGGAAGATGCTAGAGATAAAAAAATTGTAAAACTTTAGCAAGCATCAAGATGTTATGAAAAGATGATTCAACAAGTGATCCAAAGTCAAAGCATTATAAATCTTAGATTTATTCATACTATGGGATAAGGCCCATGAGAAAAAATGACAACATGACAAGTTCACTACCCTCTAGATTAGACCATATCAAGTAGTAGAGATACTTGGAAAAAATACATTCATGCTCAAAGATCTACAAAGGAACAACCTAACCCTTCCTATCAATGGAAAATACATGAAGCATGACTTCTCTACTACTCTACCCCTAATTCCAAAAGGAGATTAATCTTGTTTAAATTTAGAGTAGGTAGGAGTAGAATAGTTTTCCTTTCTATTTTTCTTTCATGTTGCTTTCTTGTTTTTCTTTATTGTTGTTTTTTTCTTCTTTGTCCTTCCTGGCTTTCTATTTCTTTTTGTTTTTTGTTGTGTGTTGTAGCATATAAATAATTCCTCTAGATAAGAATTATTTTGCCTCAGTATGTGTAAACTAGTCGTAAACATGAAGAGGGGATGGTTGATTATTAACATCATATGTCCAAAGCTTGGAATTCTCTAGTGTTACTCTAATCTAGAAAAGTTGGGTAGGGTTAATTATAGATTGATTTTTTAATGAAGATCTTAAGTTATTTCAAAGCTATAATATAGTTTAGATGACTCAAAATTTGCTTAAATAAGATTTTGAATCTTTGTAGACCATCAAACTGTCACAAAATTTAATAAATTAATTTTTTGGGTAGAACTTGCTATCTAAGAGTGGAAAACATTCAGTTACATCTTGACACAATATTTACACCTAGTTAATTCTAGTTCCCAACCAATCTAGTTTATGAACATAGGTATTAAGAAAATGATACACCAATGAAGTGAAATCATAATTTTTTTTGTATTTTATGAATGGTGATTTAGGCAATCTCTATCAGGGCTATGGATGTCTGGATGGTACTAGAGAAAGACCATAATAGATCCAAAAGTATCTCTATCAGGGATATGGATGCCTAACTGGTAGCAAAGCAATGCCCAAGCCATCCCTATTTAAATAAAGCATAATTATTACTTAAATCTAAAGAGATCTGATTTAATGCTTCCTATCAATTCCTACTTAAATATTCATCTTGAAATGCAGATTAGAATTTATATATATTTGGATTATTATAAGATGTTTTGATTCTTCTCTAATTTTTAATGAATTATTAACCATGAATTGATTCAAACATGCAGATAAGTTCTACCAAGAATGTTCAATCTAGCTCCCAAAATTGGCATGAACACCTTAAAGCTTCATGAGACCTTCATCTGACTAAACTTATATTTTGTTAAATCATTTAATTATGTAGTCTCACTTTTTAAAAAAATTAATTTTCCTTTAATGGGTGTGTAAACGTCTCCAGACTCTAACTTAGCTTCTCATATGGCTTCATAAGATGTCAATTTAAAGGTAGCAGTTTGTGATGCCTTATGGGACATAAAATTATAGAAAGGATAACAAAATAATAATTTCTTCATGACATACCATGTGACACCATCCCAAGAGCTCACAAATGAAATAGCCATCAGAATTTAGATCCATGAGTTACATGTAAAAAATCAAATCTTGTGAGAAAAATCCTTCAAATATAAGTCACCACAATCCCATCACATCTAGTAGTCCATGAGATGATGCCACATGTCCCAAATACAGCCTAAGTAGCCTTTCAAAGTGATTCATGTCTCCTTCATACTCATCTGATATTGATGCATATCAACACCATGTTTCATCTTATTCAAATCTCATGAGACCCTTTCGAGATCAATATATAGAACCTCCTAAGTTGTTCAATCAAAAATTGATGGTATCCAATTGTTTGAGCCCTTTTCAAGAATGACAAGTGGAAAAAAAATGAATAAAATCTTGTGAGGATGATGTGTATCCCCACTGGACCCATGCGATGATGATATTTGCCATACTCACACTGATTCTATCTTAAAAACCACTTGATCACATCTAAGAGACTACTGAGATGATGCATTTCCCCATTGGACCCATAAGATGATACCAAGTGTCATCCCCACAAGGTTGTACTTGAGATGGATAGACTACCTCCAAGAGCAACACATGGCTCCCTTTGAGCCACATGTTCAACACAAGGTTACCAATAGTAGCCAAGACCAATCAAGAAGTTACACCTATCCAAGAAAGTCTCTAATTGTTTATGAGAGTAGCATGTGGCACTCTCACAGTAGAGAGCCCCACCCTAAATCTTGCCATAAATCAAAATATGCCATATGGCATTGAGTGAATTAGTTATCACATAGAGCTATATCCTAAGATTATAAAACCAATCAATAAATGACATGTGTCTAAATTTGATCTGATTAAGTAGCCAAGTTACTTTTAGGCCCCATAAGCACCTAGTTGGAATTCATGTGACACACCACATGTCAAAAGGTGTTAATATTTAGCTTTAAAACTAAAGTTGGTGGTGAATCAAAGGAAAATTAGTGCTAATATTTGAATGCAAAGGTGATGAGCTTTCCATTAATGTTGTATGAACCAGAACCGTCAATTCTATATTAATCAAAGTAATCTTGAAATGGCTACTTGACTTGATTATTGATACTCACACTTGTATTTGAATCCCTAAGCCTTTTTTATCTCTTTGCAAGCTATATTTTCAAATTTCAACATGTATGCAATCATAAATGCATCATGTCTATAAATCAATCCTAGCCTGAAGAAGATAGAGATACCTACACTTTCAATTGAGAATACATTTGTTAAGTGGAGGTATGACCAGTATATGAATCTACTAGACTCGATTAGGGGATCACTTGTCATAATACACCATGCTAGGAAGGGTTCAAAAGCCTACATTCTAACACAATCACACAACAACCCTAAAATAGTCATAGTTTTAATATTCACTCTATATCTAATAAATAAGAAAATAAATATAATCTGGTGCACACCAAATCTTGTGGCATAAAGTGGGGGTTAGAAATTAAAAAAACTAAACTAAACATGCATACAAGGCATATACTAACATAAATGTATATAAAATCCTAATGTATGGAAAGAGAAACACAAATGTATTATCTATCTACTCTTACACAGGAGAAATAAATTTAGGAATACTTACCTTGAAGATGAACCTGTTGAGCTTCAATCTCTCCCTTGGTCAAAGTGCTTCACAAGAGATTATTGTGGTGTGTACGGATAACAAAGACAAATCAACCTTAGGCTACACAACCTCTATATGCATCCAAAATATTTCTCCACAAGAGAAGATCTATATCTCCAAATAAATTATGGAACCCTAAACTTTATTCTTCAAATAGAATGGTTAATAAGCAAATGTTTATTCATACTTATTCTTCTTCACTTTTCTCCTTACAAATGGTTAGAAATGAACTTGTATATATAGGTAGATCTTGCCCTAAATCCTTTCAAATATGTTGGTTGTATAGGGTCAACCTAGTCAACACTATATGTTTTCAATAGATAAATCACTAGGTCTTGAGCTAGGTTAGCTAAAGGGATAACAAATCTCCCAATGAAAAATACCTTTAAATATTACAAGGTCAACCCATTTGACCTAGTACAGTCAACTAGTGAAAGGGGGTCAAGGAAAGATCAAGGAGGATAAAGCATGTAAAATGATTGGAATAGGTAAGGCTGAGAAGAATAAGCTTAGAGTAAATGGTTCTAGGATATCAATGTGTATATGGTAAGTGGTAAAAGAGATAATAATCTTACGAAGCACTAATGGTCTGCCCACCCCTTTCTTAGTGCATCTCTTAAAGTGTGCACTTAGAAAGATTGAGACTCGATAGGTTCCTACAAGATACAAAGTGTTAATAATTAATAAAAGTTAAATATATTATGTGTATACATATTACCCACTCAAACCTCATCACATGTCACATAAGTGCAACATGAGATGGTACTTTGGGAATAGAACATGATAACACACAATGTTAATGCTAAGTGTAGTAAGTAGAAAATAAGATAAATGAAAGGATAGAATTTGAAAAAACCATACTTTTACTTACCTTAATGTTTTAGATAAATAAGTATACTGCAAGAGAAAGTGAAGGTGTCCATTGTGAAGAACACTAGGCAAACCTACAGAAGTTAGTGTAAAAAATAGCCAAAAATTAAATTTTTGGGAAGATAGGCAGATGAAATTGAAAAAGAATGAGGTAGTAGAGACAAAGATATGAGGGATTTAGGAAAATTAGGATTTTTAAGGCAAGGCTATAATATTGAAGTCAAATAAATGAAAAAATGATGGCAAAAGAATGACAAATGATGGTAAATGACATTAAATCATATTGGAAAGCATGTAAAACATAAATGGAAAAAAGGAATGTAGAACATACTAAATCACATTGGGAAGCATGTAAAACATGAATGACAAACGAAATATCCATGCAAGAAAACTTAAACAAAGGTATATAAAAAAGTGAAAAGTAAGCTCATGTAAGATAGGTAAACAGAAAAGCAAGAAAGACTGAAAATGAAATGTAATTTAAGATGTAAGACAAACATGAAGAAATCATACATAAAGAGAAACATGTAATAATTGAAAATGTCATATGTAAGATAATTTAAGTCATCAAAAACCAAATAAGAACTTGATGAAGAAATGAAAATCAAAATCTCTAAAGGATGAAAAATAAAACTTAGTGCTTGTTCTGAGATACAATGTAAGAAAACACAACCACCTAATGCCATGACTAGTATGATAATGAGATGGTGTGGTAAATAAATGGTGTAAGGGTGTAATCCATAGTTACTCAGACATGTTATTTTTATCTAAGGATAGATAAAATTGAAATAAAGTAATGTTAGCATGTTTTTAAGAGGTGAAGAAGAAGGAATAATAGAAGAGGGAAAATAGATTTGGAATCATAATTTGTCTATCAAGGGGGGAAATGAAATGGGTGGAGGGGAAAATGAAGTAAAAACCAAGGTATAAAAACTCTTTATCAAAGTCAAGACAACCAAATTAGGTTTGTCAAAATAAGAGGACTTTTGACCTTAAAGACTCTGAAGAACTTCTCTTAGCCACACAAGTCATAGGTTAAAAAATAAAGTATTTAGATAATCTCATTAAGGCTATATGCATGAAAATTAAAATGGACCTACCTTCCCACAATGTGTTCCCCATTCTTCAAGACCCCTTATAGAGTCATTGATCTACTATTAAGATTGAGTACTTGTGTGAGAAAGTAAGTAGCACCATAGAGTTTTTTGAATTCCCCTATTTTAATCTACTAGCCTACCTCACCCCAAAGGACCTCGGCTCTATGTGAGGCCAACTATGGAGTTTGAGCTTCAATTAGAGATAGGAGATGTTTCTATGAACACAAATTTTGGTATGAATGCTGAATTTTGAGATTTTATATGTTGCCTTTTAGATATCATTACCTTTTGTTTTAAATGATTTGGATTTTAACTTTTTTAATGGCTTTTTCTATTCCTCCTCCATACAGATTTGTAAAACCAAATGTGGGTGCTAAAAATGATTTTCATTTGAATACTTCAGACTAGGTTTTTAAAGAGATAACTTCAAAGAGCATGGGGTCTAAGAGTCTCATAAATATAGGTGAAATAAAAGTGATGTCTTGACTTTGACCTTATTTTATCCAATGTGGAGTGAAATGAAGGAGAAATCAAGAGGAATGACACATGAAATAATTTGCATTTCTTTAAATCACAAAAAATGTGACAAAGGGATAAAATGGATATAATGATAGTAAAGTGTGATTCCTTATCATAAGAAAGAGGGAAATGGAGGAAAACATGCTAACATAAATTGTTTATGCAAATTCCATCTATCAAAAGAAGTAAAAGCTAAGGCTAAGAATAAGGATCAAAAGCATTTTTTAGAAAAAGAATGACAAAATAGTAATTTTATGAGGAGGGTCAGGTCCTATCCACAGTCTTATACTATAACTCATAAAAGATAAACCCATGAGGGTGTCAAAAAAAATATGTGCAACAATAAAATGAGAAAATAAGTAAAGGTGGTATTTTGTGAAGAGGTCCAGGTCATATTTATGGTCTTACACTACAAATTCACAAAAGAGAAACCCACTGGGGTGAATGTTGAATAAATAGAAAACATAATCGTAAAGATAATAAGAAAAATAATGACATAAAAAGACAAAAATTAAAGAGATATATAAGTACAAAAATGAAATAAAATTACAAATTTAATGTGTAATAAAACTAAAGAATGAAAATGAAGACAATGATGCTAATAAATTGAAAGTAAAAGAAATATATTACACAAAAATATGAGATAAAAATAATAAGTAAGATCTATGCTAATGTATGTATCATAAATGAGCATGTGAAATATAAGTCTATAAGTCTCAAAAGGTTTCTTAAAGATGGATTTATTTGTTATTATGCATTGTAGAATAAGAGTGAGCATTGTAAGATGCCCCAAAGGGTAAGCGGATATAGGGATGGGCATCACAAGATGCCCAAAATTTTGAAGGGACATGTGGATGGGCATCGCAAGATGCCGCAATATGTGAGGTAGAGTGAGGTAGCATTAAAACATTAAAATGATTTGCATTATGTTGGTAGGTGAATCTGGAGATAGGTAAATGTCTTGGTTTATTAGATTTTAAGAATGTTGAATTTGACATATGATGTGTAGGAGATGAAGAAGGTAAAGGAGGTAAAGGAGGACCATGTATGATATGATTTGGAGTAATCATTTTAACTAAGTACTCCTTTGGTTCATTTGGCCTAAGAGATTGAGGTTCAATGGATGTAATAATGTGTTTAACTTTTTTCATGTGAGTTGTCCTTTCCTTATTGGTGTAGGAGGAAAGATCAACTATGGTTTGAAAAAAATTAATAAATGAGGTATGGGTATGGGAGAATTGTTGTTGTTCATTAGGTAGTTGATGTTGATGTTATTGTGGTTCTTGAGATTGAAGTTGAGAAACTTAAAAATAGTCTTGATAATATTATTTTGTTCAAGTATCAAGACTGGAATGTGGACCAAGCAAGGAAGAAAGAAGAAATTGGTGAAGATCATGATAAGACTCATGAGAATGACCTATAGTAGCATGCCACAAATAAAAATTATTATAATTGTACCATTTTGGAGGAGGTTTAGAAGAATCCAAGATCATGGGTTTAGATGGTGGAAATTTATTCTTAAGTTGTTATAAACTCAAGGAAGGTTGGATTGGGTTAAAATTAGTTGAATTGGATACTCCATTTTGAGGTTGGGGAGGCTTAGATGAATCAATGTTATGAGAAAATTATTGTAAAAGTTCTTTATTAGTTGTTTGAGATGGTTCAAATTGAGTCATAAGAAAGTCTTACCATTTTACTTGGTTTAAAGCTTATTTTAAAGTTTTAGGTGAAAGGATTCAAACTTTATATTGAAGAGGAGGTTTAAGAGTAGTGAAAAATAGTTTTAAAAGAGTATCATCATTCATGCTATGGTCCACTTTATGAGAAAGAGACTTCCATCATTTGATGAAACTATGAGTAGATTCATTAGGAAGTTGCTTGGCATTGATATAATGGCTAAGTTAGTTTTTTGGAACGTCATCATGTTGAAATTCCTTCACTAGAGCATTAACTACATCCTCTAGTTGTGAGATGGAATGTCTAGGAAGTTGGTTATACCATTCAAGTGCATCACCAACAAAGGTTTTGGCTAAGAGATTGGTGGTATCAAATGTGTTAGTTTGGACCCATTCTTTATAGAGATTACCAAAAGACTTAAGAAATATAGTAGGGTCCTCAGTCCCATTATATGTGATAGTTGGAAAAATGTTTCCAATATCTATTGAGGCAATGAATGGGGATAAAGGTTTATTCTGAATATGTTGAAGCATTTTCTTATTCATTAGAGGTTGAAGGATGATATACCCATTGGCATCTCTAAGAAGAAGAGGGACAAAATTTTGATTTGGTTGAGACATGATGACTTAAGGTGGTTGACTAATCATGTTGTATAACTATTTTTGCATTATCATCATTTAAGATTGATTGGTTGTTTACATGATGTTCATTTTTTGTATTACTTTGCAAGAAGTTAGGTTGTATCAATAGGTGGATTGGTGTTTGTAGGAGGGACATTAGTGTTGATAAAAGGGGGATTGGTAGTGTTGGTGGGAGGAGGATTCTTTGTAGGTGGAGGATTCCCAACATTAGTGTTAGTTATCTTAAGTGTGGTAGAAGAAGAAGGAAGCTTGGTAAATCCACCATTCTTGTGAGGAGTGTAAAAAGTATTATCATCAAGGTATTTGAATAATTAGGAACCATCTAGATTATTAATTTGATTGGTTTCAACCATGTTACTTTGGGAAGCGATAATATTAGGTGATATTTTTATGGTTGTAACAAGAGGATTGTGAACATTGGTTGTAAGGGCATGAGTTTTGATAGGAGAGGGATTAGTTGGTGGAATATTCCCAAAATTTGTATTAGTAAGAGGATTAGGATGAATGACCTCAACTACATTACATTGTGTAGTGATTGATTTTGGTTTAGGAGAAGAGGAAGGAAGAAATTGGATAGTTTTATCTGAAGTGATGAAATAAGTGAGGTTATTATCCAAATATTTAATTATGAAATGTTCTTAATTAAAATAACATTGAAGAGATGTCATCATTATGAGATAATACTAGATAACCACACAAAGTAAAATAGGAAGTGATAGGAAACTATACAGGATCAATTGGGTCAACTTAGCATTAAAAATAGGGCCTATAAATAGTATAGGGTCAATTGGGTTGACCCATTATAGTGAATAGAGGTTGAAAAAAGAGTAAACTAGGTCTACAAATTTTACAAGGTCAATTGGGTTGATCTAGTATAGCAAATAGAGGCCAAAAAAAGGCACAAGGTCGACTGGGTCGATCTAGAATAGTAGAGAGGGAAAATTAAGACACCTATAATAGATTTGTGAAATGAAATAAGATAATTTCTGTAGGCGGTTTGAAAATAAATAGTTGAAAGGAAACAAATAGTCAATTGCATTAATGTTGGCTAATCCAATTGAAGCACACA
The DNA here is from genome assembly GCA_037957365.1 of Torreya grandis. Lineage (NCBI taxonomy): Eukaryota > Viridiplantae > Streptophyta > Pinopsida > Cupressales > Taxaceae > Torreya > Torreya grandis. The sequence continues at coordinate 5,413,545 of JARHVA010000169.1, read as the reverse complement.
GCATAAAACCTTACACCAATGCTAGTTAATGCAAATTTTTGCAATACATAATATAATTAAGCAAAAATCAATCAATCAACTTGGAAATTAAATAGATAACTAATTGGTCAACCTAAATTTTTATTAGGTTATTAAGATATGATTTCAAATATGATAAGAAGTTGGTTTTAAGTAAGGAAGTAGAATGACAATCTAAAGATGCTTTCAGGTAGTTTGGGTTGAAAGGGACTATAGTGGCAATGATACAGGTGTGGTATTGGGGCCTACCCCCTCACTTCACACACCTCAATGATAAGGGTGTTGGGTTTTTATCCAAAATATACTATTAACCATGCTTTATACTTAACCAAAGTATAAAGACAACTTCCCCCTTGGTGATGAAATCTAAGTAGGTTGGCCTTGGGTAGACAAATGTTAAAATGCTTATTTAGATTTTGTGATTTGGCCATGTGTGCATAAAATATAAAATAGTGAACTAAATTATTAATTGAAAACCACCTAATTAATCTATGTGATCTATTCTAAGCATGCAAGCAACAAGAAAAGAAAGTGTAAACTAATTACTAGTAGATAATGTTAATTCCAACTTTGAAACAAGGTACAATGTTGATATAGTCAACAATGTATGCACATAATATAGAATAGAGCTGACTGGGTCAATCTTATACTATGGAAGCAAGGTCTAAAAATAAATAGGGTTGATAGAATTGAACTACTTATCTATACAACACACAAAACATAGAACTAGGTCGATAGGGTCGATCTAGTTGACTATGCAAGGGTAGTTTTAAAGATTACAAACTATGAAAAGAAAGATATAGAGAGATATAAAATAACCTTGATGGATTAAATATGTAGATAATGAAGATTTTTGCTCAAGAACTTGATATATGCTTGAAAATTCTACCATCTAGGTCGATTGGGTCGATCAAACATTAGAGAAACTTACTACTGGGTGCTTGAAAATATACAAGGCCAAGTGGGTTGACCTAGTAGTTTGGACTAAATGTCTAAAAATTTGAAAATTTGTACTAGGTTTATAGGGTCAATCTAGTATCATGTACCTAAAATCATACACATAGAAGTTACATACTGGGTTGATAGAGTTGATTCAATATAGCAAATATATGATAAAAATAATTATGAAATAATGAAAGAAATGAAATAAGGTGAACAAATCCTACAAGAGTTAGTTCACATTGGGTTCACTAGAATGTATGCAATCAAAAATACATCATGTCTATAAATCAATCCTGACTCAAAGAAGATAGAGCATACCTACACTTCTGATTGAGAATACATTTGTTAAGTGGGGACATGACCAATATGAGGATTTGCTAGAGCTGATTAGGGGATCACTTGTCACAATAAACCATCTTAAGAAGGGTTCCAAATCCTACATTCTAACACAATCACACAACAACCCTAAAAGAGTCCTAGGTTTAATGTTCACTCTATATCTAATAAACAAGAAAGTAAATCTAATCTAGTGCAAATTAAAGTTTGTGGAACAAAGTGCGGGTTAGAAACAAAGAAAACTAAACTAAACATGTATAGAATACATATAGTCATGTCAATGTATATGGAATTATAATGCATGAGAAGAGAAGCATAACTACATTATCTATTTACTCTTACAAAGGAGAAATAAAGTTAGGAATATTTACCTTAAAGATGAACCCACTAAGATTCAAACTCTCTCTTGGTCAAGATGCTTCACAAGAGATTTTTGTGGTATGTAAGGATAATAAAGACTTAAAATATAGGCTACATAACCTATCTATGCATCCAAAATACTTATCCACAAGACAAGATTTGTATCTTCAAAGAAAATATGGAACCTTAAGCTTTATTCCTCAATTAGAATGGTCAATAAGTAGATGTTTGTTTGCACTTATTCTTCTTCACTTCTCTCTTTATAAATGGTTAGAAATGAAATTGTATATATAGGTAGAAATTTCCCTAAATCCTTCCAAATATGTCATCTATACAAGGTCGACCCATTCGACCTTGTATATTTTTAGGAGATAAATTACTAGGTCCCAACCTAGGTCGGTTGAAGGGCTAACAAAGGTCCTAATGAAAAATACCCTTAAACAATATAGGGTCAACCTTGTCAACCCTATACAATAATAAAAGGCTAAAAATTATACAAGGTTGACCCATTTGACCTAGTACACTCAACTGGTGAAAGGGGGTCAAGCTAAGAGAAAGGAAGATAAATCATGGAAAATGACTGGAATGGGTAAGGCTAAGAACAATAAGCTTAGGGTAAATGGTTTTAGGAGATGAGTGTGTAAATGAGAGTGGACAAAGAGATAACAATCTTATGAATCACTAATGGTCTGACCACCCCTTTCCCAGTGCATCAACAAATATGGCCATGGTATTGAAATTTTGTGCTAGGTTAAGGTATGTCTAATATGCTTGTTCCATCTATGTGAATTGGTCCTCCATGGGGCCTTTTCCTATTATAATCATATTTGGATCTTTGTTCAACATATGAAAAAGCTTTTAAGGATAAATAATAGAGGAATGTTTGATAGTTTGGATGTAAGGTACATTTCTCAGCACTCTAACTAGATTGGGTAGGTTTTCATGGGGGATGTTTGTTGGAAACTTGGCCCCTACCTCTATGACTATGGCTAAAACTTCATCTTGATTTTCAAGCAAGTGATGATCAAATAATTATGGGTCATATGTCAATTACATGGTAACATAATATGGTTATTGTTGAACTTATGACACACTAGTGAGATATTGAGTTGTTTTTTCTTAGTCTTACCCTGAATAGGGAGGTGTGTTAACTAGGTAGCATGTTAACAGATCTTGAATTTATTCCACATATTAATCAATGTAAGGAAGATAGGGATCTATCTCACAAACTACATCATCATCATATGGGTCTTGAATAAAATTATCATTTTTAGCCACGTTATCATAATCCAAATTGTACATGGTTCCACTACATATGCAGGGAGTCATATCCAAATCCATGACTAACATCTCACAAAAAAAGGTCTAGATTTATACAAACTCTTAAAATGTGGTCTAAATGGCAAATGGTCTAAACTTTGTATATCTAAGAATGTGGTCTAAAAGGCAAACTTGGTCTAAACTTGGCCAAGGAATGGAGTTGTTCTCAAAAATTGTTAATGGTAAACTCGATCTGAAATGTCCCCAAGGTTCAACTTTTAATGTCTCAAAAATGCTCAATTTTACAATACAAATTGAATGCCAATTTTGGTAAAAAATTTTTCAAACAACTCTAATCTAGGTCTAAAATAGATAAATGTTACTAAGTCTTTGGGAATAAGGCACAAATCTAGGCTCAAAATGGCATGAATAAACTCTAAACTATGGAAAATACTAGGTATTTGGAAACAAGGCACAAATCTAGACTTAAAACAAACTAGGTATAAAACAAAAGGTAGTGCTCGGTCTTTGGAAACATGGCACAAATCTAGACTTTAAAACAAATAGGTCTATGTAAAAATGGCAAGGTAATTAATCTAAAATTATGAAACACTTGGACTCAAACTAGGCACATGGATTCAAACACAAACTTGACCATTGGGAAATACATTGGACCTTAGGCACATGTCTAAAACTAGTTTTTAAAATCAATTCCAAGTAATCAAAAATAATAATGAGGAGTAAAACATTCAATCCCAAGTGATGAGAAAGACTCAAATATAGACTAATTGTGCCTAGGTTATATTTGGGGAGAGATTTTAGACCTTAGTTCCAAGTAACAAAATAGCCATGAGGTTCATAGAAAAGAGAGCACTTCTAAAATCTAGGTATAAAAGATCTTCAAAAAAAGCAAGGAATTAGCCCAAGTTGCTCAATCCAAAAGTGAAAGGTAAACATCTAAGCCAAAATTAAGTGATGCATAGGCATAAACCACTCAATATTTGAATTTGAACTTCACAAGATGAATTTTGTACTTGGTTTAAAAGACTTAGTTTCTCAAGTAGACAACATTCTAGACAAAAATGGATGGCATGATGGTACCAATCATAAACTAAAAGCAATATGTGATTTTAAACTCAATTTGACATATGGTAAAGGTTTTGAAACAACACAAGAAGTGTAATGATGCTATCTAATTCAAAAGGTATGATAATGGTTTTTGTTTCAAAACTCAAAGGTAAAAATTTGAGATTAAATAGGCAATGTAATGATTCCCCTTTCAAACAAGTGACACACATACAAAATTTTGAAAATGTCTAAGGAGAACTGTGGTATCAAATGAAAGGCATAACACCTCTTTAAGCATGACTTTTTTTTTGGCAAACAAAACAATTTTAGACTCAAAATAATGTAAGTAAAAATAAATAGACATAAAAAACACCTAAGTGTAGCATCCTCTCATAAAAAATAATAAGGTTGTTTTATATTATCAAATTTTATCTATATACTCCTTGAGAGGAAATAATTTGTTAATCCAACAAATTTAGATGCACATGAAAATTAGGATTTTTTAAGCCCCCACTTCTCTCAATAATTCATATGGTAACATGGAACTTTAGAATACTTCTCCTGCATTGACAATATTTTTGTGGCAAGTGGGGTTTGTCTAAAAATTATAATTTTTGCATGTTTTAAATGATCCTATATGTGTGGTTAACACTAGTATGAAACACATTATTTGGATCCAAGCTAATCAATTTTTTTAGAAATAACTTATCTTTTTTACAACTACTACATCTATCAATTTCTCATTATAGTGTGATGTCTAGATTAGACCATTATTCTAATGGTAACAATCACTAATGAAGTTAGTTTAACCACTCAAACTTACATCCTAGTGATTCACTAGCTAAATTTATACCCCACCATGGATTGGGGTTGAAATTATGATAGGAAATGAATTCTCAAGTCAACACTTCCCTAAAGAACTTATGGGGAGGTGATGAAATCCCACCCACAAGCCACAATTCAATAAATAAATATAAAATGACTTTAAAGGTTGTTTTAGGGTCACCCAAGTCACTTGGATCTTGGGTAGTGCCTTTATGACATTCATTTTATGCTTGGACTAAGTGACAAAAGTAATAAGTGAAGCATTTTTGGTCACCCAAGTTCCCTAAAGGGGATGGAGGAAGAGTATACATGTTAAGCTTGGTTTGTAAAAATACACAACAAAAAATGATAAGAAAGCTCTTAAGAGCACTTAGTCTAAATTTGTGTTTATTTTAAAGGACTAAGTGAAATGTGGAGTGAAATTTATCCCCTTGGCTTTGTTTTACATTTGTGAACTTTGAAAAATAAAAACACATTTGATTAGATTATTTTTAATCACCAAATGTAAATGTGAATTGAAATTGAAATACTAAAAACCTCATTTCTAGGCATGTGGGTCATAAAAAAAGTGTTAGGGGGGTTTTCTTGCTTAGAAGCTTAAAAGAAAGTGACAAAATAAAAACTAAATTTTAGCTCTCAATTTTATTTTATTTTTCACATAGTGTAATACCATCGATCTGTAGTGCAATATCACATGTTTGAAAAACTACACTTGTTAGTTTAAAACCATACTTTAGAAAATAAAATAGATTGTTAGTGTAAACCCCATTTATGCAGTACAATATTGCATATTATGAGTACAATAATGCATTTACCCTTCAAAACTGCATTTCACCTATAACATAGATTGTTAATGCAATACAGCGCTTTATCAATGAAAAAATGCATATCATAATGTCAAAATTGCATGTCCTAGTCAAAACTACATTTTATCCTGTAAAACAAATCTGGTTAGTGTAAAATCACATCGATTGTGAAGGCAATATTACATTTACTAGTTAAAAAACTACATCTCATAGGCTAAGTAGTAAAACTATACTTCCACAGTGCAAAAATGCATGTCTCATGCAAAATCACATGTGCAATACCTAACCTCTATAGAGCAATATTGCATCTCACAGGCGCAAAATTGTATCTTCCTATATCTCAGTCGTGAGCTTCAATTTCTCACTTTTTTGGTCATTAAATCACAAATTTAGATTGAAAAATATTATCAAGAGGTTCTCTAAGGCCATATGAAGATCTTTATGGGGTACGCATCCCATCAGGCATACCATTATGTTATTAAGGAATACATAAAGGGGAGATTAGTATGGTTATGAAAGAAAAATTTTCAAAAAACCACTAAAAACTTACACCTCTAGCCTAGATACTCAATGAACTAGTGAACTACACAAGTAACTAACAAATGAAATAAAAATAAGAGATTTTACCTTCTATGAGAGTAAGTGTTGTGTGTTGGTAATGAGTTGAGGTACTCAATTGTATGATCAATAAATATTTGGCAATGAAGATCCTTGCCCTACCTCTCCTTGTCACCTTGGTAATGTTGGCTTTGGCTTGATTTGGCTTGGCTTAGAAAAATGGGCATGGTAACACTATAACAATGGGCTTCTTAAAGGCATTTTAACATCATAACACTACATTAAATAATTTTATGGATCAATGTGTGAGGCCTTATATTTATAGCCTCCAAGACTAACTCTAACCCAAGTATAGTTAGGTTAGATTTAAATTTAGTTGAGTTTGAACTAACCCTTGTTAAGGAGAGGACATGCATTTAATATTTGGGATAGAGATCCCATTTATTAGGAATGGCTCTCCATTTTTGAATTTATTGCATTTAGCGAGATATTTCCAATTCCTTGACATTGAGGATGATGATGTCATCATGACCTCATATTTATTAAATTTTTATTTTTACAAAATTTGTTTTCACTAATTGCACATGGAAAATTCACATAGAATTTTAATTTTATTTGATTATTTAATTCATTCTACTTAGCATTTTAGCACTTTAGGAATTGCTCAAGTGCCCTATTTAATGGGTCCAAAGCCCAAACTGTCATATTGCTAGTTTGTAAGGTGACTGGAGATGAATCCATGAGAGGTTATTATTGTGTAAAGGATAATATCTCAAATAGGGATGCTTTAACATGATTTTTAGAACTAATGTCTGATGTGTGAACAAAATTATAATGTTTAGTGATTCTTAGGCTTAATCTACACTATTTGGTAGAAATCAATCTGAGGTTCGGTTGGAAGTCAATTATGGCTAGAATGGGGTGTCTACATCCATATCCCTAGTATATCTTTCTTTAATCACCCAAATATTTGAGTTTGTTTAAACAATATATTTTCTTCTTTTTTATTTTCTTTTATCTTTTCTTGAACATCTCAATCTTGGGTTGTGGACCACCATAGTAAATGAAAAGTAGAATTATAAATTTTTCACTCTCAGACCTTGGATGCAATAGTTTCATCTAATTAAATTAGATATCATTAAATTAAATTTTGTGAAATTGGTTTAAGATAATATACTCAAGAGTTAAACAACCCATCCCAAACATACCAAAACACAAACTAAGTCAGAACACACACAAAATATAAAGCCTTTAAAAATGAATTGGATAGTTAATCTAATATCGCAAACTACTCATAATACTTACTCACTAGAATGTCCTTTGTTTCACTTACCTTAAATCATTTCATTCCTCATTAATTAATTGATTATCATGGAGCCATGGGGCAAAATAGACAATCTGAACCACAAAGAAATAATGACAAAGCCAGACTGACAATGAACAAACAAAAAAAATAGACAAGCAACACACCACCAATGTAAAAATAAGGAAATAAGTAAATATTAGAAATCAATAAATCAAAATGGAATTATTTATAGGATCACCCCAAGCTATATCAAGCTTGCAAGTCACATTTATGAATTGTCAATTGGTAGGCAGTGGAACATCCTAATAAATTATACACCTTAGGTTTAAAGTATTTTTTCCCAATATTTTAGAGATTTGAAAGGGTCCTAGCCAAAAAGAAACAATTTTTTTGTTTTGTCCCTTCTTTTCATGAGCCTTATCCCAAATAAGGACTAAATTAGATATCCATAAATATTTTTTTATCTCACTTTTCAAACCAACATTTAACAACTCATTGATGCCTGATAAAGTGCAGTAGGGTTGCATCACATTTTTCTTCCATTTGTATTAAGTTTAGAAGTCAAGATTTTAGCTTGTTATCATTTTGTAGGTAATCTTTAATAAACATCAAGGTTGGGATTATGATATTTATGGAGAAGATAAGGTCTTGGTCATACACCATATGATATGTGGAAGTACCTAGATAAGACTTAATTTTTATCCTATCAAACCATAATGTAAACTTTAGAAAATTATGCCACTCTATAGGATTCCTCTCCAAAACTTTCTTGATGACATCCAACAATTTATTATTTATTGATTCAACTAACCCAATACCTTTTGGATAATAATTGAATGAAAATTTAAATATCACCTAATTATCATAAGCCCACTTGGTAAATTAAAGTGAGGAGAAACCATAGCCATTATCACATACTAAAAAAAATGGCATACCAAACCTGGTGTTAATGTGGTCCTCAAGGAAGTTGATCACACTTAAGTTATGTAGTTATTGAATGATTTGGATTCAAGACATTGTGTGAAATAATTACTTATAATGAGTATAAACTTGTGTCTAATAGAGGAATTGGAATTGATGGCTCCCACAAGTTCAAGTCCCCACTTTGTAAATGGTTGAGCCTCAATTACTAGCTATAATGGCATGGATGGAGTGAGTGATTGGATACTTGACAAGTGTGGTATATTTTCACATGATCATATGTGTCTTTGAATAAATATAGCCAATAATAGCCTACTATATTATTTGGTAAGTTTTGGCACTCCCTCAACTCTAGCCAAACCCACATTTCCCATGGAAATCACTGAGTATTCTAGCTATTTATTCTCTATTTGGGCATCTCAGATAAATGCCTTTGTGGTTCCTTATCTATAATACACCTGACTTGATCATGAAGATATTAATTTTTTGGCATAATTTTCTTCTCTAAATGGATATGAAGTGACTTGGGCATTCATTATGGATCAAATAATAAACTACATCCTAGTATCAGTCATGCTTTGTAATGCTTGGTACTATATACTATTAGTAAGTAATCTATGGATCCACTTCAGCCAATATTTTTTGGAGTCCTTGTTTTTAAAAAATATTAATTAACTATATCTCTAGATAAAACTATTATGGGATGTTCATCCACTTCCCAGATCACTTTTCTATCGCATTCTACATTAGCATTACCTTAATAGATAGATCAAGCATAATGGTAAATACTTTGCTACGTAGGATGTAATGTCTAAATTTTTTGACACCTTGATCAAGGCAAAAGCTTATTTGTCAATGGTTGAGTATCTAAGTTCAACATTTTTTAGTGGGGAGATCATAAATGATAAATGTCTATCATCCCCATCTTCCATAACACTTGAATGCTCTAAAGCAAAGGAGTAAATGTAAAATAGTTGCATATAATCTAGACTTATGAGCATTGATGTGTTAAATATTGATTTCTTTATATCATTAAATTCCACTTGCACCTCAAGGTTTAATTCAATATTTACATCCTTCTTGAGCATTTTGTTTAGTGATTGAAATATCTCTACAAAGCTTGAATTGAACTTCCTCACAAAGTTGATATTGTCAAAAAAGTGACTTCAACCTTATTGTTGTTAGGTAATGTGGTTTTCAGAATTGCTTCAACTCTTTCTAGGTCTATGGAAATACCATGTTCAAAAATGATCTGGCCTAGAAACTTTCATTTATTTACCCTGAATATGCATTTATTTGGGTTCAAATAAATACCATGCTCTTTGCATATTTGTAAAACCATCTTCAAGTCCTTAACATTGTCAACTCGATCCTTGGAAAAGATAGTCAAGTCATTCATGTAGATGATGATGCATTTCCCAATGAGTTCCTTGAATGCAATGTTCATGGCTCATTGGAAGGTGTCACCCACATTGATCAGGTTGAATGGCATCTTATTGTTTGAAAATTAATTTCACTTTGTTGTGAATGTTGTCTTAATTATGTCTTCATAACTAACCATCACCTAATTATATCCTAAATAGCCATCTAGGAATGACATAATTTGAGATCCCTTTACTATCTATAGGACTTCGTCTATTGATGGTAGTGGATAACTATCCTTATCTGGTGTTTTATTTATATTTCTAAAGTCTATTTAGAGTTAGATTTCTCAATTTTTATTTTAAACTGCTACCAAATAGGCCACCCAAGTGGAGAGCCTAATAAGATAGATGATTTTTATAGAAAGTAGTTTTTGTACTTCTTTGAAAATTAAAGGTTCCAATAAAATATTGATTGGCCTTTATCTATGGTGGAATGGTTTGACACCCTATTTTATAAGAATAGTGTGCATAAGGATGGACGTGTCAAACACCTTCAAGTATTCATAGCTCCATGAAATAGAGTCACCAAAGTATTTCAAGGCCTACACAATCCTTTGTTTTTCATCTTAGGTGTAAGTTATGCCTAAAAGCATGTGTTTTGACTCCTATATATTACCTAAATTTCAATTTTCATGGGGAATACCTTTGACATGGGTTGCTTTATCTTTTTCACCATAGTATTCCATGTTGAATAACTTCTCTAATGATATCATATCTTTCATTATGTTATTAGTCTTCAATTGATGACCCCTTATTCATCTAGTTCAAAATTCTCCATGTCATATTCATAAGTGATATGGGACTCTAATATGTTGGATTTACTGATGACATTGATGATATACTATTTATAATTAAAGACTTGGAAGTTTCTATTTTTTTCTAGAAAAAAAGGATTAGAGACTAAATCAACAAAAAATATCCTCAATCTAGAGTTAGTAATGGGTTGCAAGGTACTTGTAGTTGTTTCCAATGCATTCATCATATAATTATTCCTTCAAGGCAACATCTAGATGTTGAATGCATTGAATTTATTAATAATTTCCCACACTCTATTATGTTATTTGGAAAGATGTTTGTCATTACAATAATAATGAATTCTGATTTACTTGACAACAAGTTTTGAATCCCCTAGGACTTTTAGGTTCTTCACATTCTTCCTTAGTGCAAAATAGAAGCCATGCACTAATGCTTTATACTTAGCCCAATTGTTAGTGCAGGTAAACTAGAGTTGAAAGGATTCCATATATGACCTCACTCTTGGTTTGATGAGCCCTATATCAAAACTACCCCTGGTCTTTGATTTGAAGCCATAAAACTTTAGGGTCTATATCTAGTTGTGAAAAATAAACTCTGAAAGGTAGGTTTTATATCTATGTTCACTCATTTATTGCCTTCCTTAACTTCTAATTTCAACACAACTTCCTCTTTAGTTATCAATGATCATCTAGTATAATCCTCGGTATTGGATATTAGTATAGAATTATTCAAAATGGTAGCATAGGCAACCTCTATGCCTTTTCCTTCCTTGTTCTCACATGGATGAACTTTCTCAAACTTCACATGTGTTGGGTCAAGAATGTGAACTAAAAACACTTATAGTGTGTATAAGATATCCTCCTCATCCATTTTATATAATTCTTCAACTTTAGGTTCTTTTTGGATAGTCAACATGTTAATAGAAAATCTTCCATAAGCTTTTGCTTCTTTCTCAAGTGCATAAACCCATAGTTTAGACTCCTCATACAAGATCTCATTAGTCTTATTATACTCTATAATCATGTGAAACATATTTTTCTCTCTCTCAATCCTAATTTTATCTAGCATGCCTCACCATGGAAGCCATATGTGGGAGAAATTGGTGGCCATATACCCATTGAGTGTCTAGGTCCAATCTCGATTGAGAAGCATCCCATATGTCTTAGGTATGTCCACAACTTATATTTCAAATAAATATTGGACCTTAGGGTTAGAATATAACTTAATATGAATTTTTTTGAGATCAAAAACCACATTGACCTATGACTTATCCAATTGAACCACATTTTTGGTAGATTTAGCAAGTGATAGGCCTAGTTACTAGTAAATTGTGTAAGGTGTCACACTATTAGAAGCACCTATATCCACTAAACAATTGCGTTATTTTTTTCAAAAAAATATAAATTTTAGTATTAAAAAGGGAACTTTAGATTTTTCATTATAGACAACATGAGCATCACATATGTTATTGGCTTCTTTCCTTTTGGGAACAGATAAATCTTTTAGAAATAACTCCTTTTAGTTAGACATATGAAGTATCTTAAACATTTTAATTGTGGCCTTGTTTTTCTTGAGGTAATCAATAATTTTATATCCTAGTTTATTTTATTTCAATGGAATATTAGCTTGGGGAAGTGTAGAACTATTCCTAGGTTGATATGAGGTAGCTAGTCTTTTCTAGGGAACAATGTTATTACTTGGAATTTCATTAGGTGTGACTTGAATATTTTTCATAGGGGTAGAGGTAGTCAAAGGAATCTAAAACTTACTCCTCAACTGATATGTGTTACCCCTTTGTAACTATTTTAACCTTTTAGGGTTTAACTATGTAAATCCTATGTTTGATTAAAGGGTTGAGAAGTCTAAATTAGTGAAATAATATGTATAAAACAACCATTGATTTGTTATATATTTTAACTTGATTTGAATTTATAAAAATATTAATAAACATTTGCAAATAAAGACTTATCTCTAAAACACTTGGCACAGAAGATCTGAGTATTAAAAGCTAAGATATGAATAGGTATGCATGTCATCAACCAGATCCATGTGTTAGATCCTTTCCTAGAAGGTAGTGCCACACTTGGATAGTAGCACCATGTGGCTCTATTGTCCTAAAGATGGTTGTAGTTTCCTCTATGTAATATTGTTCCTAAATTATGGGTGTACCTACACCTACATTTCTAGGTTTTGTTTCTGCATGCATGAAGTTTGAAACTCTGTATTATACCTATAATAGATAATTTATGATGAAAACCCTAATCCTCCTTAAAAGTAAAGCATGATCTAAAAATGTGTGTCCATTATTAGGATAGGCTAGACATCCTCAACATCCCACTATGAAGAGAGTTTCCTAAATACCAATACTCTGAGGATGGATCAAGCCTAATGTAGTTCTCCCCACCTAAGTGTTGGTGTAAGTGCAAGTGATGCTAGAATGATAGTGGTCTTGAATTCCTTGAGTGTGTTTGAGATTATAAATATATAAAATATAGGATTAACATAGTTGTATATGCTAGTATAAAAAAATAGGGTAGAATAGGGATTTATAACCTTGATTTTATTTAACTTATTTTGTGTTTGAATAAGTATTTTTCATTTATTTTCCATCTAGTGGATATAGGTCTAAAATTCATGTATTTATAATGTTTTTTATCTTGTGTGGATAATAAAATATGTTTATTTCAACCTTAGGAAGGTTCAAATTTTGAAAATATATCCATTTGGGAAATTTGGGGTAAAAGACATTAACACCATGTTATGGACACTAGCACCATGTGGCTCTAGTGTTCTTAATGTGGTGTTAACATCTATCTAGTATGTTTCAAGGTAAGAAAGGCCAAGATCTAGGAATGAAGGTCTGAGAATATGTTTTATTCGACTAGGGGTGCTTATGGTCCCCACAAAGGCTATAAAAGTGTGATAAAATGCTCTAGGATAGGTCTAGGGCTAATCTAGAAATAGGTCTTCTAGAGTAGCATTTTTAGCACTCAAATACCACTTTTAAGTGATTATAGGAATTTTTAAAAGCATGGACAAGTTGTCTTCAGGCTCATTTTCACTTTCAAATGGAAATTCATAGGTCTCTAAGATCATGGCATTGCTTAGGTTGTCTCCACTTGGGTTTGGTTTACCATTGTCTAGTATGGGCACTATTTATAGATTATCTATCTCTTTTTGGAAGATGTTTGAGTCTAATATAAACTGAGAACAATATATTTCATCATGGTTTATTCTATCATGTAGTCTACACCAAGTGGGTAAGGCTAGATCTACCATGTTTATAGAATTGAAGGCATTATTGTTGATTTGATTGGTGTTGTCAATTGGAATAGGGACATTTCCATTATTAGGCCTAGTGTTATACTACCCTTTAGTCCTTTTAAAGTTGTAATTTATGTTCTAGGATGGGTTATTCATAGCCTAGTTGGTTTTTTGAGTCACTTTCCTACACAAGTTAACCATATAATTGGTCAAACTCTTAACCATCTGCTACAAATTAGCTACCTTAGGGTTCACTTGGTTAATCCCTAATTAGGGTAGTGGTTTATTCACTTATGCATAAGTTTTTATAAATTTAGGGATAGACTATTGATTATTTATAGGAGTAATCTAACTACTTGAACTACGCATAATAGCAGTTTTATTATAGGTAACTAGAATAATTTATTGACTCATAGGTTATGACAATACATGATTTTGAGGAGGATAGGGATGATTTTTATACATATGGTTCAAAGTCATTAAATTATATATTATATTTGGACTCAAATACATAGCTCCCAGGATTAGATTCATTAAAGGGGTATAATGCATAAGAGCCTAGTTGACCATAGGAATTCTTATTGTAGGAATTAGTTTGTCTTAATTTGGGAAAGGGACCAACACCCTATCCTTGAGTTACCATCTATTTTTTAATACTAACTGGTTCATTTTAGGCCAATGAAAATACGTAAGATTTGTTGGGATCCTCCTAAGGAACATGGAAGGCATCGGGTCTAGGGCCCTCAAGTATGTTTGTATAAAAACAAGATCAATATTTGTGTAGGGGCTATTCAACCTTTTGTATGTTTTATAAAATTGAGAATTAAAAATACTCATTAGATCATTGGGTTCTCTATGGGTAGCCACAAACTAGTGATAAAGTATGACAGGGGTTATTGGTATTTTAAAGCGGTTAATGAACAAAGTCTCAAGGTTATCCAAAGAGGTGATGGATCTATCTAGGAGACCTAAATATAAAACATATGCTAACTCATCTAAATTAAAATGGAATATCCTAAAAGAAACATCTCTATGTTGAACATGAGTTCTAATCAAGGCATACTTGAATTTTTTTATGTGTCTTTCTATTGTTTTTACCCCACCATGAACATATCTCAGGCAAAACTTCTCAATTTATTTATGCAACTCATGGGAAAGTCCTAGAAGGTTCACATGGTAACTACCTCCTCCTAACTAGTAAGGATTATCCATTATTGGGTTATAAGTGAGATAAAAATAGGTAATGAAAAGAACTATATTAGTGGGAGAGCTATTGGCTAAGCAAGTTTGTCTAGGCTTAGACTTTTGCTTGTTAGTCCTAGTAATTCTATGTCATGAGAGTTGAAATAGCTCAAATTCACCCTCAAAGACTTTGAATTGTGACAACCCTTCCATTTTCTAGTTTAATAAACTTGAAACATTCATGTCTAAGTAAAATATGCAAAATTTTAGACATAGTCAAGCATAAATATCAAATACTAATTCATTCAGGCCCTCCTTCTAGTGCTAATGTGTTTGTGTTTTGTCTATCACAACACACCAACTCTAGGGGAAAATTATAGTAAAGTCCCAACTCATGAGGATTGACCTTTCTATTCAACCTCTATTGAAAGGAAGTAAGCTTGGTATAAAATTCCCCAAGGTCTTTGTCTACCAGGTCATGGCAAATTAGATACCTCAGTTGGTTGATGCAAGTTGTTCCATATAAGGGACCTATTTAAGATGTGCCTTAATATATACAAAAATAAATTAGACTAGGAAATACTCAGCTCATTTAAATTTTATCAATGAACTCCTTGTTGAATATCACTTGTCCTCAACATACTAGATTCAATAATGCTTTAGAAGAGACAAATGATCAACATATAATCCATGTGAAAATTGTAAACACTAATTACAAGTTAGGCTAATCTAAAACTAATATAATATATAAAAAAATAAAAATATGAAGGGTGAGAAGAATGATAAATGAACCTATAATACAATGCTAATAAATCTATTTCATTCATTTAGATAAATACCAAGAAACCACTCTTAAGTTTGACTAGTATTCACACAATTATAAATAAATATGGAGCTTAAAGTCTGAGGAAAACTTAAGTATGAAGAAATAGGGACACAACTACAATATGAATTCATAAATTATGATCATTAGCCTCATATAGTTTCAATTTAAATATATTTCATAAAATAAATAATGTCTTGGATTCACCTTTTCCAACTGAAACTACAAAAATGCCTTAGAACAATATACCTTATAAGGAAAAAATTAACTAGGAAAGCAAAAAATAATTAAAAAATGAAAAAAAAAAGTTCTTATAATCTAACCTCTAAATCTAAATAAACCATCCCTTTTCACAGTAAATAGTTGGTCTTATCTAGACCTTCAATCTAACCAATCCCAAACTTAGCCCACAAATGGGTAGTTAAGATAGTTTAATGAGTTAGACCCACCTAATACTAACTCAGGTCCCATTCATACCATGATCAAAGTTCCATAGACCATTATAATTGAATTCCACCTAAATTATACATAGTGGAATGTCTTTGGGATCCTTCTCAAGATTTCTGATTGGCCACATCTTATGGTTGGAGACAATGGCCCTCTCAAACAAATTCTATATTTATGATCTTCACTTGGTTTTAAGATGCATGCCATTAGTCAATCAATGGCACTACCTTATTTACTTGGAATTCTATCCTGAATGATCTCCCTTTTACACTAGAAGACAATATATAACTTGATTCCATAATTTTGATTGGGCTTGTAGTCCAATTTCTAGATGTAGGTGAGCTAGACATGCAAGACGACTATCAAATTTGGGTATTGATCCATTTCATGGAGGTTCATTTATATACGTCAATAAATATATGATAGGTGGATGCTCCCACTACTCCATGATGTTTGTGTGTATTTGTGGGTCAAGGATAACCTATGTGGTGACCTTTCACTACTTTGTTGCCTAGCTAGAGGACCCATGTTGCTCTAAATTTTCTCCTACTCTAACATAATGAGATCTCACCATGTGGTGAGATCCCAGCCACCCAAAGATTTACATTCCAATATTGATGTCCCATATGCTCTAATAACTCTAATTCCCTAATATTTTGACAATTGGAACCATTTTAGGTATTCATGGATTGACTACCTATCTAGACCATTTTAACCTTGTTGAGAACACAAATACATGGGATCTTACCACGTGAATGCATCCTATTCACTTCTAGGGTTTCTAGTTTTCCAAATGAGTATGGACTACTATGAGGCTATGATGAAGTAGGATTTCACCATGTGGTATCATCCCATTCATCTGGAAGATCCTTAGGTGGGTACTTTATTTGAATTTTTCTAGAGAAGTGAGGAAGTAAGATCTTAACAAGTGGAAACATCTCATTCATCTAGAGCATGCAAGGAAATAAATTATGTATAAACTAGCCTAGGGAAGTGACATAACAAGATGGTGACACATGGTTTCATCCCATTTATATAGGGACTCTAGGATTCTCAAAATTTGACCACGTCTAGCAAGTTTTAGGAAGTGAATAGTCGCCATGTGGCACCTCAATGTTTGTATAGGGCCTGTTAAAGACAAGAGATAGTTTTTAAAGTTTGAAAAAATAAATTAGTCATTATAATATGAATTTCCCCATTTTTAAAATAAAATTACTAAGTTTAAATTCTTAAAGGGTAAAAGGCCATCAAAAAATGATTAAAAGGGACCATTCTACAAAATTTTGAGTACTTTTACCCCATTTATAAGAAACACAATTAACTCTTAAGATAAAAGTGCATGAACACAATCATGTTTAAGCCAATTAAGAGATGTAATGGACTCAAAAATATCAAATAAAGTTGAGTTTATTTCCTAAATTACTAGTAGACCAAGACTAATTTGAAGGCAAAATGATTGCACTTCCAAATCAAACTATGTATTACCCTAACAAACTAACTCAAACAATGTTGAGACCTAGTTAAATTAGCAAAAATCAGATAAAATTTATCAACAAAAATGCTAAAATAACTAGGTAATTTTTAGAATCTCAAGTTTAAATTTTCCCAAAAGATCATTTCAAAGCATTTAAAATAGACTTGGATGACTAGCATTCTTCTATAATCAAACAAATTTAGATTATTAGATCAAAGGAAAAGCATCTGAGTCCTTTATATTTTAAACAAGCAAATGGAAATCAATTTAATCATGTGAATCACTAATGTGGATGCCATCATGCCATTTATTTAACATGGTTATGCTACATGGTGTCTTCACACTCAATTGGTACTCAATTGGGGTTCCAATTGGGTCAGTCATCTAGTATTTGGTGTTATGATGTGAGATTTCACCCTTGTTGAGGATTTATTTAGGTTCCCCAAATCCTAGTCATAATATGGTACTAAACCTAGGTTGTGGGTAACGTATGGTGGGGTTGAACCTCTGAAGAAGGTTGGCTTCCTTCTGATAAATCACCTAAACTAATGATTTTACTAAGAAAAGTGTTAGAAAGGTTAAATGGATCCTAAGAAGGATAAAATGTGATGCACCAAATAAAAATGGTAAACTCCATAAGTTTGAACCCACACTAAATCTACATAAGATAATGCTAGCTCACACAACCTCACAATCTAGCTCAGTGCATAAGTGTTTCATGGATTAGGTTTAGGTAAAATACTAATCCATACTTGAAATAACTTAAAAACACCCTAAAGGAGGTCAAAAAGGAGGAAAATGGATGGGGAAGAGTCTCTTTCACAATGCCATCATTCATAACTCACTCAACATAGATCCAAGGCAAGAGATAGGTAAATAAATCCTTTTATTGCATCAAGAGGTAGTTATTAAAAATTCTTGATAGGGTTTAGCCTTATCAAGATGAGGCTATTTTTAAATATCTCAAAGAGTCCCATGCTCTTCAAGATCAAAGAATCCTTGTGAGAGTCTAGAATCTAAGAGAGAGAGATAGAGAGAGAGAGAGAGAGATTACAAATGGAAATAATGGGTGATATAGAAAAAGGGAGAAGAGAGAAGAGGGAGCACATTAACCAAGAAAAAGCAATGAGCTACCACCTTTCAATGAATACTCCACCACACTTAATCCAAGCTGGACTAACCTTTCATCAACAAGTTAACATGTATTTACTCCAATTAGTCTTCAAGTTCTTCTCATTGGTTGAGTAATACACTAGAGGAAAAGAATTTACTCCAATTAGTCTTCAAGTTCTTCTCATTGGTTGAGTAATACACTAGAGGAAAAGAGTCTATTTTTGTAGATGATGATTCATGATCCTTTCAAAGAAGAAAGATCCTTAAGATTTGAACAACATTGAATTCTCTAACTACTTCTATAACCACCATATCTCTTTGCTTTAATTTTCCATGCCACCTTCCACTTGCTTTCACTATAAGGAAAAAGTCCTCATGCCTTTAATATAGATAGATCCATGATATGTCTACTTTGAGTGGTGGTAAGTACCTGATTATCAAAGATATGACCACATTGAAGGATGAGACACTCCACCATATCTCATTTATGTCTACATCTGCTCCAACCTAAATATGGATCTTTACTATAGATTTAAAACAAATATAATTTATTGGTTTTCATATATTCATTATATCAATGAAGATCTGTAAATTATATAGATTTGTTATAGACAAATTCTAGTCCATCTTTGATCTCTACATTAGCCCTTAAAAGACCTATTCTACCTCTACTAATTTTTAATGGTGATATTTGATCCTAAAATAATTAATCTAATTTAACTTAAATTATGTTTTGACCTCTAGTCAAAGTATCATAACTTCAACCTTTAATTTTGACCATCGATCTTGATCTAGGTCTTTGATATTATGACACCTTTGACCTTCATCATTGGCCATCAATTTGTGATCTGCAATTGAAAAATCACCATTAGATATGCTTTTTCGTACACCTTTGATCTTTTTTTGCATGGTTCAAATGCATACCATTAATTTACCTAGTAGTTAGCATGGTTGTGAAACTTGGCAACTACACATTTATTCCCAAGATCTGCTAACTAGTTGACCTTTCACTCACCATTGATCTACTTTGGTACGATGGATGACATACCATTGATCAACTTGGACCCATTGGCTTTATCAGTCAATATTCATCATTAGATCTCTATTTAGGTACCCAAGATCTTGACATTTGTCAGCCCCATGATTAATATTAGGATACACTAACATTTTGACTATGATTTCACCATTTATCTTTGATGCATAATTAAATTCACTCTATTGGATCTTTGGGACCCACTGACATTGTTAGATTATTGCTCATCATTAGATCTTCTCTGAGATTCCATGATTTAGACACTTGTCAGTTCCACATTCACTCTTTTGAATCCAAATGGCTATTTCACAAGGCCTAAACTTGATTTCCCCATACACATCTTAATTGTTAAGGATTTTTAAATCCAAATAGTTAATTATTTCATCTTAAACTTCATGTCCCCACACATGTTTCATTCTACTTGTTCATTTGAGGACTTAGATCTTGAGATAGACAACTCATCAAGACATGAAATTTGTAAAGTATGTTCAAGGAATGAAAAACACCATGTCCATGCAATTATTTGACCTTAGTTGACTTTTTAGGTATATCTATCAAATGTGTAACCAGACTAATATGTTTATTTCCACATGATGTTTGATGATGGTCTGGTCCATCTTCTTCACTTACTTAAGTTAGTTGATCATTTGGTCAATTAATAACTCTACTCATCTGACCTATCTAGGTAGAAGCTTTGTATATGGGCCAAATTTGGCCAACATCTTTGGCAATCCACAAGGAAGCATGCCTATTATACTTGAGAACCCAGACTAGTTTCTTTGTTTAATCTACTAGGCATGGAGTCATAAGCTGATCTAAATTGAGTAAGGTTATCCTTTTCTTGAAAAACCTCTCTTGAAGTAATAAGGACCAAAAGAAACAAAATATAACAAAGTGACCAAGGCACTTTGGAAAAGGAAACACACAACAATAAAGGAAACTAACCTAAAAAAATTAAGGGAAACTAACTTAATAAAAAATGTGCACACAAACACTTAGAGAAAAGCATGAAATCTACTTTAATATATACCATATTATACATAAATTTATAAGCACCTCCTTCCTAGGTCAAATGGGAAAAATTTAATATCATTCACTTGTAACAAACCAAGATGAAAAATCCCTTGCTTTAGAGGTACCAGAATTGGTGAACTAGGCAACTTGAAGGCCAATCCTTTTGATATGCTCTCTAATAGATGAAATGAAACAATCATGTCTCTAATGTAGACATATTATTCCAAGTCTTCCAATATTGTTTCATGTTTTACTATAAGATCACTTGCTTGATGTTGTTCATCATTCTTGAGAATCCTTATATGAAGACTTCAATTAGGCTCTTGGGAGCAAATGCACTCGGTTCACTTGGTGGTTCAAAAAGACCATATCCTTTCCCATTATGCTTATGTAAATTAGGACTAATCATGCTTAGATCAACATTCTCCTAGGTTCCTAGAAGAAGGACATGTCCCTTAGCCTCTTCAAACTCTTTGGTTATGGCATTAAATTGCTGTCACAACTCTTCAAGCTCTTCATTGGTATGCTTCTCAAAATGTATCACTTGAGCACTTGAGATGTCTCCTTCATCAACCTCACTCAATTTTCATATTGATCTTCAACTACAAATGATGGTTGATTTGACCATGCAAGGTCTGAAACATCACACTTATCTTTCTCAAGCTCTGATTTACTTTCCTCTTGCTCCAACATATCAGGGTTATCCTCAACTGACACCTCATCTTGAAGTGAAACAACCTTAGGCACCTAGTTCTGATCCTCTTCTTCATCTATGTAGAATGGACCTTCAATATTCTAGTCAAGATCTCTCCCATGTTTAGCTTGAGGATTATCTTCTTTAAGCAAGTTTGTAACATTAAGTTGCTCCATTTCACTCAAGAAATCCAAGCACAAATGCTACCATTGATCTTCTAAATTAGTTGAGCTACCCTTGACCTTTGTAATAGTTTCATGAAGGTTAACCTCTTTCTTCTCATTAAGATCTTACAACTTGAAATATGAAACATGCTCCTCTCTATGAATTGGGCTACCTATCATGAGCTCCTCTTTATAGACGCTTGCATTATCCTCTTCAATTTCACCTATGATTAAAGTCTCCTCATATATCCTTTGTAAAACATGTTCTTTTTCCAAGAGGGAGATGGTGGGAGGGTGAAGAAGTTCACTCTACTTAGAGCTTAAGAGAGTGTCCTTATAGTTAGGGATTTTGAATGGCTTATTTGGTGGCGCTTGAATTGGTGTTTGGACCTCCACAATCAACACCTCCTCCTTATTCTTTATTCCCTTCTAAACTATTTTCCATGATAGAAATGAGTATGGAATAGATTTTTTTTCTTCATTTTGAATGGTTATAAGAGAGGGTGGCTCACAAGTGAGGGCATGATATAGCTAGGGTCGAATGTGTTGAAGAAGATCCATGATGGAATGGCTTCGTGCTCTTGAGTGGGAATGGGTATAAGGGTAGGATAGGGCAAACTGATTGACTCAAGTTTGGCATACTCTTTATCCCACCACTTAAACACTTTTTTAATGGATAATACCCACCCTTTCAAATATGACTTCTTAACTTGTGGATAATTAGCTTCTTCAATGGATGCCCACACATTCTAAAACTCTTGCAAAAATATATTTATCCCCTCCATGGCATGAATGTGTAATTCTTGTCCAAACATAACCCCTTCGTTGATTTTCATGATTGTTATCCATTGGTCAAATATTGCCTCTCTAACTTTTGACAAGGATGGAATTTGACAAATTTGACTAAGGGGTTGATTTGGAAATCTTGAAGGCTAAGCTTGAATCTCTTAAAGGGAAGAAGACACATAAGATTGATCCAAATGAGCCTATTAATATTCATAAGATATCAACACAATGTATGTGTTTCAGATCATGCTTCTCATCATTATTGTGTCCTCATTCTTACAAGATGACCATTGTTCACCCTCACAAACTAACCATCTATTCTTGACCAACTAAATACCACTCCTTATCTCTTGTATAACATGGATAAGGATAACTAGAGAAAACTCCAAACCACTACCAATCTCCCTTATCAACTCAATATAAACTGATAATGCTTGCTTGACTCCTTATAAGGTTGTAATAAGATAAGCCTAGTCTTGACAAAGGGAATTAGAGGAATAATTTAAATGCAAAGGAGGCTGACCTTGGTCAAATGTAGTGGTGGGAGGAGGGAAAAGTCCATCATAGGTATGATAGGCTATTTGAGGACCACTTAAGGGAAATATAAACATTATTTATCAAATAAGTGTGATGTTGAGGTAAAGAATAATCATATTGATCAAAATATGATTGATTGTACATACTAGATTACGATAATTAGGCACTTAGGTTGCTTAAACCAGCTAATGAATACTTGAAGTTGCCATTGATATTTGTATGCACGCCTTCAAAGGTTGATTGGATCAAGAGAAAACCAAAATTATTCACCAGTAAACAACATTTTAAGTCCCACTAAACATGCCAAAAATTGTTATGACATGATATTGTACCCTTATGGAGGAGTTATTTAGGTTCCCCCACTCCCAGTCATAATATGGGAACAACCCCAGGATATGGGTAATCTATGGTGGCGTTAAACCTCTAGATAAGGTTAGTTTCCTTATGATGAATCACCTAAGCTAATGATTTCACTCAAAAAAGGGTTATAAATGGTAAAATGTCTCCTAAGAAGGATAAAATTCAATAAACCAAACAAATATGGGAAACTCTCATAAGCATGAACCCATACTAGATCTGCAAAAGATAATTCTAGCTCATACAGCCTCACAATCTAGCTCAGTGTATAAATTTTTCATGGACTAATTTTAGGTAGAACACTAATTCAGACCTACAATATCTTGAAAACACCCTAAAGGAGGTTAGAAAGGAGTATAATGGATGAGGAAAATTCTCCTTCATAATGCCATCATGCACAACTCACTTAACACATATCTAAGGCAAGAGTAAATAAAGTCATTAATTGTATCAAGAGGTAGTTCTTAAAAATTATTGATAGGGTTTAGCCTTATCAAGATGAAGATATTTTGAAATATCTTAGAGAGTCCCCTACTCTTCAAGATTAAAGAGTCCTTTGAGAGTTTAGAATCTGAGAGAGAGAGAGAGAGAGAGAGAGAGAGAGAGAGAGTTTACAAATGGAAAGAATGGGTGATATAGAGAAAGGGATAAGAGAGAAAAGGGAGCATGTTAACCAATAATAATCAATGAGTTTCCACATTTCAATGAATGTTCTACCACACTTAATTCAATTTAGACTGGCCCCTCATCAAAAAGTTAACCTCAATTTACTCCAATTAGTCTTCAAGTTCTCATTAGTTGAGCAATACACTAGAGGACAAGAGTTTGTTTTGTAGATGATGAGTCATGATCCTTTCAAGGAATAAAGATCCTTAAGATATGAATAGAATTGAATGCTTCAATTACTTCTCTAACACCAGATATCTTTGTTTTGATCTTCCATGCCACCTTCCACTTTATTTCACTATAAGGACAAAGTTTTCATACCTTGATTCCAAACAGAGTCATGCCATGTTTGATTTGAGCAACGGTGAGTAACTACTTATTGAAGATATGACCATGTCAAAGGATGAGATAATCCACCATATCTCATTTATGTTTGCATCTACTCCAACCTAATTATGGATCTTTACTATAGATTGAAAACTAATCCAATTTATTAGTTTTCATATAGTCATTATATCGATAAATATCCATATATCACATAGTTTTGTTCTAGACAACTACTAGTCCATCTTTGATCTTTGTATTAGGTCCTAAAAGACTTATTATGCCTCTACTAAGCTTTAATGGTGATGTTTGATCCTGAAATTACTACTCTAGTTTAACTTGGAACGTGTTTCAACCTTTATTTGAAGTCTCATAACTTTGACCTTTAATTTTGACCATGGATCTTGATCTGGGTCTTCAAGATTATGACATATTCAACATTCATCATTGGCCATCAATCTATGATCTATAATTATATGATCACCATTGGATCTACTTTATTGTGTACCATTATTCTTCCTTTACATGGCTCAAATGTGTACCATTGATTTACTTGGTAGTTATTACAGTTATGACACCTGATAACTATGCATTTATTCATAGGATCTAGTGACTATTTAACCTTTTTATTTCCATAAATATATTTTGGTATGATGGATCATGCACCATTGATCAGTTTGGACCCACTAGCTTTGTCAGTCACCACACACTATTAGATCTTTATTTAGGTACCTGAGATCTTGATACTTGTCAGCCGCATCCTTAATCTTTGGATACACTAACCTTTTGACTATGAAATCAATGTTGAGCTTCGATGCATGATTAAACATGATCCATTGGATCTTCAAGACCCACTAACATCATTAGATTACCATTCATTATTAGATCTTCTCTAAGCTTTCATGATTTAAACACTTTTCATCTCTGCATTCACTCTTTTGAATCCAAATGGCTATTTCAAAAGGATTGAACTTGACATCCTTACACGCATCATAAATTTTAATAATTTTTAAATACAAATAGTTAAATGATACAAATTTAACTTTTCATCCCTGTGCATGTTTCATTCTACTTGTTGAACTTTGAGGACTTAGATATTGAGATAGATAACTCATCAAGACATGAAATTTGAAGAGAATGTTCATGGAATGAAAAACACCATCTCAATGTAACTCATTGACCCTAGTTGAATTTTAAAGTGCATATATAAAATGTGTAACTAGATTGATCTATTCATTTTCACATGATATTTTATGATGGTTTAGTCCATCTTCTTCACTTGCTCAAGTCATTTGATCATTTAGTCAGTCAAGAACTCTGCTCAACTAATCTATCTAGGTATAAGCTTTGTATGTGGTCCAAATTTGGCCAATAGTTGGATGCAATGAGATCATGCCATGTGGTGTGATCTTGTCCATCTAGGAGGTCATGATCCTTGGCTCAAAATCGAAGAGGTACTAACTATAACAAGTCCCTAAGATCATGACAAGTGGCATCATCCATTCATCCAAGAGATTCATAGAGTATTAAGTGTGTAAAAACCACTAGAGAATGTGATGAGAATATATATCTTCACATGGCCACATCCCACTTACCCAAAACTTGTTACAAGTGTAAAGTGCACCAACTACCCCTGGGGCCCCATAGAAATGAGACCTTGCCACATGGTGTGATCTTACTTACCCAAGAGCTTAGGGGTGAGGCCCAATAATTGATGCATCATAAGGAAGTGAGGAAGCATGATGATGATATGTGTCATCATCCCATGCATCCATAAGGTTAAATATTTAGCTCTATAGTTTAAAGGGACTACGGAAATAAGATCAGAGCATGTGGTATCATCTTAGGTTCCTTGAAGGTCAAAGACTCTCTAAAATAGACCAAGTATTAAAGAGGCCTAGTAAGTGAGTGACAAGTGGATTTCCCTCTTTCACTCAGATTCATGAGAAATGGAAGTCACCATTAGCCTGGAATAAAATAAAATAGATGTTAGTCTCCAAATATAAAATCTCTCTAAAAATAACTAAGTCCTAAGCCAAAATAAACACAAGATGTAGAATATTAAATGAACAAAGATCAAAATTTTACCAATCTAAAATCCTATTTAAGGATAGCATGAATAAAAAAACTAAGACTAAAAATAAATCTAATTTATCACAAAGTCATTATGATTCAAAACAAAGTAGAAATGGTATTAAAATGAGAATACTTCAATGGATAAAATAGTTCCACTTTGTTAAGATAAACCCACCTTAGTCCATTATTAGGAAAGAAAATAAGTTACACTATAAATCCACATGAATACTTAGCCTACCAGTTAAAATATAATACCAAAATGGAATAAGACACCAAGGATAAGATCATTGAAAACTACAAACATTCAATCAACCTGAATAGACTCTAAGGCAAAATGGTCTAGCAGAGAAGTTTTAAAGCATTATAAAACATGATTCAGTATAGACCAAGACTTAATAGATTTATACAAAGTATGATAATCAGATCCATCTAGTCCCACCATGTAAACTCTTTCTCTGATCAAATACATAATGAATTTTTCAAGTTTAAACTTGGTTAGAATAGTAAATTAAGATTAAATAAAAAATTATAGCTTCCCAATGATCTTTTTCAAATCATAACAATAGGTTAATCAAGCTAAGGCTACCAACCCACTAGATTAAAATACTGGACTTTCAAGTAAAAAGAGGTCCCATGAATTTGTAATGAAGTTAGGGTGTATTATGCAAGGAACAACAGATTAATTCACATGTACCAACTTTCACAAATACAAAATTATAATTCTAATATATGTTGATATTGTCCTCCTTCCAAATACCTTATTGAACTATAAAAATATTAAGTGTTCTATAAACATTATGAACAATTCTAGTTTGATGGTAAATGTTGATTAAACCAAAATCATCATTATTAAAATTAAAATTTAACTTCCCATACAATTTCCTTAGGTTAGATCAACCTCTAGAGATATTTAACTGTTAAAAATATTTATGTATTGATTTCAATCATAAATTGAATTATAACTTACATTTATTTATTTTTAAATGTCAATTGAATGGCCTACTATGGTTTTGAAATCCACTACAAATATGTTGAAATTTGGAACTAGGGTAAATAGAAAACATTTTTCTCATCTTATAACACATGTGGTCCTATATGGTTGTGAATTTTTGGGGGAATCATATATAAAAATACTTATAAAAAAATGATCAAATCCAAAATCAATTTATTATTAATAACTTCGAGATTAAAAATAATACACCTTATCTTATGCTCATTGAGTTCGATATATTTCCAATTGAATGTGAAGGATTAAAAAATTACATCTTACATAAACAAAATCTCTATTATCTATATCAAAATATACTTCCCATCATTACACAAAACCCATTCCCAACCCACATGCATCTAAAAAGAAGTTGTCTAAAAGGCTTGATAAATGTTTAAAATTTTGAGGCATCCACGATATACAATTATCAAGTGAGGAAAACCTAAGATTTAAAATTCAAAATGAAGTATCTAAAAACATTTATAATGATGAAATTTTTGATATAAAATAAAACTTTTTTACTAAACAAAACATTATCAATCCCAAACTTGAGCATAAATCCTATCCTTAAAAGGTGGTAATATTTAAAAAGAGGAAAATGATACAATAGTAACGCACATGAGCTATATCATGAAAGTTATGATGGATGAACACTCCCAAAAACACATTTTGGAATAAATTTTTTAAGTTGTGTAACTTACAAGAAATAGAATATGATTCATAATTCCTTATAGCATACCCATTATGTATTTATGTAGTGATATCAGGTGTAACTAAATAGTTTTTGCAATCATAGTTAATAAAATCATAAATTGGGATAGCCAAATAAAATTTTTTAATTTTATTCTAAATATAAATACCTATTGAAACAAATTTATAAATAATTTAAATACATATAATTATTATTTATCACTTCAAATAGGTTCCAAATTTGAAGAAAAAATATTTCAAATTTTTAATGTTTGTCAATTTAAATCCATATAGCATTTTTCTTCTTTATTTTCTTCCAAATCTTAGCAACATCCTTGATTAATTTGAGTAAATCCATGGTTGTTAATCTATTTTTTTTTAAAAAACACTTTATTAATTTCATATGAGTTTTTTCTTGTAAAATCTCTAGTTTTCCTAACTAAACCTAAATGTTCAAGTTATTTATAATATTATTGTAATGCTAGTTAGTCTATCTATCCCACTAAGTTTTGTTTCAGTTAGTTTTCCTAAGCATAATCTATATAATTTGAATGACTTACTACAACATATTTGTCTCCTTGTGTATGAAAATGAAAGAGTTATCTCATACTTAGATTTTTTTTTTTTTATTGATGATGGTGACGTATAACACCCTTTAGACCATCATATTTTGTAAGAAATATCTAAGCATACTAACAAAATTTAATCAACTAAAGCCTTGATATGAAGGTCTAACAAGATTGTATTTATGTAAGTATTTTAGATTCAATAACATATAATTAATAATAGTTTTTGAATTTAGAATGAAGTTGCATCTGCTTCCTTGAATGTAACTAGACGTCAGTAATTTGAATGATAATCTCTTATTTTGGTGATCTAAATTGTTTCTATAAGATTAGGTTATAAACTATTTTTGAATTCCTCAAACTTGTTTGTTTTAACATCTTCATTTGGATTCAATAATTCAATGAGTTTTCAATACATATGGGGTATTATTACGGCTCATTTTATTTTAGTTTAACTTAACTATAAAAACATGTGTTTAAATCTAACATGACTATTTGAAAATGATATTCACATAGAGAAGTAAATATATAATGTTTATGATTCCTTCAACATACCTTATATTTCCTCTTTCCTCAATTAGGAATTTTTATTTAATTATGATCTTTCCCTTATTTACTTATTAATAAACTCCTCACTAAAGGGGAAAATGATAAATCAGTCACACTAGGTTGATTAAGAATAAACTTCACTTAATTCAAGCGCCACCCTAGTGCTCAACTACCATATCATGTTCATGGGTTCAATGACGATGAGGCTACATATGGAGATAACTATTAATTTTTATGGGTTCTATGGTCATCAGACTACATATGAAATAAACTACTGGTTGAACACACAAATATAAAGCTATTTTAATGCACCTTACCCTGCATATTCCTATAAATCATATATACATTTGGAAATTTTTAATTCTACCTACAGTTGACAATTATTTTCTAAAGTTTTTCATACAACAAAAATTGAAAAGAAGTTTTATAATAAAAACACCACATTCACATTGAAGATGTTGAAGTCATCTTTTTTGGAGATGGTCATTTAAATTGATGCTTAAGATAAGCGATGGAAATTGGGAAGCACACATGTAGTAAGTTTTATTAGGAATGAGGGCTTAAAGTTAAACCATTCATGGATACCCATGATTAATACATTAATAATGGATGTTTTATTTATGAGATGACAATATTTAATATTAATATTTGATGTTACATTAGGATAGTTGCATTTATTATTTCATAAAGGATCCCTATTAGCATCATTTAATATAAAATATATCTATATAAGGAGCTCTATTTTGGAATCCCAAAATGTGTTGTATCTTGATGATGAATCATGTGGTGTGATCTAAAACACCAATTCCAAATAATCCACAATTTTTTTTCCAAAAATCTTGTGTTTAGCCTAATATCACTAATTCTACTAATAAACTAAACTACATGCATTCATAATCTTCCTAAATGGAAATGGCATGGTCCCCATAGAATGGAATGCTATTATTTAAGCTAATAAGTAGACTAAGTAACAAACATAGTATAAGGAAATTCTTTAAAACGCTTCCAGAAATGCCGCTTCCAATGCGCGCACAAACTAAAAATTTGAATTTGGGGAACGACTGTCGGGTGGCTAAAGTGGCTACGGCCCCTAAATCAGCTACAGTCTCTAATTCAGCATGCAAGGAGAGGGTTCTGAACCCTAAAGAGACTGCTCCTGCGGGCGGAGGAAGGTTTTCGACTGGGCGTTCTGCCAACGCTACTGGATCAGGGTATGAAGAAGGGGGAAGATCTTTCACGGATGTGGCTACATTCGAAGTGAATCTACACGATGTTGTGCCTCGTGCATTATCTGGGCCGTCCCCTACATTGCCAGTAAGTGCTCTAAAACCCATTAGGGTAAATCTAGATCTGGAAATAGTTGATGGAATCTTTGAAAGGATAGAAGTTTTTTCCTCTCAAGCTGCTATTTTTCATTTTTAAGGTTTTTGGCCCTCGCTGGTTGATCTACATGGATGGATATCCAAGAATTGGGTGCCACTTATTGAAGATAGTGTTGAAATCTTCCCCTGCGTAAAAGGATTCTTTATTGTTGTCTTCCAAAGCCCTGAGGACAGGAGGATAATCTTGAGTAACAGTGATTTTTTATGGCAGGGCAAATATCCTCTCATGGCCAAACGGTGGCATAAGGATTTTAATCCGCTTATGGAAACATTTAACAAGGTTCTGATATGGGTTCGGTTACCAAATCTACCAATACATCTTTGGCATGAACCGGTCTTTGAAACTATTGGGAATGCAATAGGAGACTTTTTGTTTGTGGATAAAAATACTTCGTTTGGTTACCATTCAACTTGTGCTCGCTTTATGGTTGAAATGGATGTTTCAAAAGGCCTACCAGAGGCGATTTGCCTAGACTCCCCAAGGGGAACTTGGACACAAATGTTGGATTTTGAGGGTGTACCTTTTCGGTGCAGAAGATGTCACCAGATGGGTCATCTGGCCGCTCGTTGTTTGGCAGGGATTTCAAAGTCCAAAAGACCACATTCTTGGTGGGCCAATGCTTCCTCAGAACACTATATAGCTAATCAACCTATGGAAGATCTGGCTAATTCTGAGAATTTTGAGAATGAAGATAGCATTCACTCCGAGCCGATGATTGAGGAGGAGCCGCTAGTGAAAGACTCCATAGATGGTCCTGTGGTGACTGAGATTAAAGATCTTTCAAAGCCAGTGGTCGTGGAGGCTTTGGTTTCTCCCCCTATTTTGGAGGATCCACCTAGGAGCCAAATTTTGGTTGGTGTTCATAAGGATATTGATGAGTCATCTATATCCCTTGGGCTTAATGGACCACCATTTCCTGAGGTATGGATGACAGAGGCAGCTAAGGTAGAGGATGGATGGACCGCTGTGAAGAGGAAGAATTCTAAGCCTTTGGTCCCCCCTAGATATGAACCTTCATTCGTGTAAAAGGTAATTAATTATTTTTTGAAGGTTGAAGGATGTTGTTCCTGTCTATCGACAGTACGTTTTGTGTAGTGTCAGCGGAAACATCTGGTCTTTTCTGTTGTTTTCAGGTTCCTGTTTTACCTAGTTTGGTTTGTACCTGTTTTGGTGTTTTGAACTTCTTTGGGCTTTAAGGTTTATCTTTTTTTTGATGTATAGGGTTTCGGGGTCCCTTCAAAACCTGCTTTTACCATAATCTAAAACAAACATAGTATTAGACACTATAAATGTTAGATGGGTAAATTTATCATAAATGGTCATACTTATTATTGTGTATACATAAAATGAATGCACAATAATCTATCTTTTATTACCTAATATATTCCATTTATTAAAGTTGAATAGCCTATTTTATTCTCCAAACCATAAATTTATAAAAATGTGTATATATGTAATATTTTACCCTCATTATGGTTTTACTCAAAATAAAAATATATTGTGATTAAATAGATCTATTCATACATCCATGAAAATATAGAATTCAAATCTATCTAACTAGTTGGGCTCAATAAAACATGACAAATACAATAAAAGAAACTAGATTATGTAAAGTAAGTACAAGAGGTTAAGGAATGATAACATTTGTTTACTATTTAATAAAATTAACCCTGTATAATGACTATATAGACTATCCAAATCATGTTCCCAAAATATGGAACTTTGTAATTGCTTCTTATTTTAACCTTGGCAAATACTTTGTTAAAATTGCACTCATCAAGTCTATCCCTATGCCACCATGTCTGACATATATAAGGTTCCATAAATTTATATTTTTTGCATTGTTGTGTTGCTTATTTTTTTGATGTTCATGTACATGGGCTTCATTTTTTTCTAGGCAGAATGTGTAGAACTATGTTCTTCCTCTTTGACTTAGCTTGACACTCCATAAAAAATAGTTATATATTCAGGCAATCATCAAAGTAGGATTACAAACTACGTATCTCACATGTTTAGAATTAGACCTCTATGAATTATATGAGTTTATGGTGGAAATACCTTGAGTTATGTGTTTCAATGAATTTTTGCTTATTATTTTGAAAAGGGAAAAGAAGAAACTAAGTATGGATATAGTTTAAAAACCTATTTGATTATGCGCATGTTGAATCAGAATATTATAAAGAGCTCCTCTTTGGCTTGGGAGGATGACCTATGGATAATAAAGCACTAAAGTAAATTTTTTTGTCAAATAGATAGTTGAGTGGATTTCCTAATGATAGCTAGATCCCAGAGGTAAGATCTTCCTCGAGGGCTATCAATCCACACATTTTAAATAATTAAGTTTAAAAAATAGAATACAAAGTACTTGCATCAATAATCAAAAGGTACCAAAATTGAACACAAGAAATGCTTGCTTAAGAAATAGACTAGAAATGATTAAAATAGTGACAAGGTAATTAATACTAGTGCTAGATGGTTGGGGTTTACTTCAAAAAATCAGATAGGGCTTTGTGAATAGGTAAGGACATAGAGAATCAGGTTTAGTTGGGTCTAGGTAGGTGAAAATAGTTTACTAGAATTTACTACCATAGTGACCATCGATGGTTGGGTTGACCGTCAGTGGTTAAGGTGACTATCACTGGTCAAGGTGACCATCGATGGTTGGACAGACCATTGGTGGTTGAGATAATGGTCGATGGTTACTATGTGTAGATTTGGGTTGATAATAGGCTCATTGATGGGATATCAATGTGAGATTTTGGGAATTGGGTAGGTGTTGGACTAGATGTGAAAATCAAATAAAGTAATTGAATACTAAAAATCAAATACTTATCTTTTATAAGATGGATTGGGTGAATTCTTGAGGTGATTGAATCATTGAGGGAGTTTGGCATGATTTTGATAGAGTAATGGTACTTGGCACTGTGATGGAGCTATGGTGGCAAGTCAACTCTTTGACATGGTAGCTAGTTCATTAGATTGTTGATGATGATTAACCTACAAAAAGAGAATTCTATATGTACGTGCTCTTGATAATAATTGTATATGGATTTTACCTCATTGCTCCTCTCTTCTTATTGGCAAGGTAAGAGAGTTCCAAGAAGACATGAACTGGGCTTCTTAATTTTAACTTGTGCATGTAATGGTGTGCAACTAGATTTAGCTGAGTTATTTTTAGAAAAGCAAGGTGGGTGAGTTTGCATGTTGGTGGTTAAATAGATGAACCCTGACTATCAACAATCAAGGTGATCAGTAGTGGTCACCCTGATTGTTGATGGTCAAGGGTGAAGGGTTAAATTGGGTAAAAGCTAGGGTTAAGCTAGTTTAGTCAAATTGACTATGGTTAGGTTTGATTAAGGGTCATAGGGTTAGATTAGTCCCAAGAGGGTCCAAAGGTAGTCAAGGTAAACTATGACATGCAAAATTGTGGTGTGAATATTTTTAGTGTCTACATTTTTCCCCTTTTTATTATGCATCTTAGAATCAACCAACTGCAAAATAAAAACCAATATTGGTTAAAGGTATGGTTGCTTGAGTATGGGAGGAGGTGTTCCCCCTTAAATCAAGAGGTAATGATGTAAAACAAAATTGGGTGTAGGTTTGATAAGGTGGGTGAATGTGATGATGAAGGTGGATGATAGGTTGGGCACTAAAGCACAAACATGCATGCAAAGAGTGACAAAAGGTGTGATAGCCAAGATCATGCAAAGACAAAGTTACCATAGCTAACAATGATAGAGGCTAGTGCTACAAGGACAATGGACAAGTGGACTATGTGATCACATTTAGGCATGGTGGTTGGGTATAGGTGCAAGTCTCTGAAGTGATGTATGTATTTTGGTGGTTATCCAAGGCAAGAAGTGCTCCTAGTGAAAACATAAACTTGTCAAGTTTCATGGGTATCTAAAGTAGGAAGTGATCTCAAGAAGACACAAGTAGGTCAAGTAAGCATGAGGTGGTACAAGTTATAAAAGGCTCAATATGGAAATGTTATCATTATGGTCAAAAGACCAGGCAAAAAGTGTCATAAAACACCTACTAGTTAGGCTGAAATAGACCAAGAACGAGGTAACAAGGTGGTCAAGGTGGGCAAAGAAGGTAGTCTCCATGAGTGGGTGAGAAATTATTTAGGGTTACCAAAAATAGGTATACTTAGATGAAATAAATAAAGGGGGGTATCCTAACCATCTATGGTAAGGGTGTTTTAGGACCATCAATAATCACCCTAACCATCAACAGTCAGGGTGCAAACCCTAAAAACCCAATGGTCAAAAGTGATATTTGAATCAATTTTTACTCATTATTACTTTTTATTGGTTGACTTTTATCTCTACTATTTTTGGCACTCAGTGGAAAAGGTGTTTGTTGAGGTGGATGGTTAACATTTAGCTAAGGTAAATTGAGGTGACTAATCAAGATGTAAGGAGCATGTGAGTGTGAATGAGGATGGGTAGGCCTACAACTAACTCCATAGTGGTAGTCATAAAATGAGGTAGGGGGTGTCATTAAAATTGATAGGTTACCTATATTTTTTAAATGGTTAAGGTGTTACAATTCAAGCAATGCCTTAGGTAGGGTTTTGGTAGGTTTTAGGTAAATTTATTAGTAAAATTAGGAATTAGTGGGTGGATAGGAAAATTGGGTTGGTTAAGGGTTTAGGTTAGAAAATTAGGTTATTAAACTTGCATTTTGGTTAGTTTTAGGGTAGATAAGATTTGGGGTGTTCTGCCTGCAGAACACCTATAGTGATCATTGGTGGTTAGGTCTGATCATCAACAGTCAATACCAAAAAAAGTAAAGACATGTGATCATCGATGATCACAATGATCGTCAATGATCAACTAGGAAAAAGTTATCTATTTAAAAGGCTAAGGCAAATGAGAAGGCATTTTCTAGGTGCAAACTGGCTAGGAGGTAAGAGGGTCTATATAGGTAGGAGGGTAAATATAGGACACTTGTGTAAAGAAGAATGGTAAGGTAGGGTTGGGGTTAGGAGGCAAAATTTTTGGGTGACTAAGATGTGTGTTAATTAATTGGTGCAGGCTAGGGAATAGATATAGTTGCATGATCGAGAGATGCATGATCGAGAGCCACATATCTTTGTAGAGATCTAATAGTGGATGACTCTAGTAGATTAGGTCCACATCAAGGAGGTAGGGTTAGTTGTGATCATGTGCTTTAGGATGCATCCATGGTCATAGCACTCATCGAGAGATTAAATCTCACTATGAACACCTTCTTATTGCCGATCGGTGAGATGACTATCCTACTAGAGGATGTGCACAGATCACCCAGCTTCCACTTTGAGGTGATCTGATCTATCATATAGAGTGTGAGGAGTGGGATGATCACATTGAGATTTTTTATGGGGATGATAGTGATCAGGTTAGACTACATGTTGGGGGATTCAAGTATAGTGCTTTGTACGGGAGGGCTCTAGGTGAGAGGAGACTTATGACCATGTTAATGATTTTTGTTACATGCTTTGCACTTCCTAACTTGAGAAATAAGAGGTTCTTTACTTGATACTAGAGTTTTTGGTTGAGTTATTGCTATATTTGATTGTATTCATTTGGGTTCATATTTTTCTTGTATAGATATACAAGGAGTTGTGGGGGTTTAGGGCCTATAAGAGGTATGGTATCAGTGTCAACTTAGTTCTGCATTACTAGGCCTATGAGTACATTTGGGTGCTATAGCCAATGGGGTTTTCATGGGTATGTTTTACATAGATTGAGTTCCCTATTGGATTTATGTGGTGGAGGGGTAATTTTTTCGAATCATGCCAGAGGTGGTGCACATGATGTGGAATGGTTTAAGGGTGTACTAGTGATAGGAGACATCACTTGGAGGCCTCATGTGTAGTTTTAAATATGGCCAAGTAGGAGGTAGACACTCTCCCTTCAGAGCTATAGATGGATACTTAGTAGGTAGGATGGGGAGGTGGAGCTCAACTCATTTGAGATGGTGAGGAGGAAAGTTGGCCTAGTATAGGGTATTTTAGGTCCATTCCCTGGGTACAAATGAGAAGATGCAAAGATCTTATTGCCAGACCCACATCCTATGCCTACTTTACTAGACTACAAAGATCTACCATCTAAGGCACAAATAAATGATGTTAGGTTTATAGATGCATATATGGCATGGTACTAACCTATATATGCAATTATAGACATTGACAAGGATGATAGAGGTGTGAGGATGATGGTCATGGATCCAACTGGCCCTGATGGATAGGCAGGAGTAGCTTTAGCTACTACATAAGGATAGGTTACAATGTTATAGGGGTAGGTGGCCACATTTCAAGGATAGATTGATACACTATAGGGTCAGGTTACTATCATGACAGGTGATAGGGATCAGTCCAAGACCTCACTAGGCTTGGTAAATCAAGAGAGGGACGCTCTAAGGCAAAGAGGAGGAGGAGAAATGGTAGCACAGATAGGTCCACCAAGCACCATCCCCATGACATAATACCTATCTATAATGGAGGAGATATTTTACTATGAGGCCATAGTTTTTACACAATGTCCACAGGATCCCCAATGGGGTGAGCATAGGGCTATCTTGGTAGGCAGTGCTAGTGTGGTGACACTAAGGTAGTGGGTAACATCTATATTTAGATATACAAGGATAGTTGGGGGATAATTAGGTATAATATGTGGGTAGGCACTAGGATCCAATGGT
This sequence comes from Torreya grandis, assembly GCA_037957365.1. Classification (NCBI taxonomy): domain Eukaryota; kingdom Viridiplantae; phylum Streptophyta; class Pinopsida; order Cupressales; family Taxaceae; genus Torreya; species Torreya grandis. Next base: position 5,376,148 of record JARHVA010000169.1, on the reverse strand, counting down.
GCTCCAGGAGGCAATGGTTCCCCTGGGGTATAAATAGGACATATCTAGATTATGACATTTTATATATCATTTTGATTCTAGCCTACAAGCTGATGTGGTGAGATGTGCATTTTAAGAGAGAGACATGTTTATCTACTTGTACACATTATTATGCTATTTTGACTCATGAGTTATACATGTGATCATTATTTATGCTCATATTCATGGTTTATGGTTTATGGTTTGATGCTGATGTTTAATGCCTATGATGTTTATGTTGCTTATGGGCAATGCTTATATGTGATGGATGTTAGATGTTGATATAGGCTTAACTAGGCACTAGATGGTTTTGATTTATGGTTATGTTTATGACATGATAAATCTTAATGAGCGCATACTGCATTATTTTAGACTTAGACATGTGGTGAAAATGGTTGATTACTTTAATTGGTCATGGATGTTATGGGTTTATTATGTTTGTTATGGTTATGCTTGTTACTTTTTAGGATAAAACACATGAGATAATTTAATTAATAACACTATATGGGAGACCAAATAATATAATTAAGAGACAAACATCATAATGAAAATATCAACTAGTCATGATGGGATAAGAAGAGGGCATGATGCTTCTTCGTTGACAAGGACTAGAACAAAACCAAAGTTATATTGGCTTAATGAACATAAGCCCTTCAAATGCTTTGCATTAGTGTTCGTTAGTTTGTTAAAAGGTGTCTTGACTATATAATGTCAAGTAAGCTCAAAATCTCTTGCTTATAGTGAGTAAAGGGGAGATGGGTGAAAAATGGAACCTTCTTGCAAGACTAGCATGCCTCTTCAGTAGGTGTCCAAATAACTAGGATAAACAAGTATATGCCAAACTATGTATACTGATTGATGCAGGAAGTCTAATTGTGAAAGCCAATTGGGGATTCTACCTTATTATGTTGTTTGAAAGCCAATTGTGGCTTTCCAAATTAGTTTTTTTTGCTATGATTTTGATAATGGGTCTTTTGCTGATTATTGTATATGGGAAGCTAATCAATGCAAGAAGCTTCCATGAAATTGATATTCTTTTGACAAAATGCTTTACTCAGCCATCTTTCAAGGGAGTGGTCTAATTTTATTTGCTTTTCTTATCGATAACCATCCTTCAAGGGAATAGTCCACCTTATGTTTTGGTAATTTCAAATAAATTTTCAATAGTTATCCTTCAAGGGAGTTGTTTGTGAATGCTAGGAATGACCCATGAATGCTAATGATAGGGGTTTTTATTTTTTATTGCTTGTTTGATTTTTCTAGACATAGACTTACTTAGATAGGCTTAAGGGTTCACCTTTATGAAATCAAAAATAAAAGCACAAGAAGGTTGATTAGGTGTAAAGAGGTTTAGGTGACAATAACCATGGGAATCCATCCTATGAAGGTGAGGAAAGTACCATGAGAACCATGCCATAGGTAGAGTCATGATACCTATTATTTAAGATAAGGCTATGCTAATGATAGATAATCACATGATTCAGATTTAATCAGTTACCCATAAAATAGGGAGATGGAATATAGGTAGATAGCAAGGGATGAGCTTAAGTTAGATAAAAGGTGAACTTGATCTTTCTTAACAAAATAATGAACACATATATGAAAAATTTATGGGCTTAAGTTATAGGTGGCCTTTGAGAGAAGACAACTAGTAAGCTCCTGATCCATACTTATGGGTTAGGATATAAAGTCTAAACTAATTGAAATTAAATTTGCCTTGTTTCTCTCCATATTAGTGACATGTTGGTTTTCCTTTAAGATGAGGTCTCCAATATTGAATTCCCATACTCTAAGGTGTTTGTTATAAGCACACTTGACATATTCTTGATAGACAGAGATGGGTAAAGGCTGCTAAATGATGCTCATCAAGTAGCTCAAGTTGGGCTAAATGGTGTTGATGATAATCATCCTCAGAAATAAGATCTTACAAATAAATGTGAAGAGATGGGATTTGGAACTCGAGAGGCAAGATGGCCTCCATTCCAAACATAAGGGAGAAATGGGTAGCACCTATAAGGGCTCAAATTCTATTATTATATGCCCATAAGGTGAAGGGGATGTGAATATGCAAATCCTGACCAGATGCATTGACCATTTTAGTTACCATGTTATTAATATTTTTTTTAGAGGCTTCAGCCTATCTATGCACTCGAGGGTGATAGGGTGAAGAGAAGCTTAACTTAATGTTGATTGCATCACATAGACCTTGGACTTGTTTTTTTTAAGGATTTACCATTATCGATGATAATCTTATGAGGAACATTGAAATGGAAGATAATATGATGGTTGATAAAATAAATAATCTTTTCCACTTTAGTCTAGACTAAAGGAATAACATCTACCCATTTGGTGAAATATTTGATCACAGTGATGATGGAATGGTGTCATTGCGAGGAATGGGGGTTTATTTCACTAATGAGGTCTAGACCCCATTGTGAAAAGGGCCAAAAATCAATGGAAACTCAAAGACTATGGCTAGGCACATGAAGTATATTGGCATGTTTTTGACACTTAACACATTTTTTCACATAATCATAGTATTTTTGGTTAAGGCTAGGCTAGTAATAGCCTAGGTGAAGGATATACTTAGTTATGGCAAGGCCATTAAAGTGTCCCCCATAGATACCATTGTATGTTTCCTTGATAGCATGAAAGGCTTCTTGACTGTGTAGGCAATAAAAGAGGAGACCATCAAAGCCACATTTATAAAAAATTCCTTCCATAATGGTATAACATGAGGTACTCTATATAAACACTCTTTGAGCATTCCTTAAAAGACTAGAAGGAACTATGGTGAGGTTAAGATAGTTGAAAGTTTGTTGATACCAAAGGTCGGTTTGGGTCTCCTCCACATTAAAAATTATAGGAAAGTCTAGTTTGACATAGGAAGGTTAGGTTAGACTATGAATGATTATAGACAGCTTAGAATATAAGGGTGTAGATGGTATCTGAGAGGCAAGGGAAGCCATGGTGTTGGTGAACTTGTTGGTAGATCGTAAGTTTGATTGGATGCGGTAGTGCTCAAATGATTCTAAGAGTTCCTAAACTAGTTGTTTATACTTCTAAAAAACATTATTTTTACACTGGTAAGATCTATTGAATGGTTGACCACAAGTTAGGAATCACCAAAGATATTAATCTCTTTGACTCCTAGGGCTAAGGTAGTTTGAAGGCCTATCACTAGGGCTTCATACTCATCCATATTATTGGCACATTCAAAATCAAGATTAAAGGACAAAGGGAGAGGCTCATCATCAAAGGGGATAAGGATAATACCCACTCTCCCACTATGCTAACACTTTGATCCATCGAATAACATGGTGACTTGATAGGTAAAATTTTCTTGAGAGAGGGTCACAATGGACTCATCGAGGAAATCAAGAGGAGGATTATTGTTTGCTAAATGTGCCTTAGCCAATTGGTCAAAAATGACTCAACCTTTAATTTATTTTTGTTGAAGGAACTCAAGGTCAAACTCTGATAAGAGCATAAGCCACTTGGCCATATGCTAGTTTTGGTATGGTTTGGAGTGCATGTACTTGAGTGGGTAGGTGTTGGTTATGACATAGGTTTTATGGTTAATAAGGTAGTGGCAAAGCTTGGTGGCCATGAATATTAGAGCTAAGCAAATTTTGTTAGTATGGTATACTAAGTCTCATATTCTACAAGCATGTGGCTAATGTAGTATATGGCTTACTCTTTATGTTGTTCATCTCGGTGAGTCGACATTTCCCCTAAGGAATGGTTGGTGGAAAATATATATATGTATTAAGGTTGGTTGTCATTGCGAGGGGTGAGGATAAGTGAAGACAAAAGTTACTCTTTGAGTGAATCAAAGGCCTTTTGGCAATCTCTATTCTAAGTAAAAGACACATCCTACTTTAAAATATGGTCGAAGGGTTGGCATCGATCCAAAATCTAGGAGATAAAATGATGATTGGATTGAAGCTTCCCTTGCAAGCTAGGGAGTTACTTAAGGTTGGTTCAAGGAAGCATGTCAAGTATGGATTTTATTTTGGTAGGATCGACTTTAATTCCATGAAGGGAAATGATAAAGCCAAAGAGATTTCTTAACAAGACCCTAAAAATGCATTTCTTAGGGTTTATGTAGACATGGTAATGGATTAATCATTCAAAGATGATTTTTAAAATGGCTAAGTTATTTTTTTAGAGTTTGGATTTTTTGAGAAGTTCATCCACATAGTCCTCAATGATCCTATGGATAAGGTCATGGTACATTGGTAAGTTACACCAGTGTTCCTTAATTCAAAAGGAATGACTCTATAGTAGAAGGTTCCCCATGGGGTGGTAAAGGTAGTCTTGTGCTAATATTTGGGAGCATTTAGGATCTGATTGTATCTTGAGAATCCATCCATGAGAGATAACATCTCATGGCCAGATGTAAGATCAACTAGTTGGTCGATGCTTAGTAGAGGAAAGTCATATTTTGGGTAGGTGAGGTTGAGGTCACAAAATTCCACATAAATGCATGGTCTCCTTGTGGTTTTGGTGATAGGTACAACATTTGAGACCCATTGGGTGTATTCAATGGGTTGAATGAAATTGAGAGATAGAAGGTGTTAAACCTCTTCTTTGACAAGAAGGGATATGCAAGGGTGCATGTGCCAAAGCTTTTTTACTTGATGGGTTTCACATCATAGTGAGTGACTATGTTATGGATAGCAATGGTAGGGTCAATTCTAGGAAAGTTGTTATAATACCAAGCAAAGGCTATGTTATGATCTTGGAGGAAAGAAGGGAAATCTTGAAGTTACTCAGTATTCAATGATTGGCCAAGTTTGAAAATATGGGGGTTATCTAGAGTACCCAAGTTGATATCCATGGTGGATCCATTCAACATGGTCAAGGTCTCAAGAGGAAGGGATTTACAGATGGAGTAATCCAAGGCACCAAGATAGGCAAGAATAGAGTCATCATCTTAGCACTAAACAATGTTAATGGTAGGAGAGTCTTCTCCTATCATGTTAAGATAGGTCAAAAGGATGGTTACAATCATCCCTTCCTTTTGATAAGTTAGGGGTCTGAGGTTGATTGTGTTGATGAAAAAAAAAAATTAGGTGGGATGATGTCATCATCCTCACACACAAGTGAAGGTGAGGTCGGTGAGGAAGGGGTATCTTCCTCAACAATGGTAACAACAGGTGGTTTGGGTTTCTTCTTGTTGGCTAGGATTTAAAAAAGGCCATGCTTTTTGTGAGGCTTCCTACTTTTGATTGTGACCAATTCAAGTGGGCCATACTCATATCACCCAAGACCAAAGCCTTTCCAATCACATCAATGGAGGTATGTCTTGGCAAAGCTTGATTTATCTAGGTAGTAAAAACTGGTAGTAAATGGCCTAGGTGAAAGAGAGGTGGTATAAGCACCAAGGGGTTTATAAAGTTTCCCATAGACAAAATGGGTCTGATGGTGGGGAGGTCTAAAGGGAAAAATAGTTCTAACATTGGGGTCATATCTTGATGGTTTGGTGAGTTTCTCATGCTTGTGAATAGGGAAAGTGTTAAGGGATAAAAGGTGATACTCCTTTAATGAAATATGATGGAATGTTGACCCCAACAGGTCCATGGTGGGGGTTTGGTCTAAAGGGATAGAGGAACTAATTGATGTCTCATTGGTGGAAGGGTATATGATATCTACTTTGGTGCTTAAAGGTTGGGTTTTAGCTACTGAGGGTATGCTAGATGGGGGTATAAGGACATTGTTGGGGTGATATGTCATGTTGCATGTCAAGAAAGGACTTGGGTTAGCTTGGATGGTGATGACCTAGCCTTCATGCTCAAACTTAATGTAATGTTGAAGAGTGGAGGGGACACAACGCATGGAGTGGATCCAAGGTCATCCCAAAAAAAAATTCTATTGTAATTCACTGTCCACTACATAAAAAAGCATAAGAAGCATACAGGGTCCTAAATGGATATGAAGGATGATAGTTCCCAAGGTGGTGGCCATGTTATCATTGAATGATCAAAGGATGACCAAGGTTTTGGACATGACATTATCTGGTAGGTTAAATTGGTTGTAAGCATGGGAGGAGATGATGTCAATGATAGCTCCCTCATTAATCATGACTCATTTAATGTGGGTTTGGTTGATATAAGTGGTAATAAAGAGAGGGGGACTAGGTCATCTAGATGGATATAAGGTATTTCTAAATATTAGAAGGTGATAAGGTTAGAAATTTGGAGAGTACCAGCAAGGAAGCCAGAGGTTATGGGTCTTTGGGTTGGACCTCAATGGATTGTAAATCCTCTATTAGTTCTTGGTAGTGATGGGGAAAGGTAGAGATCAACTCATAAAATCTCATTTTCATCGAGGTTTGGTGAATTTGTTTGAGGATAACTCTCTTGATGGATTCTAAGGGGTTAGATTAGGAGGCACCTAAAATAGATACCTTACATTTGGTTGAAGATGGATATGGATGGGTGTGGGTTAGTTAGGAGGTTTAAGATAGATACATCCATGGAATGGACATCTTAGCCTTACCCTTATCCTTCTACTTGGGCTCATGACCATGTTGATAGTATCGATAGAAGGAGAAGGTGAAGTAGTAGATTATTCAGACTCATCTTCACTCTAAGGTGAGAGTGGATTAGGTAATCATTGGGTAGGTATGGTTGTTGGTTGGATTGGTATGGGGCTCATGGGAGGTTTTTATACTAATATTTCATCCTCATCATAGAGCTAGTGGATAATAGTTTGGAGAGCTTTATAGCTCTCTATGTCATGTCTAGGTGTCCTATGATAAGAGAAAACTTGGTGGTCATTGTACCAAATGGGTTTTGAATATAAAGGGTCAAAATGCCTAATGGGAGGTAAGGCTAGATAATAAGTTTGTAATAACTATGGAAAATGGTTGAGTAAGACTCGACTAAAGTTGGTAAAGGTTTAACAGTCTTGGATTTGGTAATTGAGGTAGAAGGTTACTTGGAAATAGGTTTGGTGGTGGGTGTTTTGGGTAGGTTAGTACACTTCGTTGATGGATTCAATTTAGGCAAGGAGGTTGATGAGTTAGAGGTGGAGGATTATAAGGTAGGTAACTTAGGTACTACTAGCATGGTGAAGAGAGGTGCATCAAAAAGCAATTGTGAAGGTGTAATCAAAAGAGGTTGTGGGGTCTTGGTAGAGATAATTAGCTTCCTTCTCAAGGTAGAGGGATGAGGCCCCAAAATGTAAGGCAAGGTTGAGGGAGGTAAAATTTGGGCCTTCAAACCTTTAGGTGTTTTAACCTCTTCGGTTGCTTTGGCTTGGCATTTGGTTGGTAGGTGTGAAGGGGTTAGGTCCACTTTCACAGATGGGTGAATAAGGCTTGGTGTAAGGAAGGTATCAAGTCTCTTGGTTGTTTTGGTTAGGGTGATATAATAAGGTTTGGCCATTTGGGTCTCAATTGAGTTAGGTGGTTGGAGGTTGGTTGGCTTAGTATAGGTCTCAGTTGGTTGGGTAGAGGTTTTGGTTGGTTGGGTAGATATGGTAATAGGTTGCTCAATAGAAGTGGCAGGTTGGTCCATCAAACAAAGGGTTGAAGGTTTTAGTCTAGTAATATAAGGGAGGTTTAGTTTCTAACAAAAGATAGCCTAGTCTAAGTTAGGTTTGGAAATAAATTCCAATCTCTGAACTAGTCTAGATAATGGTTTATAGATTGGTTTAGCTCCCTGGGTAGTAGGTTTGAATGATAGACCCATAGGTTGGGGAAAGGGGGTGGTAACCTTATCCTCTTCCTCAATAAAAAGATACAAGTTGATATAGGTGGCTCCTTTGTGAGAGGAGTGGATATGGGTATTTCTTCTTCAGGAACATTCTCTAAAGAAGGGGTGGTTTTCTCAGTAGCTAAAGGTGAAGAGAAGGTATTTATGGTTGGTTGTTTTGATATGTCAATTAAAAGAGAGACTAATAGCTCCAATACCTCAATAAATTTATGGGGAGAAGATGGTACTTCCTTAGTTTGAGTATCTAAAGGAAGGGAAGGTAAGTGCACTATCTCAATAGATGGAGGGGGTTAAGGATCAAAATATTGGGTACTAGGTGGTTTGGTAATGAGTGCATCAAGGACCATGTTAACTATATGGGTATCATTAGAACACTCAATTTTATTGTTATCATTCTTGGTAGGATCATGGTTTGGGAAGGGTTTCCTAAATATATCAAGGGCTTGGTTCGATGGTGCATTGGGGTTGTCCAATGTAAGCTTCCCTTTATCAATGATGGATTGGACAAGGCTCTTGAAGTGTTGCACCTACTAACATCATGTCCTATTAAATAATGAAAGGAACATATATCATTCATATTAAACCAACTAGGTGCAAGATGAGAGGCATCAAACTTATAAGGAGGTTTGATAGGAGGAATTTGAATGATATTAGCTTTCAATAACTTCTCCAAGATGGAAGCATAGGATTCTCTACGTAGGGTGAATTGCTTCTGGTTGTTTCAGTTTTGGTTCCTCATGTTTTTATTTGAGGAATTGGAGGAATTTGGTTGGTTGATAGAAAGTGGAGGAGTGTCTTTAAGGATAACCGCATTTGTAGTTCCCTTGATCTTGGTATTGATATTGGACTGGTTGCTTGACTTAGAGGAAGAGGCCTCATTGGTTTTATAGGTTGAGTTCTTATTTTTGAGCTTAAGCTTTCCTTCATCAATGGCTCAGTTCTCTAACTTATACACCATGGTAGAAGCTTCATCAAAGGTTCAAAATCTATGGACATGCAATGTAGAGGAGATGTGCTTGGCACATGCCAAAACAAAGAGCTCTATGAGTTCAGGTTGAAGCAGGGAGAAGGAAAGTTGGTTAATTAGGCTCCTCTAATGAGCTACAAAATCATCAATGGATTCATCCTCAAACTTCCAGATAGAGTAGATATCGATGATAGAAACTTTCTTATAGACATTGATCTAAAAGTGATCCAAGAAGGTTTGAGCCAGTTGGGTGAAGGAGAAAAGGGAGTGTTTGGGTATGACATTTTACCAATCTAATATCAAACCAACTAGATACATGTTGAAGGTGCGAAGAAGAATGTCATCATCATAGGTGATGATAAAACAAGCATGCCTAAATTCCCTAAGGTGATATTGGGGATCCTCCTTACTTTGAAATTTAGAGATCTTGTGAAGTTCCCATTGGGGAGGGTATGCCCTGATAGGTATGAATGCACGGATGGACTCACTATAGATTTGGTCATATGACAAGCTCTTGTGAGCACCTAAAATGGATGAATCTAAGGTGGTCATCTTATCCATAATCATTTTCATTATGTTTGTTTGGGGTTGTGCACTGAAAAGTTATAAGATGCATACTATTACGATGCTTAGGAGACATACTGATAGTGGGTAGAAGGTTGGGAGGCTACCACATATTGGTAAGTATATGCCAATGGTTGGGTGGAAGATACATAAGGGTAGGTAGATGTAGGTGTTTGGTTAGTGTTTATGGGTACATGCCCTTGTATATTAGGGATGTAGCCAAAGTTTGGTGTAAGGGGTGATTTTTGGATAGGAGTGGTAGTTGGGTTGGTGATCGATAGAAGGGTGGTGACCCTTGTACTGATCAATGGCAAGGTAGAGGGTATAGACACCATAAGGCTTTGAAGCAGAGTAGTGGTCGATGGATTGGGGGTAGCTAAAGGAATGTTTTTAGTGATATAGATAAGCACTCCCAAGGTGGAGGAGTGGTTGTTAGGAGTGGAAGGTATAAGGGCAGTGGTAGTTTGGGTTGGTTGGTTTTCTATGGTAGTCTTGAAGGGGTTATTGGTTGATGAGGAGGCTTGGGTAGTCAACGGTTGGGTAGTAACCATGGAAATAGAGGTGCTCCCAATGAGGTGGAGAGATATGCAATAAGGTAGGTCCACAAATGGGGCCAAAGTTGGGATATAGTAAGACATGGTTATAAGATAATGTTACAAGGCTACAAGATTGTTATCTAGGAAAGTGGAAAAATATGCATCTCCTTGAGGAACCTCCATAGGAAAAGTAAGACTTCCTAATGGGTGAAGAGAGTCTTCTATTTTAGAGATGTAGTCCATGGATGAAGAGGTGGAAGAGGTAGGTTGGCTTGGTGATGGGTTTTACTCCATAAGGTCTTTTCGCTATTGGTGAGTGAGAACTACATGAGATAGGGGAGATAGAAATCACAAACAACCTCACTAATCAAACAAAAAGAAGATAACAAATGATCAAAGAAATCAAATCACACTCTAAAATATACGTTAAACCCTAGAGTTTTAATTAATATCACTTTTGGCTTATGCCTTAAGAAGTTGTGTGACTGAAATTAGTTTGTAGAATGGGTACTAGACAGGAAGTCTAAGGTTGGTTTCATGTTATGTTTAGGTGCTCAAAAGGAATCTATATTATAATCAATACATGGCTTGGTATTGGGGCCTACCCCCTTACTTCACACATTAAAATGATAAGGGTGTCGGGTGCTTAGCCAATATATAGTGATATCCAGATATTATACTCAACCAAAGAGATAAGTCGGTTCTCCCCTCAGTAATGACCTCCAAGTGGGATTACCGAGAAAGGGTAAGGTTAGCTCTAGGTGATGAAATCCTATTCGGGCCTTTTCTCAAGTTTGTTTGATATTTAATTGATGAAAGTGATTTGGTTGAGTGTGTGAAACAAAGAGTAAAGTTACGATAGATTACTTTACTTTTAAGTTAATCTATGTGAACTAAACTTTCAATTAATTGATGTATGCACTTAATTTTAAGCCCAAAATAAACTTTTGATTTATTTGATGATCATAGAATAGAGAGAGAATGTAAGCAAATAAGAACCCAAGTAAATGTTAAGCATGGGATATACTGAGAGGGGGGGTGTGAATCAATATATCATAAATCTTATAAACTTTACCTTAATCAAACTCCACTTTAACATACATTCAAGATATGCAATAAAACTGAAATAATAAACACCACACAAGATAGAGAGAGACACTAGATTTAACATGGAAACCCAATGTGGGAAAAACCATGGAGAACAATCTCAAGTATATGAATGAGCACCAACTCAAACTACAATATTTGAAATCACCAACTTGCAAGAGCACCAACCCCTTTGCTGAGCACCAACACAACAATAATTCATGAGCACCAACACATCGGAGCACCAACCCCTTTGTTGAACACCAACACAGAAACTATTTGTGAGCGCCAACCCACAGGAGCACCAACCCCTTTTGTGTATACCACACAACTATCTCTCAATTTTGATATCTCAAAAAATGATAGTTCATTACAATATCTCTTTCCTCTCTCTCCTCTGCTCTTCTAAGCTAGATATAATAATTACAAATCATACTCTATCTCACTTTGCTCTTCAAAGCTAGATATAAAAAACACAAATCATACTCACTCTCCACATTACAAATGGCTTCTCAAGCCTTTATTTATAGCTTTCCAAATGACCTTTGGCCTTTCCCCTTTATAACCCTTCAATCCTCATGGAAAATGGCACCAAACTTTCATGACCCTTCGTATCCTTGCATTTGAAAAGTCATATGGTGACCTTTCATAAGCAAAAGCATCCTTTCCTCTTTTGTCCTTATCTTGGTGACTTTTTGTATTCTTCAAAGTGTCCCTTCATGAGAAATTATGCCCTTCTTTTTTTGTCTTCACTTGGTGATTCTTGGAATTCCCCAAGATGACTCTTCATGGAAAAATGCATCCCATTCTTCTTTTGTCTTTACCCCGTGACTATTTGACTTCTCCATGGGCCCTTCTTTTGTCTTATATGCAACCAAAAATATATTCGTTAATATTAAATAAATATTAACACACATTAGCCAAGATATAACTATTACAAACATCATTAAATGCAATGGGGCTTTTATCACCAATAATGCTAGATCTTTGACATCAATGACAATATTTCTAACAATCTCCCCTTTTGTCATTCATGGCAACCTCAATCTTGAAACTACCACATTTTGAAACCTACACATACTGTCACCTAAAAAATATATAGTAACTCCCCCTTACTATAGCAACCTATACTTGTACCTATTATTCTCCCCCTTTGACATCAATGGCAAAGGGCTTACCTGGAGCTAACACTTAGCTCCCCCTCAACTGATGCTGAACCTCAATGGCAGGAAGTAATAAAAATTACTCACAACTCCTCTTGTAGATTTTTGAATGTGTCCTTTGATCATGCCTTTGAGAAGATATCTGATAATACATATAAATTGTTGCCTGTCCTTTGAGCATCTAAAATCAACTCATTTGAATCTTTTCTTCTAATCTCACAACCTTTTTCATAAAACTTTAATGTGTATCCCTGATCACATATTTGACTTACACTCAATAGATTATGCTTAAGACCTTTTACATACAAAACATTCTTAGTCTTGGTTATACCATTGTCCAAAGTACCTTTTTCGACTATCCTGGCAGTGGTTTTATCTTTAAATTTCACTATGCCACCATTTATCTTATTAAGAGTTATGAACTTAATCTTATCTCCTATCATATGCCTTGAACATCAGCTATCAATGAACCATGGTTGATCTTCATTTCTTGCATGAAAAGCTATCTGAACCAACATAGAATCTTCAGGTTGTTTCTTCTACCATGAACATGTCTGAACCTTCTTCTTGATGAATGGAACCTTGATACTTTGGTCCTTCTTGATTGATTCTACATGAGTTTCTTTCTCCTTATTTCTGAAATTGTTAGCTCTTTTTCAACATTCTAATTTCTTATGACCATATCTATTTGAATCACTTAAAAACTTTTAAACACTACATATGCAAGAAACATTTTAATAGCCTCTAACCTCAACACTGGTGCAAAATTCTCTTCAAAATATATTCCCTCAAATGATATACAAATTAATTTGCCAACTCACCTTCTTGTCATGCAACATATCCAAGACCCAATAGCATCCACCATGCTTCAATTTTTATTAAAAGTGTCTCCTTGAAGCCTAGAAGAGACACCCCACATAAAGGGTCCTAGAAATAAATCTTAAGAGATTCCCACATCTCCTCTATTTCTTCCTTGTGTCTTTCTCTTAGAATCAATTTAAGCATGTTTAACTTATTTGACTTACTAACCTCATCATTTATTATGTTTTTCGTCTTTTCAACTCTTGCAACTGTCTTATCTTGACAAGGCTCATGCTCAAATGTAACCAAAGATTCTTCACAATCCTTCCTATCTGATTCTTTATCTACTATACCAAGTAATTTATTTTCACTCTTAAACTCAACCTAATCAACCTTTACTATTTTAGGTATCCAAACCTAAATTTGACTCTTCTAATATTTTCTAGGGGCTCTGTATCCTTTGACATACCTTGAAGATCTCTTTAATTTATTTGGATATAATTTAACAATATGGCCAACCTTATGCCAACAAAAAAAAACAACATTTTTCATACCTTTTTCTTAAATGTGACTGAGATCTCCCTTTGACTGATTTATTCTCCTCATATAGTCTCTTGCCCTATGACCAACATGATGACAAACAAAACAATGGCCATGAAAAGAATTTGAAAACTTGAACGCATTGGGCTGCCTGATTGGCTTCTTTGATTTGCCTTTAAAACTTGCATCCTTCTTACCTTGGACTAATATTTCATGATCTTTCTCAACCTTGACTATGAATTGCTCATGATTATCCTTTAAAGAACCTAACTCAACCTTCAACTGATTACACTCTTCTTCTCTTGATTTCAAGCTTGAATTTGCAACCTCTAGCTAATTCTTAAGATCCTAAATAAACATATTAACTTATTTTGCTTCTATAACCAACTTAGACTCCAAGATACACAACGGTTCCTTAAGATCTTTGACCACATATTTCAACTCTTGATTCTCCTTCTTTAGCTGCATGGCCATCTTATGATTTCTTTGATCTACCTTCAAGTTGTTAAACCCTTTCTGAAGGAACATGCTTTGATACCAATTGTTAAGCACATGATATACTGAGAGGGGGGTGAATCAGTATATCATAAATCTTATAAACTTTCCCTTAATCAAATACCACTTTAACATACATTCAAGATATGCAATAAAAATGAAATAATAAACACCACACAAGATAGAGAGAGACACCAGATTTAACATGGAAACCCAATGTGGGAAAAACCACAAAGATCAATCTCAAGTATGTGAATGAGCACCAACTCAAACTACAATATTTGCAAGTACCAACTTGCAGGAGCACCAACCCACAGGAGCACCAACCCCTTTGATGAGCACCAACACAAAAATAATTCATGAGCACAAACCCACAAGAGCACCAACCCCTTTGCTAAGCACCAACACATCAATAATTCATGAGCACCAACCCCTTTGTTGAGCACCAACACAATAACTATTCATGAGCACCAACCCATAAAAGCACCACCCCCTTTTGTGTATACCACATAACTATCTCTCAATGTTGTTATCTCAATAAATGATAGTTCATTACAATATCTCTTTCCTCTCTCTCCTCTGCTCTTCTAAGCTAGATATAACAATTACAAATCATACTCTATCTCACTTTGTTCTTCTAAGCTAGATATAAAAAATACAAATCATACTCACTCTCCACATTACAAATGGCTTCTCAAACCTTTATTTATAGCTTTTCAAATGACCTTTGGCCTTCCCCCTTTGTGACCCTTCAATTCTCATGGAAAATGGCACCAAACTTGCATGGCCCTTCGTATCCTTGCATTTGAACAGTCATATGGTGACCCTTCATAAGCAAAAGCATCATTTCCTATTTTGTCCTTATCATGGTGACTTTTCGTATTCCTCAAAGTGTCCCTTCATGAGAAATTATGCCCTTCCTCTTTTGTCTCCACTTGGTGATTCTTGGAATTCCCCAAGATGACTCTTCATGGGAAAATGCATCCCATTCTTCTTTTATCTTTACCTCGTGACTCTTTGACTTCTCCATGGGCCCTTCTTTTGTCTTATATGCAACCAAAAATATATTCGTTAATATTAAATAAATATTAACACACATTAGTCAAGATATAATTATTACAAACATCATTAAATGCAATGGGGCCTTTATCACCAATAATGATATACCTTTGACATCAATGACAATACTTCCAACAATAAAGACAAAAGGGTCCCACCTAGCGTGCTAGAATGTTTTAGTGAATTTTTTATTATTATTTTGAAAAGGGAAAAGAATAAACTATGGTTATGGTTGAAAAACCTATTTGAATGTTCACACATTGAATCAGAAGATTATGAAGAGCTCCTCTTTGGCTTAGGAGGATGACCTATAGATAAGAAAGCACTAAAGCAAAATTATTTGTCAAATAGATAGTTGAGTGGATTGCCTAACGATAGTTAGATCTCAAAGGCAAGAGCTTCGTTAGGGCTTGTTAATCCATATGTTTTAAACAATTAAGTTTATAAAATAAAATAGAAAGTACTTGCATCAATAATCAAATGGTACTGAACTTGAATACAATAAATGTTTTCTTAATAAATAGACTAGAAATTATTAAAATAGTGATAAGCTAATTAATACTAGTGTTAGATAGTTGGGTTCTGCTTCAAAAAATTAGGCAAGAGTCTGTGAATAGGCAAGGACATAGAGAATTAGGTTTGGTTGGGTCTACGTAAATGAAAATAGTTTGTTGGAATTTGCTACCATAGTGACTGTGGGTAGTTGGGCTGACTGTTGGTGATTAAGCTGACCATCGACAGTTGGAAAAATCATTAATGATTGAAACAACCATCGATGGCTATTGTGTGTAGATCTGGGTTGATAATAGGCTGATTGATAAGATCTCAAAGTGAGATCCTAGGAGTTGGGTAGGTGCTGGATTGGATGCAAAAATTAAATAAAGTAATTGAATGCTAAAATCAAATACATATCTTACAGAAGATGGATTGGGTGATTACTTGAGGTAGTTAGCTCATTGATGGAGTCTGGCATGATTTTGATAGAGTAATGCTAGTTGACACTTTGGCAAAGTTGCGGTAGTAAGTTAGTTCTTTGATGTGGTAGCTAGTTTGTTGGATTGTTGATGATGATTGACCTATAAAAAGATAATTCTAGATGCACACGCTCTTGATAACAATTGCAAATAGATTTTACCTCTTTTCTCCTCTCTTCTTATAAACAAGGAAAGAGATTTTTAATGGGACATAAAATGGGCTTCCTAATTTTAACTCGCACATGCAATGGTTCACAACTGGATTTAGATGAGTTGTTTTTAGAAAAGCAAGGTGGGTGAGTTTGCATGTTGGTGGTTAAATAGGTGGACCCTAACTGTCAATGGTCAAGGTGACTGTTAGTGGTCAACCTAACCATCAACAATCAAGGGTGAAGGGTTAAATTGGGTAAAATATAGGTTCAAGCCAATTTAGTCAAACTGACTGTGCTTAGATTTGGTTAAGGGTCGAAGGGTCAGATTGGTTCTAAGTTGGTCCCAACGTGTTCAAGGGAAACTATGACATTTAGAATCATGGTGTGTGAATTTATGGTGTCTACAATATAGTTTAAACTCCTCTTACATATAAATGATAAATGCAACTATATGAAAACTAATACCCTTCTTATCACTAGGGGAGTGATGATATGCCAAGATGGAAAAATATGTTGCAAGTGTGTAGGATGTGAATCAATGAGGCTCAATTTTAAGTACAAGGAAATATATTTGATGTTTGGGTCTAGGTTTGATCTTTGATATGTCTTCTCCATGTTCTAATTCCTCTCAAATGGCTTGGCATGACCTAGTTTATAAAGTTTGATACAAGACAAGTTATGTGTGTTAGTTGACATTAGAAGTAACAAAGGACAAGGTTAAAGGTGCACAATCAATGGAAATAAGTAGAAGGGCCCATAAATGAAAAAGGGATAGACACACCTTGAGAAAATCTCTAACCTAGATAGACCCCCACTCTATACAAGTCTAACTTGGAGATGACACAAGTTCTAATAATTTTTATACAGTTTACAATAAGTATTATACATATCAAATAGTAATGATAACAACCAATTTTTAATAAATGTTAAAATATGTTATTTAGGTTTAAGAGATAAATATGGACCTTAATGAGACCAAGATGAACCAAGAAACAATTCAATATGTACAAGTCTATCCAATATAATAAATTGGGAATAAGACACTAAGAATAAGGAGCTTGTACCAGATTTGAGTGTCTACATAATAATCCCACTTTGACATGAACATAATAACATGAGTGAATGAATGCATTCATCAATGTATAAATGTAACATATTTGAAACATAGACCTTTATTTACCTATGGAATAATGAAGGTTTCTCTAATGCACATTTGAGTTAAGCCTCCATCCACATATATTTTGATGTACATGAAATAATTTAAAATTACTAAAAATGGTGGATATTTGATGTTTTGAGTTTTAAGTTTGAATATTTAAAATTTTGAAATTTTGAATTTTAAAAAAATGCTTATGAATGAATACACTTAATTGGTATTTTCTCCAAATGCTACAACAAAGTTGTTTCAATAACTAGAATTTTGATAGGTGTTAAAGCATAGCTAAAACTTCTTTGGGACTCACTAGCATCTAATCCACTAATTGATCAAGGAATTAGATTTTTTTTTTTTTTTAATTTCTCATGTTTTATAAAATTCACCTCAATTTATTTTTTTAAATAAAATGCCCATATATAAACCCCCCACCTTTTTAGGTGAGGGATGAAGACATGTCTTGAAATCACTCATCTAACAAGATAATGTTAAGATACCTCATATGTTAATAAATTAATATATCCAAAGAGTTAATATCCTAAACATAAGCCATTAAATTTTAAATATAGTTGATACCAACAAAAAAAAATTAAATACATGCATAAGTTTGAATATGTAACATGAAATATAGTACCATATCAAGCAAAACACAAAAGGATTCAATTCCCTTGCATAAAAATTAATATGGGAACAACTAGAACATCCCAAATGATATTTAATATGGCCCTAAATAGGCTAGATATAGCAATGAGAACATACACAAGCAACTTGTCGCCATAGATACATGGTAGATACCATGGAAACATGGGCACCAAGCAATTATACTAAAATAAACATGATAAACATCATGTCTAAAAGAAATGGATATAAAATTAATGATTAACATCATGGATACAAGTAATGAACAAATAAAATAACCACACAAGTTAGTGACCACACCCAAGTTAGTGACAAGACAAGTTAGTGAGACCACACAAGTTAGTGACCACACTCAAGTTAGTTACAAGCTAAGTTAGTGATACCACACAATGATGCAACCCAAAAACATGACAAAAAAAATATCCTATATGGATAAGGAGACACAAAAAATAAAATACATATACATGAAACAAACATTCATGGAGAAGAGTTAATATAACAAAATATTAAATTTAATGAATATATCGATGACATATATATAAGATGTAGGTACTAGCAGTAGTATCCAATGTAATATAGCTGAAAATCATAAAGGACAAGCAATAATAGATTTCATTAGACAAGATATGTTGAATAGAAATGTCCCCAAGATAGGACATGTTACTTATGAAAATGTCCCCTCAAAATTTGGGCCAATAGAATAATTCATGTATTAATTAACATGTGAATTTTCATAGCACCCAATTGATAAATATCTTTAAAAACATATGTAAACCATAGATATCAAAAACTTATAGCACAGATAAATATGCAACCGTGTAAAAAATAATGTTTGTGAAACTTATGTTTTGTAATGTTTTTGATTTTTTAATTTTATAAAATGAGATCTTACTCCTTGATGGTAAAACTTTATAATTCACCTATATAGTATGATGACACAATATGACAAGATGTAAAGTGATGTAGAGTATTTATTAATCATTAGATAATAACAAAGTATGGAATCCACACGATATAAATGAATATGTGGCAAGGCCTATAAGTGAATAAATCTTAAAATAAGGATGATGTTGCATGTGGTGGAAGACCACATGCCCCCTAATGTACAATACTCAATAGTATAAAGATTAGGATATAAATGTATTATGAGTAAATACATATCATGGGTCATAGTAAATACAAGATCTAGAATATAAATAAATAATATCATGTGTCACAGTAAATGCAAGATATATAATCTAAATAAGCAATGTAAATCCACAAGTGAAAGAGGTATAATAGACTTTGTATGCAAGAAATGTCAACAAGAAATATGCAAAAGTACGATGTCCCCATAGGCAAATATGTTATGATATAAAAACCATGGGTACAATGCCCCCATTGGGAAAAATTATGTGATATAAGAATGATGGGTAGCATGCCCCCATTAGTAAAAAATATGTAACGTAAAAAACAATGGGTACCATGCCTCCATTGGGAAAAATAATGTATATAGAAGTGATCAACTATGAACAAGTGTGTGTATGATGCCTCCTTAGGAAAATATATGCTCAATAAGGCACAAATGTGGATATGAGGCCCCCATAGGCAAAATATATAATTATAGATGAATCCATGTTTTTTAGTTTTTAGTAACATATAGAAGAATATAAAAGTAACATAAGAAGGCACATGGCCACAAATGAGAAATAAAGAAGCAAGGCTCACAAGTTATAAGAATGGGATTAGGAGGATTCTAAGTAACCTAGGGATTACCTTAAAACTCAATACATGTTAGGAATGAAGGTCTTGATAGATATGTTGCCTTCATTAGGAAACCAATGCAAGTTCTTAATAATAAGAGTAACAATCAAATAGACAAGGAAATTAAAATATAGAAAGTAATGCAAAATAAGCATTTAGAATAATATCAAAAAATAGAAAGTAAGCACCAAAGTGATTACAAAAATATAATAGCATACAAACAATCACTTGGATGAAATCACATGCAAGGCACAACAAATAGAAGAAGAAATCCATGTACAAAAATATAGTATAATAATGATGTACTGTTGAGACCCAAATCTTAGTCATAAAAATATAGATGGTACAATATCGAGGTATAATGTATATAGAAAAATATTGATCACAAGGCAAATGATATAGAATGTATCCATATAAAAAATGATATTGCAAATAAATTAATGTACACATATACATACAAAATTCAAATATGTATACTCTAAGTAAAAGGAAATACAAGACATGTGATTTGTTTAAAGTGGTTTAATATAGTAATTGGAGAAAAGATTGGTAAAAATGTCACCATATAATAATCATTGTTAAATGGTAATGACCTACATAAGTGAGACAAAAAATGAGTCCAAACCCATATATAACTAAAATATCCCACATCTCATGTAGTATAGTATACCATGAGAAGTACGTGTGGAAACATGGTGTGATATCTAAAATTTAGAATCTAACAAAACTAAGAAAATGACATGCATAAGAATCATATTCTAAATCCAAATTAAACCTATGATAGAGTTCATACAACAAAATGAAGTTGAACATATAAATAATTACAAAATCATGTATAATTCATCATCTCCTTCTCCATTGTGACTTTTAATTTTCTCTTACTTCTTAATGTGGGTACACAATTCATTTTTCCAAATAAAGGAAAATTGGGCAGCCTATGAGTCTATAAGTTTGATTTCTAAGTTGATGTGTAAGACAAATTTGATATTAATTCGATAACTTAAAGGTGGATGATGAAAATTGATGATGACACTTAAATTTATGGGATTTCGGGTGAGAAGATAGACGATTTCGATAAATCCATATTTATTGTATAATGTTAATTTTTGATGGTTGGATTTGAATCCTTATCTAAGTGGTAGATACCAATTCCTCATGTGTTTTGAGATAAAAAAGGAAAGTTGGTGGTTAAAAATGCCTTATGAATGAGTCAAGGTAGTTAGATAACTCACCAAATTAGTTTAAATGTCCAATACTAACTCAACAATCGATTGAGTAATTTAAAAAAGCAATTGGATAACTCAACTCTTGGTTGAGAGAAACATGGAAGATGTTTGGTGACTTGGATATTCTAAATTTTAGTTAATTTTTTGGAATTATGTATGCATGATTAATTAATTAATATTGATTAATTAATTATTTTAAAAAGAGAAAAAAATGATGTTATGATGAAATTTAAAGTTAGAGTGATGGTTGAATTAGTGTGTCAATATTTTAAGAAGTTAATTATGACACTAAATGTAGTGGAATTTAGGTGTCTACATTTGTCCCTCTTTGAAAGGGTGTTGTGGTTAGAAGAAGCAATGTTCTTTCAAAGAATAAATAAAAGTAGAGTGGAAATGGATGTATAAAAGATGCCTTGGGTAGCTTTTAATGATTGCATGATGACCCCTCAAGTGTTCATATAGGAAAATGGATGAGAATGAACTAAAAGTTTAGAGGGTTATATGAAAAATAATGGATGTAATGCCGCAATTTAACATAATTATGAATATCAATAAAAACTCTTGCATGATTTTAGGCATATGTAAAACAATTTTCCCCAAGTGGATTGGTGTTAGGGAGCGGATTTGGAGAAATAAAACTTTCCATTTGTAAACTGCACGCTTGGATTGTGCCCCATGAATTATTGGTACATGGGAACAAATGTGGGAACAATGTATATGGTTGGTAAGTTTCAAGCCAAAAAATGAGAAATAAATTTTCCAATGATAAGTAATAAAATTTATGAGATTGATTTACAAGCAAATAATAAATAAATATAATAGTATGATTATTTGGTTGTATGATGATGATGATATAGATATATATAAGGCTATGGATGCTATAGTTAAATGAGATTGACCCATGAATGTTATTAACCTGACTTATCTAATGCTTGCACATATTGATTAAATTTTATGATGGAATGATTTTCCCAAACAATAATATATGCAAAGAATGGATTAGGAATTATATATCCTAAAATAAGTTACAAGCTTTGATGTGCCCCAAGCAATGATATATGTAAGAATAGTATATCCTATTGAAAAGATGTGAGTTTAGATTTGATTGATTGATTTATTTATTGATTGATGGTTTATTTGATTTATATGTGAGAAAAGATGGATGTTGTGATTTTTTGGTTCCCAATCGACAAGTGTGGTAGATTGAATGAAAATATTAGGGAAATGATTAAGTGGATGATTTGATTTATTTGAATTATGCACAAGCATACCCAAAGAAGTTAATCAACTTCGTGAATTAATGATGATTAATCACATGATTGGGTAACATGGATTTTATTTGTTGTTGGTAGATAAAGGTGATTATGGGATGTAAGGTGAAGTTAGATAGTTAGTATTTGAATGGGTTGATGTGTGTTAGGGATGTGATGTATGTATGGAGATGAGGTAATGATGTGGATTGGGTGAATAGTTGTGTTTTTAGTCTTGACATGGAGTTCCAATATTATGTTTCGACACTAATTGAGCAACTTTATTTTGATATTGTGTAAGACAATATGCACCAATGATATAGAATAACCATGGTGTCCATTTTTTTATATGTGTAAGTATTGATAGAGTCACAAGTGCCATACTTAATGTATCATGATATAAAATACCATAATAACACCATTTGTAATGTGCATAGTAATATAGACTAAAAAAGAAACTATTATGTTATGGAGCCTATTTCTAAATTACAATATATTTCAAATATTGTACATTTAAAATGTACCGTAAACTCTTTATGTATTTTCATCAAGGTTTGACTTTACCTATGGTTTTGGTACCCATTATTTTGTAAAACTTCTATGTTGATGCATTATGTATAGATGGATATTCATTAGGTAATACATCATGAGAGCAAGGGTTTGAGAAAGAAAATTAGAGTGTGTGAATTCATGTGCAAATTCAGGAGGGTTTGTTGAGTGAAGCTCCAAACAATATTTTATGCATTGTAATTGGGAGAAGACTAATCTGAGAGTGGATTGTATTCTTGTGGCTTGTGAGAAAATCTGAGCAAGTGTTTCTTGGTGGATTTAGCCCATATTGGCTGAACCACTTTAAATCTAGTCTTCTTGTTGTGCATTTTTATTTTTATTCTTTATGCATCTCTATTCATATCTCTTATTATTGTAATTTTGTGAAATTATTTTTGCATTAATTTCTGATTTATTCTTAACAAAAGCAATGAAACCAAGTAAAGAAAACAAACAAGTATACAAGCAAGTAAAACACACAATTTTTATAAATAAGAAAGCAAGTGAACAACATACACAAGTAAAAAAATGTCTTTTTATATGTCCTTGCATAGAGTAAAACCCTTTGAGATATGAGATCTTTGTCAATGTTAACCATCTAATGGCTAATTTGTGTAAAAGATAACAAGGGTATGCAACTTAGGACAAGGGTTTTTTAAGTGATTTTTAAATTGTTTGGATGATGGTGGTGGTTGAACTAACCTTAAATACCCCATATAAATGAACATTTCCTACATAGTCCATATAGACCTCAGGCCGATGTAGTTCTCCCAATGATCGAAGAAATATAAAGTGGTGATATTAAGTAAGATGATGATGATTAGATGAAATGTACCTCCAAAAAATTGATGATAGATGATGGTATTTTATTATGGATGGGTGATGTTGTGTCAGATGGATAAGTGATTTATCTAAGGATTGTGTAAGAGTCTATCAAAACATGAGCAAAGGTATAGCTTCGTAATCGTGAAGATCAAACCTTAAACCAAAATGTCATAGGAAAATGAAAATATGGGATATACATAAATGAATAAGGATATATAGAAATAGATAATGGAAGAATGGATAATGCTATGGGATGCCTCCAACTAACCAGGGTGTAAATAGACAATGGTTTACACATGGCATAAAAAAAAATATTTCACCACGGTACTTGTCTAAAGTGTCATAAGAGTGGTTTTCACTTTTGGATGGATTATTTTTATTTCTATTTTTATTTTTTATCTTTTATCTTTTTATATACATATATACAACACTAGATCCATTTAGATATTAAAGCGCTTAAAATGCAATATGTTCATAGGTTCATCAAACTCTTATCCTTCTTATGTTTCTAGTTTGTAACCCCCTGATCCATATTTGGAAATAACGATGTATGGACCTAACCAATTGGATTCTAACTTGTCTTTATTTTAGCAATCATTGTTTGTGTTCTGTTCATTTTATTTCATAATAAGGTCTCTCATTTTAAACTCTTTGTTTCTCTATTCATTTTCTTTCATAACAAGGTCTCTGATTTCAAACTCTTTAGCTCTGATTTTATTGTTATAGCTAAGATGAGGACAGTTTTGATAGGCTTGTAAATGGTTAAGGGCATTAATATGTTTCTCATCGAAGAGATTGACATCATGTAGCATTGATAATTGATATGATTCTTCATCAATAAGGTTTTGTATATAGATTCATAATGATGGAAACTTGATTTTAACAAGATGGACTCATTGTTATAAATAAGGAAATAAGATACTTAAGTGGATCTAATTTTTTAATGATTTTGGTTTGATCATTGAGAATGTAATGGCAAAGTTTTTGGAAAACAAAAACAACTGCTAGACATGTTTTCTATGTGGCATAATACTTTAGTTTATAGGATACCAAGGTTCAACTCAAATAATACATTGCTCTTTATATCCCATGTTCATCATGTTATGTTAATAATGCATTCAATGCATATTATGTTGCTAAAATATATAGTAATAAAGGTTTCCCTGGATTTGGTGGCATTAGGACTAGTGGATTTGCTAGATAGTGTTTAAGATTTGTAAACACTTATTTGCATTTCTCATTCCAATGAAAAGTAGTGTTCTTTTTTATAAAAAAATTGAAAGGATGACATATGTCTACAAGTTGAGATATGAATATATGGGCAACTTGAATTTTACCTTGCAAACTACAAATTTGTTTGAGGTTTATCAGTGGAGACATTTATGTGATAGTTGTGACTTTTGTAGGATCCACCTCTAGACCTATTTATGATATAATAAATCCCAAAAGATTATCTGAAGAAACCCCAAATACACATTTCTTTGGATTGAGTTAAATCTTGTATTCTCTCAATCATTCAAAAAAATTGTGCAGTACCATAGGATGATCTAATCTAGTTCTTGATTTTGCCAAAATATCATCTACATAGTCTTCAATAATATCATGAACTATAATTGTCATTTGAAGATGATAAGTGGATCTAACACTATCGAGTCCAAATTTCATTACTTGAAAAAAAAGTGCCCCACGGTGTTATAAATGTTGCCTTATGTTGGTCTTCAAGAGCTTTTTGATTTGATTGTACCCCGAAAAACCATCCATTGAGTACAACATCTCATGACCTATCGTGGAATCAAAAAGCATGTCTATATTTGGTAAAGGAAATTCATATTTAGGACATGCTTTATTAATATCTTGTAAATCTATGCAGACTCTTATCCATGTTGGTTTTTTAGTGACTAGTACTATATTAGATATCCACTCTAAGTAATTTATTGGTCGTATGAATCCAACTTATAACTATTTTTGAACTCTTCCTTCATGAGTAATTCCACCTTTGGATGTATTTTTATGAGTTTATGTTTGACTATTTTTGCATCTTTATGTACAACAAGGTGACGAACAACTAGTGAAGGATCCAACCTTTGCATGTCTGCATATGACCATGAAAACACATCTTAAAATTCTTTGAGGAGTAGATTCAAAGTGGATTGTTCTTCTAGATTGAGGGAAGCATCAAGTTTCACAACCTTGGGATTTTCTTTAGGTATAATATTAATGTTGATAGTCTTTTCAATTAATAGAGTGGATTCTTCTTAAAACTTTATTGGAAGTGGAGGAATACTAAGCTCTTCTTCAAGGTCTTTTTGATTGGGAATGTTTTCATCAATATTTACTAAATTTGGAGCTTCATCATTTGATCTTTATATCAACCGAACTATACTATTTATATGATGGTGTGGATGAGTAGAGGTTGTAAGATCCACAAAGTATGCAAAATTATCCAATTGAATTGAAAAACTCTTATTATGATCTCCTACTGGAATATGATCTCTAATTCTCAAAAACTCAAATATGGCCTCACCATTCTGAAAATGATCAAGCAAGGGTGGTTGTTTTTGGTCCCATAAGATAAGTTGTGGAAAGGTTAGTTTGAGGGTAAAAATAACCTTATCAAGAAATAGTTTGGTGATGGATAAGTCTTAAAAATGGCTATAAATGGAGCTTGTTTCAGTGTCTAAATAGGCTTCATCAAATACATTATAAGAGTCATTATCATAATTGCATATGCTCACACTAAATGGTTTGAATCTAATACATTGAAAGGCTTCATGTTTTGAAGACATTATAGAATCGATGAGACCTTGTTCATGGAGACCAAGGCCTTTTCATTTATAGTTCATGATATTACACATAATGCCTTTAGGTATAGGATATAATACATTATAAGAGTCATTATCATAATTGCATATGCTCACACTAAATGGTTTGAATCTAATATATTGAAAGGCTTCATGTTTTGAAGACATTATAGAATCGATGAGACCTTGTTCATGGAGACCAAGGCCTTTTCATTTATAGTTCATGATATTACACATAATGCCTTTAGGTATAGGATATTGATTACTTTAGGTATAGGATATTGATTACTTTAGAAATACATTGAAAGGCTTCATGTTTTGAAGACATTATAGAATCGATGAGACCTTGCTCATGGAGACCAAGGCCTTTTCATTTATAGTTCATGATATTACACATAATGCCTTTAGGTATAGGATATTGATTACTTTAGAAACACGTAGTTTTCATCAGAGTAGAGCCAAGAGGAGCTAGAATCTTCAATCCATTCTTCAGAAAGGAACTGACCTTCCACAAAAGAAGTTTTGACAATCTTACGAACCACTTGTGTTTGTTTTCTATGATGGGGCCTGCCATGATTGTTGCGGGACACATGAATTTTTACTATATAATGGACATCATGGATTTCATATTCTCCCATACCAACATCCACAATAGAAAATTTAGATGGTGGACATGTGGGTTTAGACATGGATGGTGTATTTATATATGTATATGGTTGATTGGTGGATGTAGAGAGTAGCTCATCGGATGGATATAATTGGAAGGCTTTAGCGACTCATCAATAGGTTCATATGTATCTTAAATGGATGGTAAATAATTAGAAATTTGATTTCTCCCTTATAATAGTTTTTAATATTTAAAGGGTTGAGGATCATATGGAATATTAACTTCCATATTGTCATGAGAAAACTTTAAACATTGATGGAGGGTGGATGGATGGAATGGTGTTCATGGTATGCATCCATGGATGGATAAGGAGTAGATTGTATGGGTGTTCTATATCAAGAACATGAATGAGGGTTTATTGAATGGCATTCCCCACCATGAGTAGAAGATAGATAGCTCCCACTGACTAAGGCTCATTATTATCATATGCCTTTATGGTAATGGTGTTAGGCTCTAGTGCTACTGTAAAATGTACCAAATGCTTTATCAAACTTAATGTACATAGATTTAAACATAACCCATTATCTATAAACATCCTTTTTTACTTTATGCATGTAAATTTAAACTTTTATGTATAATGGAAAATTATGATATGAACCCATGGGTGAAATAATTGAGTGGTCAGAAGTCACTTGATTGTTAAAAGATAAGTTTACTACAAGCGCTTAGAAGTTAGATGGATTTATATCTTATATAACTGTGTATTCTTGTAAGGTCTTATATAAAACGTCCTTATAAGTGGGGAACATCTTGAGAAGGTCCAAAATGGAAATTTGGGTTGGCATTTTCTTAAGTTTATCTATGATGTTTTATTTGCCTTTAAGGGTAGGCAAATGGACACTTGGAATGGTAATAATTGCATGCCTTGTGGGGATGGCACAATCTTGGGTTTTAATTTCAATAACGGAAACATGATGCTCCATATGATCAATGTGATTGACTAGAAAATCAAAGGGATGAGTAACTTAGTTGATATTTTTCATTTGGTTTTGACTGTGGTTTTTCTTAGTATGTCTTTGTTTATGCTTCAAGAAGGGATCTTCATATATCCTTAGTTTTTATTGTTGGAAGTTGATGCATCACACTCTCCTGATATATCACCATGATCAATAAGACCTTTGATATAGTGTTTGAGTCTTATACAATGGTTTGTGGAATGACCTTTGATTTTATGGTAGTCATAATATTAGTTATCTTTGTACCAATCAAGTTTTGAAACATTCTCATCAAAAGGGTTGGTGTGGGGTAATTTGATTGTGTTTGTAGAGACCAACTTTCAAAAGACTACATTGTATGGTTATCCCAAATGAGTGAATTTTCATTTTTGATTGTCTTGTCAACGTTGACCATTTGGCATGGAGATGTTGTTGATAGGTTGGGTGATTTGGATTTGTTTAAAAAAAATTACACCATCTCCTACCATGTTCTTGTTCTTTACAAAGAACTTATGTTTTTCATTTTGGTTTGAAGAATAGTCATTTTTGAAGATTTTGATGATATCACTAACAACTAGAGCTCTTTCAATTTGAACTTCTTTCTCTATAATTTTATCAAATAATGTAGCACAATGGAGTTGTAATTGATAGGCCAATTTCAAATTGAGATTATTTATAAAGATAACTATAATTTTTTTCCTAAGAGGTGGCCATGAGAACCAACTTGCCAAGGCATGTCATCTCTACAAGAAATAGGGGAAAGTATTCCAATTGCATTGTTTAGTGTTATATAGATCTAACATGGTCAAATCACATTCAACATTATATTAAAAGTATCGCACAAACTTTTCAAAAAGGTCCTCAAAGATTGTGATTGATACTTTCGGTAAGTGTAAAAACCACTCTAGGGCTTGACCCCATAGACTGCATGGAAAGAGTATTAATAGATAATCGTTGTTATAAGCAATGCCCGAACATGCCATATTAAACTCTTTAAGATATTCTTTAGGATCTATTTTTCCTTTGTACTTATCAAACTTTGAGGGTTCAAAATGTGAAGGAGAGGGTACCATCATCATGTTAATGTCGAAAGGGTATGGATGAATTTCTTTGAACTTATATTATTTTCTTTTGGAATAGCTACCATCTTGTAATTGTTGGATCTTATGTTTCACAATTTATCATTATTGATTAAATGTCATATCCTTGAGTGGTAATAGTTGGTTTAGATTTGGATTCTAAATTAGATAGGAAGATTGACTTGTTAGTTGATTTGGATTGGAAAATAGATTGGAGCTGGCCTTAAATGAAAACAGCAATGAAATTAAGGAAAGGTTATCACTAGAATTAAGGACAGGGTGTCATTACAATAACATTAATTAATAATTATCATCATTAAGTATTTAGTTCATTATGATATTCATTAATTAATAACAGTGATTGGAAAAGCCACCACATTTAAGAGTCACCACTTTTGGGAAAAGACATGTCATTTAATGAAAGGTCACAATCCTTGGAGAAGACATGTCATTTGGTGGAACACTATGAAGGTATTTATATCCAATATTTGGTGAGAAGGAAAAGTATCTAGTCATATTCATCAAACATGTAATTTTGTACAAGCATCAGCAAGGATCTTAAAGACGTGACCCCTTAATTGCAAACATGATCTCAAAGACGAAAACCCTTGTTATCGAACCCAAGGATAAAACCCCTTGTGTAATTTTGTAATATTTTAAATCTGTATTCAAAAATAAACATTTAATCCAATTTGAATTTATTACTATTTAAATTATTATTTTATAAAATATTATTTTAAAAAGGAATTCTGAGAAAACCAAACTAATGTAAAATATTCTAATTTGGGATATTATAATGGTATCATAGTTCTTTTTCTTGCTACCCTGTGAACCATGTGGTCACTACATAAGGAAATTATGGACAATTTTGATTCATACATCCTTTCAATAGATATTTGAAAATAGATCTCTTTTTCATACTTTTTGGAGTTGAAAAAGTCAGGGAATGGAAACAAACACTATGAGGAAATGAGTTCATAAATCATAGTTATAGCAGCTCAGAATATGAAGAGAAATTCAATTTTCAAGAGGTCTGAAAAAAAATAAACTATGATGAATATCATTCAAATTATGGACAAAAATAGAATTACAAGCAACCAATACAATTAAGCAAAGTGAAAAATTCTTGGGGACTCCGAGTGCTTCACGCTCAAAAGATGAAGAGAAGACCGTTTCTCTTGGAAAGAAATCAAGGGAAACTTGTAACAAGTTTCTTGACAAAGAGGGTGACAAATAGTTACCTCTAACAAAATCAAATGATGCTAGTTATATTAATTCTAGAGACCTTGATAGTGTTGGTACAACCTCAAAATAAAGAAACCTTGATGCATGTAACATGGCACCAATAATTGTAGATGAAATAAATGAATTAAAAGGCTTTGAGACCAGAAGTCTCTTACCTTATTATGACAACATAAATTTTAAGATTTATGCTCTTCAAAGGAGCAAACATTATTTGTAACATTGAATGGGTTATATTTGATAAAGTGCATTATGTAAATGATGATGAGTGAGGAATTGTTTGGATGGAGGTTATTATAATTCTTTCAAGATGTATCAATATCGTACGTTTCCCTGCAAGGGTACCAAACACATTCAGATTGGATTGGACAAACTCAAAAGAAAAATTGTCACAGAAACAATATAGAGACCTATGCCACTTGAACATTATCTATACTACTCAGGGGAGCTCCTTAAACTTTGTGAGAGAGAAAAAGAAGACCCATTTGAAAATAGAAAGGAAAAACAACATAATTACGTGAAATATGGTCCATATGTGACACCAGAAGAAGTTGTGTCTATCCATACCACTTCAAGGCAATGGCTAGAATTAAGAGATTTTTATCTCATTCCTTTTCCACCTTTGTCATATAAGCATGATACTAAGCTATCGATATTGGCACTTGAGTGGTTGAAGGAGTATTACAGTGTTGTAGTACGATTAAATCAATGACAAAAAGAAGAGTTAGGTGTTTTTGAATAAACATATGACAATCCTCATAAGGCTTTATCACGTATTAAACATCACCTACTTACTCAATGCTCCTTCAAAAAGATTGCAAGATGGGATGATACTCTGACACTCCCTGTGCAAGATCCATCCACCATTAAGTTTTCCTCTTCTGACCTTGTTTGGGTCAAGGTGGAGGGTTGGGGTCAGAATATTGATGATGTTGCGCTCATTCCTTTCTCTAGAGTTGATGACTTTGTGAAGGGAGAATCCTCCAATATTGAATATCCCACAAAGTTCCATGTTGAGGCAAGAAGAAAAAAACCCAGATTGCAATTCATATAAGCCAAGGGTAGATGGTTATTTAGAGTATATTATATATTAGTGTTGTTATGGCCCCAATGATCACAAGAAAGGAAGAACGGCCTAGTAGAAGGTGTATTAAACCATCAATGGAAAAACGTTGTGATGGGCGACCATATATGAAGAGAGGTTGCATGTGTCATTTTATTGTGAAACGTTTGTATGCCCAGCCCAGCCATATGTTGCTCTTATTATATACAACCAATGTAAGCATGTTGATAAGAAGGGTTCCCCTTGCCATGGACCACTTGATAACAAAGCCATTGGAATACTGGCAATGTATGCTCCTCACATCTCAGAATAACTTTGACAATAGGGAACATCACTGTTATATGTTGGATTCTCTGTTGGGAAGATAATACAAAATCATACAAAATTTATGGAGAGGCAAGGTGGCCCATGCAAATGTGATGCTTTTCTCTCTCCCCATTATTTATGCACATTGGAGAGGAATATTAGATGATCTATGCATGAATTGGACTCAAATGTATTGAGCATTAAATCACGGCTTGAAAGTCATCAAAATCAGGTGACAGTTCAAATAGAGTAACAACTTCAGCGAATGATTCATTTTAGAAACAATAATCTTATAGTGGTTGATTCTAGTTTTGGAACTAAAAAGTTCAAGTATTGGTTTACACACTTCTTGCTTTTGATTCAAACCCTCCATCAGGGATCCCATGTAGTATATGCCAACCCTCCCTACTCAACATGTAGTATGCAGATCCAACTAAAACATTAGTATAAATGGAACAATATAGAATCATTTGCTTCAAGAACAATGTATCAGTACTCTAGCGTGTTGGTTCCCACTGTTTTTTTCACAAGTTAAAAATTATAGCCTAAAATAATCGACGCATTTGTCTGAAAGCTCATTTCAAATTTTGTATTGTTTTCCCTTATATGATAAGCTATTATCTTGCATTAACTTTTGAGGTCAATGAATATGTTTTCTTATTGGTTATGGGCAATTTTCAAACCAATGGTATCATTTCTATGATTTTGAAATATAAACAGAAAATCTTAATAACAATTTATCATCCAAATGGCAACTTCAATCAGTGTTGCATTCAAACACTCCTAATTCTCTGTGCATTGAGAGATCAGATTCAATAATTAATCTATCTGTAAATTACTTTGAAAAGCTGACAGAGGCTTCACAATGAGATTTTCTAAAAAGATGATTACCTCCTCTCTAACTTCCTCTCTCTGACAGCAAAGTATTGGCAGCTAATTCCACATCATATACAATAACTCTCTGCAAGAACGTAATATTGATTAGCAGGCTTTGAACGGATACACTAAGTTCTTATGTAACAACACCACACTCTTGGAAGCGGATTATAACATACTGCTGCGCCTCCATGCATAACTAAGGCATAGTTCAGTTATACAATAAGCCTTTAATCCAGTCAAGGTAAGACCATTATGTTTACATATGTACATATTTTCATTGCTAAGACATATGGCAGTCTGAAGCTGAAGGAAAGAAATGATGAGTTCCGACTGTTATGTTTCCAAGCAACCATTATCATATCCCAATATTTCAACAGATTCTCTCCCTTCCGACTGATACCATCTACCTGCTGAACATCTGCAGATGTCAGTTTGCATTCATTAAGCACCCAATATGCACTCAGTAAAAATAAAAAAACAATTTTAAAATTGCACATTTCACAAGACCTGTCTTCCATATAATACACTCATCTCAGTATTATTTTATCAAAAAAAATTTACCCAAACCTCTGTGATTTCTAACAGTAATTGTAGCTTGAGTAACAAAGACTTGCGACTGAAGGAAGCAGAAAATATGTAAAATAAACTATACTGCACTGGATCAGAAAAGAGCTAGTAAAATGCTCTTAGCTCATTTGCATTCCACTGGGACTTGCCAAATTCTCTCGGCAAACTGAAAAATCTTGCCTCTTTTTCCCTAACAATAAATAAACAATCCCCTTCTATATCCCTAGTCAAAGCTTCAGTAGCTCATCCCCATCAGCTGCGACACTAGGTTTCCATCCACTGTAAACTAATCTCCCATTAAGTCATTCCACACCTTCAATTGAATTATTGAACAAAATCTCATTTCCAATCCAATATATTGGCCAAGAAATAGATTGTCAAGGCAAACATACAAAGATCAGAATTTTAGGACTAATTTGAGCTAAGTGCATGTTAGAACAAAAAGAGGGGCTGCTTACGAGCTGTTTGACAATGAGATAACCTTGCAAGAAAAAGATTGTGAATACTTGCATCAAGAAAAGAAAAGCCTGCAGTCACTTTCAGAAACCAGAAACCTCTTGAAACTACAGGGTTCCTAATTGTATATAAGGTTTTGTTCCGTCAAACATTTTAGGCACCCTGCCTAATCCGAAATTAGGTTATCCAGGACTGGCCTAAAAAGGCTTATTTTTGGGATGACAGAATATGTCAAACCCCGACTTGTGGGGCATAAAAACTGCTTTAGAGTTGAACTGAGATTCAGCCTTTGCATATTCATGTCTCTCTTTAAATTTAGTTAGCAAACCATATTTGAGCGAATATGAAGCCTTTATTTTATTTTTTAAAAGCTTTGCAAGCGGCCTAACTAATTTGGTCTAAAATTATACATTTCAGCAGTTTCCATTGTACAATTTTTTTATACCATTTTCGAAACTCGATTTGTTTCTATTCAATTGCCAGAAACGACACTTAAAAACTTGTGACTAGAAAGATTAATAATGCACACAGCATCCTGACAATAAACATAATAAGAATGGGATGGCTGGGGCTACAGTTTCCATATACAAAAGCTTTCAAGCCATTTGTGTCCAATACCTGACAAATAAATTACTAGCCAAAAGTAGTCGAGAAAAGTGGTGGGAAAAAGCACTACGATCTATGGTTTGGCATGACAGCAACTTACTAGCATTTGGAAAATACAGGCGGGTTCATGATGTTATGTTTCCTTGTATTTATCTTTCCTGGCAGACAAAAATTATGTTTCCAGAAACATAAAATATTGCACTGAAACGCAGATAAAGTGTTTCATATAAAAACATAAACAATTATGCATATGTATTATTTAATATCTAAATAAAATAATCAATACAAATGAAAATAAACACCAATCAAGAGACTAATATTAATCATCTCATTTTGTGATTTATCATGAAGCATCAGTGCTGGAAGTGGAAAAAAGTGAATATGGATAAAGTTTCATGAAACTTGAAGCCCAAGTAAAGTATCCAGCCAGATAGGACTGTGGTATGTCTTTCTTTTGGCATGAGTATTCTCCTAACTAATTTCCAGGATAGTTTTGAAGGGAACTTCAGAGCATTCAAAGGAATCCTCTCTTGCAAGACCAACCATACCAAGAAAGAAGGCAAAGCATTGCATTGTAAAATGATCCTGATCTAATCACTAAAGCATTTAAAAACAATGCCTAGTGTCTGTGGACTAAATATATTCAACAATATAAAGATCCTCTAATATAGGAAAAGGTAGAAGACCATATTAGATTCAACTGACATATAAGATGCCGTTCCACAAAGCGGTATGGGGCTATAGTCAAGGATCGTGTATAGTGAAGATCGCAATAATTCTATTAGGAAATCTATTTGAGGAACTGATGAGCATAGACCTACCTAAATCCAAGATGTAAGTGGGGTAAAATAAAGTAATCAAAATACCATTAAGCGATAACTAATCTAAGGGTTGTAAGGGTGCTATTTACCGGTAAACAAGAGCTGTAAATAAAGGAACAAAGCATGCAAAGATAAGAATATACAAACAAGCATAAACTAATCTAAAAATGAAAGACAATAACATACCAATACACTATATACCCACCAAAGCAAAGAAAGAAAGCGTATAGGCTTAGTAATACTAACATCAGGTTGACTTGTCAATGCATCAATCTCCCCCCGGCTCAAGTGACACTTTGTGAGAGATGTTGTAGGTGAAGCTCAAGATGGAAACTAGAAAACCTAATTATCCTTAGTTGGGGGCTCCAAAGACTAGGTGTACTTGGATGGTTCATCTTCTCTTCTTGATATCTTCAAAGATCTTGTGTAAACAAGTTTTCCCCAAGATTAAGCTCTTTAACCCTAATTCTTCTTCTTGCTAAGATGGATTTGCGTGTGCAAGTAGAGCGGATTGGATGTCTTGCTTGTGAGAAATGACAAAGGGAATCCGCATAAATACGGCTCAAAACCCAAAAATTCATTATTCAAACTTAGCCAACATCATCGGCCTAACTGAAGTAGTGTGAAAAATTTCAGGGAAACACAATACTTCTTCAGCCTAAGCCAATGATGTCGGCCAAGGTGTAAAACACTACAAAACATCATCTGCTAAACCAATGACATTGGCTAGAAACACATAAATAGGAAGAGAAGGAACAAAAGAGAAGGGAAACAATCGGATTACAAGCAAGCGACATGGCATTGACGAAGGCAAATTTCACAAATGGTCATCAAGGAATCTCTCACAAAGCATCACAAACCAAACCACCTCAATCCCGGTGCACACCTTAGAACATGCACTTAGGGAGATTGATGCACCGATGAGTCCTACAAGAGAAATCATCAGTAAGTGAAAAATAAGGTGTATACATATGTTGGACCCAAAGTTCATCACGTGTCACAATAGTATAATGTGGGATGGTATTTTGCGAAAGAGCATAGCAACATGGAATAAAAACAAGAGTTAAAATAAATGATGATAAATTAATGAAATTATTGAAAGCAACATACACATACTTTGACTTACCTTTCTGCTGAAATAGGATGCATGCAAATCCTTGGTCTTGATTGTGGTGAGCACAAAAACTAGATATGGTAACCCTAACAATACAAGACTAACCCGAAAAAAAACAATGCAAGCATACACAGATGTGTCTAAAAATGGAAGTATACGAAAATCTAATAAAGGATGGGGAGGACGGAAATCCATCTGGCCATAATGGTAAAGGCTATATTAGGTTTAGAAGACCCAAAGAGATGGAAAAATAGAGTGAGGTGAGGTGATAAAAAGAGAAAGAAAGGGTCAGATAGCCATGAGGTAAAGGCTACATTAGGTCCTGACAACCCAAGAAAAAATAAAATGAACAAAAAGAAATAAAAGGGGTAGGATAGCCATGATGTACAGGGTATATTAGGGTTGGATGACCCAAGAGGAGAAAGCTCACGATCTTAAATACAACTATGACTGAGAGAGCATCTTGAAAAATATGGCAATGACTGAGAGAGCATCTCAAAAAATAAGGCAATGACTAAGAGAGCATCTCGAAACAAATCAAAGATGCAACTTCTATTCAAGAATGGAAAGTTCAGAGGAAAACCTTTGAACGATAATACTATCATGATGCTAGCATGTTTAAAAGAAATGGAGAAAAGGACATATAGAAACTAAGGGAGAGTTGGAAACATATCATTTTGTAAAGAGGGAATAATGGAGGGAAAAGAGAGCACCACCAAGGTGAAAACATGCTCTTGATCAAAAACAAGACACTGTAATCAGTTTAGCAAGATTAAGAGTTTTTGAGATCAATGGCCTAGAAACTTGACCTAACAAGCATAAAGCTTGGGCTAACCAGTGAAGTTTATAGAACATCCCATGAAAGCTATGCATGAAAATGTAAAAAGAGCCTACCTTCCCACAATGTGTTCCCCGTTCATCTGGACCCCAACAAAGCAATCAATCATTGTGAGAATTGAGTACTTGCGTGGAAAGGTTGGTGGCACTAATGATATTTATGGAACCCCCTACCCTATTTTACTAGCCTAACACACTCCAATGGACCTTGAGCTCTACTGTGAGGCCAACTGTGGAGTTTGAGCTTCAACTAAGATAGGGGGCGTGCCAACGATTTGGTCATGTCTTTTGGTGATTTTGACTTTGATATTTTCTTTTGCCTTTTAATTTTTTATTTTTTGCTATGATATTTCGGCTATTGATTTTTTTGGCTTTTTTTCATTTTTCCCTTCCACAAAGATTCAGAAGACCAACAATGGGTTCTTAAGATGACTAACACAAGAGAGCTTACATCTAGCTGCTAAAGAGGAGAACCTAGAAACCAAGATGCTTAGATACTCCTAGACTTGCACCTTAGAAGAGAGTGTGATCTTGAAATCGACCTTGGTGTGCTCAAAAAGGTGGAAAATATGGGGAAATAGAGATGAACATGAGAACAATTGGGTTGCCCCAATCGCAAAAAAATGTATAAAGAGAGAATGATTCAATGATAAACAAATTTGAGACTTTCATCATAAGAGGGTAAAATGTGGATGAAAGACATGCAGATAGACTACAATAGTTCTACCAAAAAAGAATAGAAGTGACTCTTAAATGACAAAACACCACTCTTGACCATTGCCTTATCTTTCTAAGAAAACACCTCACTATGGTTGGGAGCAAGAGATAAATAAGGATAGGTACTAAAGAAGGGTGGGTGCTTGTGAGGAAGGCTTGGTTGTGTTCCCCAAGGTCTTGCAATGCAACTCTCAAACAAAACGCTAGGTGTGAAAATAAGTGGGATAAAGCCATTGAGGCATGTAGAATAAGAGGAAGTCTGAAGGCGAAGGATGTAGATAAAGAGCCGTGAGACATAAAAGAATGTAAGGAGGAGCCTAGAGACATAACAAGAAAGAATAAGAGGTAAAAAGCTAAGAAGTGCACAAATAAGAAAGAGAGAGCCATAAGGCATAAAATAGCGTAAGGAATAAGCTAAGAGGTAGAATAATATAAGGGAGATCCTGAAGGCGTAAATCACAGAAGATGGACATTTGAAAGGACCTAGTTGTATTCCCCAAGGTCTTACCATGCAACTCACAAATTGAAAGTCAAGAAGCATAAAATTAAAAACATAAAGAGAAAAATGTAGAAATAGGGAACTCAGAGGTGATGCTAAAGTAGGTGAGGAGAAACACAAATGTAATGTCTCCATTTCTGGGTCACAAGTAAATAGGTATTGAAGGTCGTTAGTCTACTTTTCCCCATAGACTAAGGGTTAACTCTTGGGGATTTGATTTTATTAATTGATTAAGATTGTTTGAATAGTGATTTTGATCATTTGACCATATAAGGCATTTTTAGGTAGTTAATAAAATAATATTAAAAAGTATTTTGTACCATTAACGCATTCTATAAAAGTGGTTTTTACTACTATTGCACTTGGGAGTTCGAATAATATTTGGATAAAGTATTTTAATTAATTCTTTGCTCAAAAGTGATTTAATCACTCTTATAAATCGAGTAAATTAATTAATTATTTATTAAATTATTGTCTTAGAGTAATTTTAATTACTAATTCTATTTTGGCAATTAATTTAATATTATAAGTGGAAAAAAGAGTAAACGTCAGCTTGAAAGGAAAATAAAAGAAGAAAATATATTTTGAAAAGTGGTTAAGCAATTTTAAAAAGATATTTTGCCTCTAAAAGTGGTTTGCCCTACTTTGAAGACTATTTATGGACATGAGGGCTTCTATTTTGGATATGTTAATTTTGATATATTGAATCTTCATTTTTTTAGAAGGATTGGGATGTAAATGCCCAAGGTTGTTGCTGATTGAAAAGTGATTTCATCAAGAAATCACATTGAAGACATTCTATTTTTTTGTAGGTTGTTGATTTGTAGTATTTCCAATTTTTCTGCATTTTACATCTATTTTTGAAGGCAAGTGAGCAAAGACATTAGATCTGAAGCGAGTGATCAAATTGAAGACATTTATGAGGGCTCAAGGGTGGAGCAAACCCCTCTAGGAGTGTGACGTCACACGCTCTAAGGGTGACGTCACCTTTGGGACTATAATTTCCACTTTTTTTAGACATTTTGTGCTCAAAAAATTATGCAATAAAGATCATTGAATTCCTCTTATTTTTGTGGTCGTTTTGGTATATCATTTGTGTTGACTGACTGAGTATTTTTGGAGCAATTAATTTTATAAGTTTCTACTATATTTTGCTTATAAAAATTCCACAATTGATGATGTGGCAAAACTAATTGGAGAATCTGATTTGAATATTCATTTAGCACTTGCAAACCAAATTTCATAATTTTTGGAGTTGTCTGAGGGCAGAAAAAGCATTTTTTACCAAATCACTGACCTAGGGCAGCGATCTTGTCTTTTTGGCAGTTTATTCAGATTTTGGCATTTTCATATTGTGACTTTTCCATTTGAAGATAAGTGGGATTTGTCGATTTTATGTACGCTCTTCTTTGGCCCTATAAGGGGACATTACAATGGTAACAGAGCACCAATCCGGTGCACCTATGAGATCTTATGTGTGCAGATTTGGATACAAGCAGATAAAAAGATTTTGTGTTATCAAAGAAGAGGAAAAGCCATGGATGATCAAGGGTTTACTTCAGAGCAAGTAAAGTTTTTGTAGGATTTGATCAATGAGAATCAAAGTGATCTTCAGCATACTTTGAATATGCAATTTGCAACCGTATTGAAGACTATACTAGATCCAAGCAAGAGCCATCACCCCAAGGGAGAAGAAAGCTCGAATAGCGATGAGAGGGTTTCTACCAACCCCTCTCACAAGTTATTCAAGGGCAGATTTCAGCAAAAAGAACTAATTGTTGAAGATGAGCCATCTATGTGTAATCCACTTGATACATATCAAAGTGAGTATGCAGCCTTGAGCTATGCAACTCAAGAACTTTTGACTTTCCGTGAGTATTGTGAGATGAAGGATGGGTCAAAATCAAGAGGACCGAGCATGCAACCCCATAGAGACTTATAACAAAGGTTGGGTAAAGTTTTTCTTCATGTTTTTGATGGTACTGATAAACTTCCAATGAGATCATGGTTGTAGAAATTGGAGACCTATTTTTCACTCAACCCCATGTTTCAAGATGAAGCTCTCAAGTTTAGCACACTTCACTTGGAGGGTATTGCTCATGAGTTGTGGTTTCATGGCATGATCATGTTGTCTCCAAAAATATCACTCATTTTTGGGACAACACATGAACTATTTTTGGTCTTACAAACCAAAAAATTCTCTCTTCCCTTCTCAAAAATTGTTATAAGCCTTCAAATTCTCTATTTTTCAAACTTTTTCAGCTAAGGGACCCTACAGGCAGGATACTACAGACTCTGTAGGCTCAAAACTACGAACTCTGCAGACTTAAATCTACGGACTCTGCAGGCTTAAATCTACGGACTTCGCAGGAAGAAACCTACGGACTCATTTCTAGGGACTCCTCCAGTTCTACGGACTCTGCAGGTCAAACTATGAACTTCACAGATGGTTTCTACGGACTCCGCAAGCTAGATTTCTACGGACTCTTTCAAAGTCAGAGAAAACTACGGACTTGGCTTCTACGGACTCTGCAGGCAGGCTCAAATCTATGGGCTCCCCCGGATCTACGAACTCATTTCTACGAACTCTGCAGGTTGATTTCTACGAACTCTGTAGGAAAGAAACGGGTTCAACACTTAGCCATTTTTTCAATCGGGAAGTTCAAAGGGGTCTTCCAAGAGCCCGAAGGACAAGTGCCCTTGCGAAGGGCACTTTGGAGCCAAAATGGACCCTCGCAACTTTTTCGAAAGGCAACCTTGGAGGTCAAACAGCCCTTGCGGAAGACAGGCGGGAAGCAGGTGGACCGTTTCAAAGGCCGAGCGAGCAAAAGAATTCCTTCGGAAGGAAATCCCGCAGCAAAGTTGTTAAGGACATTTCCTTCGGACAAAAAGTCCGAAGGAATTCTTTCGGACTTTTTTCAGAAGGAATTAACCCGACCGATGAAGCACGGCAAAAGAAACGACTAAGGCAAGGGAAAGGAACATTTCCTTTGGACAAAATGTCTGAAGGAAAAAACCGGAAGTAAAAGTCCGTCGAAGGAAATAAAGCCCGAAGGCCACCTGAAGGATCCCGAAGGGTAGGTACCCTTGCGGGAGGCTCTCGCCGAGGGAAGCAGACCGTCTTTCAAAACCCTGAAGGGCAGGTTCCCTCTGGGAAAGATCAAACCTCAAAGTGCAACGGAAGCCGCCACATGTCCCTTATAAAGTCGAAGCGGAAGCTGCCAAGTGTCATCTACTGGGACACAGCTTCTAATAAGTTTCAAAGCTGCGGAACATGCCACGTGTTCTGTTATAACTCAGCAGAAGCCGCCAAGTGTCATCTTCCGCAAGACTCTCAAAAGGTATCTAAAGCTTCTATAAGTTAAGCGGATGCTGCCAAGTATCCTCGCCGATTTCACAGCGGAAAACGCCACGCGTCACTTGTTAAGATCAGCGGAAAGCGACCAAAGCAAACAAGAAAGCCGAAGGAATTGTCAAGGAAAGTGACGGGCTCGCATACGTCAAAATTCACGGCAATAAAATAGCCATTGATCTTTGAAGGCTTGAGCGCGGGCTCGAATGCGTTCAAAGGCCAAAACGCCAAAGGGAACAACTGCTGATGGAAGAGCGTAAAGATCCAGGAAGTCCGAGGATATAGCCCTGAGAGCTCAAGTGCCAGGAAAAGACAACCAAAATGGGAAAAAGATAGCCCGAGGGCTCAAATCGCAGCAGAAAGAGGGAAAGGCCAAAATATCTATGCAGCAGTTATTCCAGTAAGTGGAACAGTCCTCAAAACAGATATTTGAGCCCTTAAACATTGAAGGCACGCCCTGTTGGTCTCCCTTGGAGTAAAGACGAAATGGACAGCTGCGCAAGACATCAGAGGGGACAGACCAGATAATCCAGACTCGGGAAAAGACAAATTATATGAATGGACACGCCATAGTTAAAGCAAGACACTATTCCTAGCATGGCCCTTCGAGCAGAACTGAGGGTGCATTGAAGGCATTGACTGCAGCGTGGGCTATCCCATTGGAAAGAGCGCCAAGCTTTGCTTGGTTGCTATACATTGTAATTTCTCTCATTATGCAAAGGGGATCTTCCCGTTACCGGAAGCAAAACTCTGCCCAAATTGAAAGGCGAATACTGAGACTTTGAGCTCAAATTGTTGTTCATATCATTTTATCTGAATGAGAAAGCAAGTTGTTTGCAAACTTTGTGCTGTCATTGCTTATATCATTTTAGGAGATTGTTCTTATGTCTATCT
This sequence comes from Torreya grandis, assembly GCA_037957365.1. Lineage (NCBI taxonomy): Eukaryota > Viridiplantae > Streptophyta > Pinopsida > Cupressales > Taxaceae > Torreya > Torreya grandis. Next base: position 5,333,849 of record JARHVA010000169.1, on the reverse strand, counting down.
TCTGAATGTGTTCTTGTTTATTTAATTTGGCAAGCAAAACTAGTGAAAGTAATCAGGAAGGTGCCCTGAAGCCAACTGTGGAGAGACTTTGTGCCCCCATGATTGCCTTTAGTGTGATTTCTTTTTGTTTCTATGTAAAGGACCTTGGGACGACTTTGTGCCCTCATTGTCTTTCGTATCTCACTCTTGGGCAGTCAAGGTGGAGACTTTGTGCTACATCTCAGTCTGTTGGTTACTACGCCCTTGATTACCAGTTACTTGTCACTACTTGAAAGAACTCTTGATGTTCCCTACAAGATCACTTCTGAAAGAAGAGAAGTGCCTTCAGTGTCTTCACCAGGATTTTCTCCTCTGTTTGTGAACATCATCTCTGAAAAAAAAGAGATGGATGGTTTATCCTACCCCTGAGTGTTATTTTCTGCTTATAGTTATAATATATAGCTACTCATATTTTATAGGGAACATCCCCTTGATGAGAGAAGAGATTTGTTCCCTTTGGATGTGGTAACCCTGCAACTTTGGACGACCAATCTCCCTTGCTGTGGTTGATCAAACATATTTTGCTCATTGGTACGCTGGTGACAAAATATTCACCCAACAGTTTTTTGGCGACTCCACTGGAGAATTCGAACAAGCAGTTCCTATCCTTATCTATTGTATACTCTGGCAACTCTCATCTGGGTCTTACCTATTATCATTATAGCCTTATCCGTTTTCATTATATAATCTAGTCTGCAAACCAGATCCGCTGAAGAAGAACAGCAGTTTGAAGCCTCAAGCTTCAAGCTGAAGTAGGACCAGTTCTTTCTCATTTTTATCCTACAATCTGGCAACTTCACGCTATACAAGAAGCCAGAAATCTCAAGGTGTTGTTGACCCTATTTTTGAGTTGGTGCAGCAGAGCAATTTTGTTTTGTTTCCTCCACAACCTCACCTTCAACGAACTAGGAGTCTTCCTCCTACCCATACCAGGTCATCAATACAAGGCAGAGCTTCTTTTTCTGCTGTTAGCAGAGCTTTGCCTATCCATACTCCACCCAGATTTGTGATCCCACTTCTACATAATCAAATCATGGCTCAAGGCCCCTGGGGTAACTCTTTTGGTCCACTAAATTTGACCCCACCTCTACATGAGCTTTCATGCAGTTCAAAGAAGAATTTCTCCAAATTTTTTGGTGATGGAAAAGTTCACTCTGATGAACATATTGCTTCCTTCAGCATAGCTTGTGGCGTAATAGGAGTGAAATTTGTGGATGTAGCAGTCAGGCTATTCGTAGAGACATTACAAGGCGCTGTTGTAGACTAGTTTTACCATCTACAAGCTCGATCAGTGACTGATTGGGACACTCTTAAAGCTAAATTTGAAGCCAGGTTCAAGCCCGCAAAAGATGCACATGCCTTGCTGGCCCAGCTCACACAGATGAAAAAGGAGCCCCATGAACCTATGAGGGACTTCATTTCCAAGTTCGACAAGCTGAGGAATAGGATTCCCATGATCACCCAGCCGACACCTGAGAATCTCAAGTGTTTCTTCATCAACTCACAGCTCCCTGAAGTGAGTTTTTTGTTGAAACGGGCTAGACAGATAGACCTTGTTGCTGCTAAAGACTTGGCTACTGAGGTAAAAGATGACCTTATCTTGGCAGGAAAGATAAGGAGAGACCCTAATAGAGATAAATCCTCTTCATCCTCTGAGTATCCATCTACAGGCACCACGAATCAAATGGTGCAAAAACTGGCAAATGAACTACTAGCCTTGAAAAGACAAATGGCCCAAAGTATGTCTGCTCCTAATCGGGATATGCCAAGGAGGACATTTCAGAATCAGCTATATCAAGGCAATGCTGTCAGGAATCAAGGGCAACCAACTTCCTCCCCCACAGGTACCTTGCCCTTGAAGTGCCTCCAACCAACTTAGCAGTTGGATATCTGAAAACAAAACATGATTTCTCTTTCCAACCTGAGTTTGATCAAGAAAATGATGCTGATCTCTTCACGGAGGACCAAGAAGAATCAGTGGACGACTCCAACATTGGTTTCCTGAATTACCAGGATGAACCCAGAAGTAAAAGTGAAGCAGTCGAGGGATCATACGCAGTGTTCACCCAGTCCAAGAACCAGTCAGTCCAGCACGCTGATAAAGAGAAGACAGAAGAGCAACCCCAACCAGCAATTTCAATTGCTAAGCGTGGAACCACTCTGCCTTTCCAGCCAAAGAGCCCGGTGGTTGCTAAAAAGTAAGTACCCCAAACATTTCTGCACCTTCAATTTCAAATTCGCAGGCCAGTCCTCCCCCTCCCAAAAACCAAAAGGATGAACTCCCATCCTTTCTTCCTAGTCCATTTCAGTCATTTGACATAATTGACCATGTCAAGAAAACCAAAATTCAAATGACTAAATTTGAATTCCTAAAAGCCAACTCTGAGCAGTTGGACAGGTTGGTGGAGTGTGTGAAGAATACAGCCATCCCTGCAGGACAAGAGATTAGAAAGGCAACTCATGATCCCCCAAGGAACATGCCTATCCCAAACATTCTTGTCATTACTCCTCTTGCTGCCCCTGGAAAAGTAGATCATTTCTATGTTTCCCTGTTGATAAACGGTCACAAGCTGAGCAACTGCATCATTGATTCTGGTGCATCTGACGTCATGCCTGCCAAAGTGGCAGAATCCCTTTGTTTTACACTGACCAAGACATTTGAGAGATGTTTCTCCATGGAGAACAAACAAGTGCCACTGCTGGGACAGATCAAGGACGCCCAATTTGCATTTGCGGCATTCCCGAAAAAGAGAATCAAGATGACGGTCCTAGTACCCGACGTCCCAGCGTCATACGGCATTCCGCTGGGACGAAATTTTGCAAGGATGTGGGCGGCGAGTTGAGCATGGACCTATCTGAGGCAAGAATCCCTGTCAAAGGTGTTATGAAGAGACTGCTCCCTGAAAAGGAAGCAAAATATGTTGTCACTCAGACATCAGCACCTGAAGCTCAGATTCTATTTGAGTCTCCAAGCAGGAGTAATTATTTTTTGTCCACAGAGGATGTTCATGTTTCTGCAGATGAAAGTCCTGTAACTGGCAATCCAGGAATTGATTCAAACAAGACATCAGAAGAATTGGTAAGGCGCAGTACAAATAAAAAAGGATCTTCCATCTCTAACGAAGAGAAATCTGATAAAAGATCAGTTTCTGATGATGTTTGGATCCGGAAATTTGATGGCAGCAATTCCTCTGCCGGTGCTGGAGTCGGGATGGTGTTGATATCTCCTCAAGGAGATATTCTTCCTCCTTCACACAAGTTGCAGTTCAGTAACACCAACAACACTGTCAAATACGAATCTCTGTTACTCAGATTGAACGCTGCTCAGGATGAAGATGTCAAACTCCTTCACACCAAAGGAAACGCTGAGCTGATGGTTTGTTAAAAGTTTGATGCTAACAATCAAAACATGTGCTAGACTGAACCAGCAGAACAAGCTATGGTAGTGGACCATACTGTTGTACCCCGAAGTCAACAAAACGAACTCTTCGCCAAGAGAGCAAAGATTTATGATTTTCGGATTAGAGACCACATCTTGCCATGGGGCAAGAAGAAAGAATCAAAAAGAGTGCACAGAAAATGTGATTCTTGATAGAGAGTTCCATTCGCCCGTCACCGATTCTAGGGACAAAATGATTTCCTGCTGGTTTATCAGGACGAAACGCCATCTTCATTGTCTCACAATGGGCAGTGTCTGAATCACTTCAATTCTTGAAGTATCAAATAAGTTCACCTATACATGTGTATATTTGTATAGTCTTTTGTTCTATTTTGTGCTTTTCGTTTTTGTTTTTGGCGTCTTTCTTTTTGGGTAGCATGACTCTATAGCCCAATGGCATACTTCAAGGCACTGGAGATTCTGGTTTCTACTCCCCTCAGCTGTTTCAAGTTTTCAACTGAAGGAAGTTCCCCAACTGGAGCCCGCTATTGTCCCCAAAAATATCACTCATTTTTGGGACAACACATGAACTATTTTTGGTCTTACAAACCAAAAAATTCTCCTCCCTTCTCAAAAATTGTTGAGCCTTCAAATTCTCTATTTTTCAAACTTTTTCAACTAAGGAACCCTACAGGGAGGATACTACGGACTCTGCAGGCTCAAAACTATGGACTCTGCAGGCTTAAATCTACGGACTCTGCAGGGTTAAATCTACGGACTTCGCAGGAAGAAACCTATGGACTCATTTCTACGGACTCCCCCAATTCTACGGACCTGAACTACGGACTCTGCAGGTCGAACTATGAACTTCACAGATGGTTTCTACGGACTCCGCAAGCTAGATTTCTACGGACTCTTTCAAAGTCAGAGAAAACTACGGACTTGGCTTCTACGGACTCTGCAGGCAGGCTCAAATCTACGGACTCCCCCAGATCTACGAACTCATTTCTACGAACTCTGCAGGTTGGTTTCTACGGACTCTGCAGAAAAGAAATGGGTTCAACACACAGCGATTTTTTCAATCGAAAAGTTCAAAGGGGTCTTCCAAGAGCCCGAAAGACAAGTGCCCTTGCGGAGGGCACTTTAGAGCCAAAATGGACCCTTGCAACTTTTTCGAAAGGCAACCTTGGAGGTCAAATAGCCCTTGTGGAGGACAGGGGGGAGCAGGTGGACCGTTTCAAAGGCCGAGTGAGCAAAGGAATTCCTTCGGAAGGAAATCCCGCGGCAAAGTTATTAAGGACGTTTCCTTCAGACAAAAGGTCCGAAGGAATTCCTTCGGACTTTTTTTCGAAGGAATTAACCCAACCAATGAAGCCCGGCAAAAGAAACGACTAAGGCAAGGGAAAGGAACATTTCCTTTGGACAAAATCTCTGAAGTAATTCCTTTGGACTTTTGTCCGAAGGAAAAGCCCGAAGCAAAAGTCTGCCGAAGGAAATAAAACCTGAAGGCCGCCCGAAGGATCCCGAAGGTTAGGTACCCTTGCGGGAGGCTCTCGTCGAGGGAAGCAGACCATCTTTCAAGACCCCGAAGGGTAGGTTCCCTCCGAGAAAGATCAAACTTCAAAGTGCAGTGGAAGCCGCCACGTGTCCCTTATAAAGTCAAAGTGAAAGCTGCCAAGTGTCATCTGTCGGGACACAGCTTCTAATAAGTTTCAAAGCTGCGAAACGTGCCACATGTTCCATTATAACTCAGCGGAAGCCGCCAAGTGTCATCTTCCGCAGGACTCTCAAAAGATATCTAAAGCTTCTATAAGTTAAGCAAATGCTCCTAGGTGTCCTCGCCGGTTTCACAGCGAAAAACACCACACGTCACTTGTTAAGATCAGCGAAAAGCAGCCAAAGCAAACAAGAAAGCCGAAGGAATTGTCAAGGAAAGTGACGGGCCCGCAGACGTCAAAATTCACGGCAATAAAATAGCCGTTGATCTTTGAAGGCTTGAGCACGGGCTCGAATGCGTTCAAAGGCCAAAACGCCAAAAGGAAGAACCGCTGATGGAAGAGCGTAAAAAGCCAGCAAGTCCGAGGATATAGCCCTGAGAGCTCAAATCCCAGGAAAAGACAAAACCAGAAAGGGGAAAAGATAGCCCAAGGGCTCAAATCGCAGCAGAAAGAGGGAAAGGCCAAAATATTTATGCAGTAGTTATTCCAGTAGGTGGAACAGTCCTCAAAACAGATATTTGAGCCCTTAAACATTGAAGGCGCACCCTGTTAGTCTCCCTTGGAGTAAAGACGAAATGGACAGTTGTGCAAGACATCAGAGGGGACAGACCAGATGATCCAGACTCGAAAAAAGACATATTAGATGAATGGACACGTCATAGTTAAAGCAAAACACTGTTCCTAGCATAGCCCTTCAGGTAGAACTGAGGGCGCATTGAAGGCATTGACTGCAGTGTGGGTTGTCCCATGGGAAAGAGTGCCAAGCTTTGCTTGGTTGTTGTACATTGTAATTTCTCTCATTATGCAAAAGGGATCTTCCCGTTATCAAAAGCAAAACTCTACCCATATTGAAAGGCGAATACTGAGACTTTGAGCTCAGATTGTTGTTCATATCATTTTATCTGAATGAAAAAACAAATTGTTTGCAGACTTTGTGCTGTCATAGCTTGTATCATTTTAAGAGATTGTTGTTATGTCTGTCTTTTGAATGTGTTCTTGTTTATTTAATTTGGCAAGTAGAACTAGTGAAAGTAATCAAGAAGGTGTCCTAAAGCCAATTGTGGAGAGACTTTGTGCCCCCACGATTGCCTTTAGTGTGTTTTCTTTCTGTTTCTGTGTAAATGACCTTGGGACGACTTTGTGCCCTCATTTTCCTTCGTATCTCACTCTTGGACAGTCGAGGTGGAGACTTTGTGCTACATCTCAGTGTGCTAGTTACTACGCCCTTGGTTACTAGTTACTTCTCACTTCTTGAAAGAACTCATGTTGTTTCCTGCAAGTTCACTTCTGAAAGAAGAGAAGTGCCTTCAGTGTCTTCACCAAGATTTTCTCCTCTGTTTGTGAACATCATCTCTGAAAAAAGAGAGATGGATGGCTTATCCTACCCCTGAGTGTTATTTTTTGCTTATAGTTATAGTATATAGCTCCTCATATTTTATAGGGAACCTCCCCTTGATGAGAGGAGAGATTTGTCCCCTTTGGATGTGGTAAACCTGTAACTTTGGACGACCAATCTCCCTTGCTGTGGATGATCAGACCTATTTTGCTCATCGGTACGCTGGTGACAAAATATTCACCCAACAGATCACACAAGGCCATGGATCTATTACTACCTTAGAAGAATTTAGCAAAAAGGGTAATGGAGAGATTTGATGGAAGGGATCCAAAGATCCATTTCCGTGAGTTGGCACAACTCAAACAAAATCATAATGTTGAGAGATATGTTGCTGATTTTCAAAAGATTCCAGTCAAGGTACCGGATATAAGTGAAAGAAGGTTGGTTGTTCTCTTTACTAAGGGTTTGATTGAGCCTTTGAGAGTTTTGGTAAAAGCTTTTAACCCTCTTTCTTTGCTAAATGCAATTATTAAATCTTTAGATATAGAGTGATCAGCTTATATGGGCAATATATGGCCAAAATGACAGCAAGGGGCAGCCACTCATTCGCTGTCAAAAGTGATAAATACCTCTTCAAACATCAAATCCTCAATTCCAAAAAAGTCGCCATACTTTGGAAAATCAATGCAAATAATAATCAGATTTATTATGCTCAAATTGGACTTCAAATACTCCACCAAACCCTTTCAATAACCTCTAAAAGCAAACCGCCCCACTCTAGGGCAAGTAACAAAACCTCCTCTAGCAAAGGTGACGTCAAAAGACACCTTTTGTAAAGTAATCAACTCCAATTTTGCGAACACCTATTGGGCATGCATCCCAATATCTTTTCAAGCATGAAGAAATAATATCACATTCAACATATTTTCAATTGTGATCTTCACCTTGTATTTGTACTTTCCAAAGGGGGGCGAACCACCTTGGGGAGATAAATTACCTCATAACCCTCTCTTGCCAACTTTTTGGATATCTTTTCATTTTTTTTACTTTAGCTCCCAAGATGACATTTCTTTTAATTTCACTTTAGGCCTTTTTAAATTAATTAAATAACTTGTCTTTATAAATTAGTAAATAAAATTAATTTTTGGCCAATTAAAAAATTATTTTATGTTAGATCATTTGCTTAAATAATTAATTAAATTGCTCTAATAATTAAAGTGATAAAAATCACTTTTCAAGCAATTTATTAATTATAAAACCCCTTAAGAATAATCATTAAAATTACCTTAATTTTCCAAATGGTTAAAACCACTTTTCCGGTAATTCGAATAATCATCCAAGATAATTCTATTTTAATAATTAATTAAATTGCCTTATATTTTTGAATGATTAAAATCACTATTCAAGCAATTTTATTAATTATTAAAATTATATGAAAAGGGGACATTACACCTTCTCGAGTGAATCGCCCCGCTCAGAAAATAAGGGCAGAATTTTCAGAATTAAAACCTTGTCTTTCCCTTCCAAAATTCCTTCAAACCCTTATGACTATTTGCAAAAATCAAAAATAATATAACTTGTACATTGTCAAGCGGAATCTAAAAACCCTCCGAAGATGCCCATATTTTCCTCCAATTGATTCGCCCTAACTCAAAAAAATATAAGAAATAAATCATTATTTTACTCACCAAAAATACTCAAAATGGCCTCCAAAAGGCTCCTAGGGCAAGTCACCCTAGCTGAAAAATTAATATAAAATATTTGCAATGTTTTATACTACGAACACTCCAAATCAGCGTCAAAATCCTCAAGATCAGCCCTCTAGTCAAGTCGTCATAGCTAGAAAATTAGATAGAATATTATGCAACCTTATTTGACTTCAATTGAACCCCTCCAAATGGCTCGCCCAACTCTTTATGCAAGTCACCACACCCTGGACTGATGATCTTCAATGCCACGAACAAGCTCCTAAAGTAATTTGCCACTCTTCAAGCCCTGTAAAATCACCAAAACCAGCTTCCAATAGGGTTTGCAACATTTCCTCAATATATGTGATGTTCAGAAACACTTTTGTAGATCCACTTGCATGTAAACATGAAATTTTTAAACTCACAACCCTTGAATAAAGTTGTCCAAGTAGAAGGCATGGAAGTTTTCGTCCCCAAACCCTTGACACTTCTTGAAAGTTTTCGTCCTCAAGATGTGATAATCAAGCTTGACATACCTGATCAAAGTTTCCAATTCAATATTCAGCATAAGCTTTCACAAAATTCCTTCATTGCGTTTATATCCAACCTCCAAGGGTGGTGCCCAAGTTGGAGGGTTGTACCTTTTCGAAACATAAGCACTTCATCTTTTTAAAACTTCCCTTTTTGAGGGTTTAGGCTCCCATGACCCCAACTTAAGTGAATATAAAATCAAAAGTACATTTTTGCAAACTCAATTGAAAATTAAAACACTTAAGTACTTTTTACCTTTTTGCTCATAGATTAGCCCCCCTCCGTGTTCCCTTTTTCTTTCTTTCCCTTAGCTTTGTGGGAACAACCAAGCTAAGGACTCCAAAAGCAAGCTATGCTAAAAAGGGGGGCATTGCAATTTTCCAAGGGCTGAGAGAAGAAGGAAAAAGGGAAACACTTGGGATTTCTAAGAGCAATTGTAAAAGTACTTTATTATTTTAATTTTCACTTAAGTTGTGCTCTTTTAAGGGTCATGGGCACCCAAACCACTTAAGTGGATTATAAGGAGTGTTTTTTTTATGTTTTGAAAAAGGTACCTATGATTCTAATTTTCACTTAAGGGGACATTTCAGGGTCATGGGCACTCAAGTGATTAAGTGAAAGCTTAGTGATTAAGTAAATGCTTATATGAAAAGGTCATTTTAATATTTGAATTGTTTTCCCTCCCTTTTGGACGCACCCCTTTGAGGAAAGGATATAAAGGTAAAGGGGGGATCTTGTGGAGAGGATCATGCTATTTTGGATATTTGATTTTCTCTAAAGTCTAAACACGAAAAAGCTTGACTTGCTCCTTGAGGACAGAAACCCTTCAAAGTGGTTGAAACAAGGACGGAACCCTTGATTTTGGATTTGGGCAACTTCATAAGGAGGTTGTATTGCGCATCATTAACGAAAGAAGGGTGTTTTCAACACCATTTTGACATTTGCAAGCAAGCAAACAGCATAGAAGGCTGAGCAAGTTGGTATTGAGGGCTGTTTTAGGGCGGCGAACCCTCTCCTAGGGTTGGCGATAGAGTTTGGAGGCCTTTTGAGCCTTTTCAATGGTGTGGATCATCCACACAAATATTCTGAAATTTTCCTAATATTTTACATCAATAAGCATTATCAAAAATTAAGTTTTTGATTGATTTCTTTGGCTATAATTTTGGGATAATTTCTGTTATTTTTGGGATCACTGAATAACATTTTTTGTGCCATTTTGGGACACCTACAGCAATAAATAAATTATTTTCAGTTGCCTACGGTTTGAATAAATTCTAAAGGTTGATTAATTCTCTAGGGTTTGTTGAATAATTCATTGTTTAGCCATTAGGTGATCGAGAAACAAGTGGAGGTAAATGAGATGAAGATGGTACATGAAGCAAGGGTGGCTGACTTGCACTGAGAGTGGCAAGAATCTAGGGCACTTGTGTCAGACTTTGGTCCAATGCCAGAAATTGAAGAGTTGTGTTGTCGATCAAAATGGAGGAGTCAACCACTTGAGAAGAAGGGACTTCACTTGGCTGAATTGGAGGGGTAGGAGGCCTCTTTAAGGAAAATTCGACTCTTAGGTGAGGAGTCTCTACCATGGGTCTTTTCAAGCAGTTTTCCTTGATCAAGATCCTCCTCATCACCTCCACTCCCTATTGTTGGAATCGATTGTGGATGGTGAAAATGGACATTAGAGCTATGTGGCTTTATTGTTGGTGCAATTGTTTGCTTCTGACCTATGGAAGTTTCTACACTCTTAAAGCTTCCTACTCGTGTAAATTATGCTACTTTCTTATCGAACCACTTCCTTGATCTATATAAGACCAGTTGAGTGCATGCATCTAGGTTGATCACCTCTTTTGAAGACTAGTTCAAGTATGGAAGAGGCACTAACTTGAACTTATTTGTGTATAAGGGCTCTTCCATGTCTCTTCCATTATCAACTATCCCGTCAATGACCAATTCCAATTTGAAGGTCCTCAATTGTTCTAAGCTCATCCTTGTATAATCTCTTATTCTTACCTTAAAATATGCACAATCAACCCAATAGTCTTCAATAGTTGGTTCATGATAGTAGTTGGGACCAAGCTTGAGATGGTTCTTCACGAAATATTTGCTATCAAAAGGGAATTTCTCAATGTGAAACTGCATGGGGGAAATGAATCGTTGTTGTCTCAATATTTTGCAAGTCAACCGTTGTTCTGCAGATATAATGACTTAGTTCAATAGGAAATTGAATTCCAAAAATGTGATTTTCTTTACACCTCTTGTGGACTTCCCCTGGTATTCTATAAGTTATATGAGAATCACTAAGTCACTAGCATATTTGGGAAGCCGTTATGGGGTTCCTTCAAATTCACCTTCTCTAATATAGGTGAATTTCAAGAGTTATATGAAATAGCTTTCATAATGATTGATTAATCTAGTAGATTCATTGGAGATCTGAACTGATGTATTTGCATCCATAGATCTCACTACAAGCCTCATAAACACATCATTGACACGTCTAACATGCTTCTTCCCTTTTCAAAACTGATTTGAGGGTGGTAGTCACAAATCATTCTTCTTGGGATAAGTTTTCCATCTACAATGGGATCGGGCAATGAATTTAGCACATCAATTGCCTACACCAGATAAGAAGTCATGTAGAAGCTCTTGGTGGTCTCCAATGTTGTCAATTGCTCATACAAGGTGCTCTAATGATGTGACCCCAATCTATGAATCATCCACATCCATTCAATAAATTCACCAATGGTTGGATTTCCCATCACTGTGTTGGGAAAAGTGATCACATCGGACAACTCCTCATGGAAATCAGACCTGTAGAGAGACTTTGAGAGCTTGGAAAGGCCCTTTCTCTTCTTCAACCAGGTCTGGTAAACCATTTTGAGTTATTTTATTTTATTTTGGTCCCAATATTGTTTTGAAATATTTGTTCATTAGCACTACTTCATCAAGTGGAACTCTAAGAGTTATGTTCAAAAAGTGACCATCAAGTTTTTCCATCAGCACATCTTCCATCATTTGGATCTCCCTAGTCTACGAATTATAGTATTTCACACATACAAGGACCAATTTGGTGCATTGAACAGAAGTTTGAAATGCAATGGTTTGTCGAAGCCAACTATCAAAAATGCATTGCCAAATGGCTGAATGCTTTCCCTCGTTCATTCTAACCCAAAAATCTTCAAGATCAATAGGGTCAATTTTCGAGTGTCCAATTTCAGGAACATTGGTCTCTAGGGTAGAGATGGGCTTGTAGTCCATATAACTGAATTTCATCTTGGGAGGCTTTGGTGCACGGAAGGCAACTTCAACAAGTAATTTTCTATTTTAGTATGCATAGTCTTGAGAAAAGAAATGCTTGGTTGAATGCAAAATAGGGGCCCTAGTGGTCATAAAAATGTGTAAATTACCTTTTGAAACCTCTTATGGAAGCTATATGGCTCGAACAGAGATTTAGCATGTTCACAATACCTCTAAAATGTAGAATGCTAGAGGAGGCCCAAAAATCAACCAAAACTCACAGGTAGTCAAGGAACTATTCTGCAAACAATCGGGATCAAATGGGCATGAAGAATGGAGGATGAAAAGTGTGAAAAATTGAGGGAAAAATTAGCAAGGATGCCAAAGAACCCTATGAAGTTTCACAAGTGAAAATGATCAGGATAGTGATTTAAAAGGCCAGAGGCACAATAAAATGACGAAAATGACAAGTAGCATCTGATACTTAGCTTTGGGATAAATCATAGTAGCAAATCCCTCAAGTCCAAGTGTGTAGGGACAAAGACAAATGAATTGGAGTAGAGTAGGTATGAATTGGAATCAACAAGTGCCACAAAAGAGTAATCCAAAGCTTTTACAGCTATGGGAAACAAACACAGGGTTTTATAACCTTTCAAACACATTTGTGGCATTAAATGCCTAACAACCTTTTAACTGCCTCTATTGCACTATTAGCATGGTTTGTGCCTTGTGGGAACCTCATGAACTTCGTGCTAACCTTGATGAATGCGGCAAAAATATTTAAATTTGCCTTTTTGTCTCCTTTAAAAAACTTTCTCCATAGTCTTCACTCCTTTCGCAAAGTTCACGAACTTCTGGCACTTCAAGCACTTTTTCATATTCCCGACAAACAAGACAAGCCTATAGATTTCTCTTAATTCCACTTACTTCATTGCCTTTGCGCACTGTGGACACTTCACGTACTTCACACATAGAGAGCACCTCGCCCATGTCAAGCTTTGCACGCTTGGTAGGTAATTTGGGAAACTACCAATTACCTACCAAGTGCATAAAGCTCGAAGTGGGCAAAGTGCTCTCTAAACGTGAAGTATGCAAATTGTCTACAGTGTGCAAAGGCAACGTAGAAGTTCCTCGTGTACACAAAATTTACGAAGTGGTTTTTGGGACAAGGTACAGAGTTTTGACACTAAGTTTTTATTATCAATTTGTCCTTCATGAGGTCTACTCATTGGAACTGTCTTACCCTATTTTTGATAAAACACAAAATGTTTAATGTAATTATAGGTGTAAAAATATCATAATGCTAAAGATGTCTAATAATCAACTATTTTGATTTTGACAATTTGCTAAATATGGAAAATTGTTATACTTGGAAAATACTAGGAATAAAACAACTTAGCTCAAATCAAGAAAACAGTCGATTGTTTTGGATGTCTGAAAATGGAAATGAGTAAAATAGATGAATATGCATGCTCAGAATTACAAACAAAATCAGAAATTGCTTCTGGATAGGTTCACTGTAAGTGGGCAGCAATGCAGGCTATTCGTGTTCGTTGACTGCAGATTTGTCTCAGTTGATTGTGACAACTAACAAAAACAGATATACAAAACAAAATTCTGATGATCACAGATCAGAGGCATAATCTCAAAATATTCCTAGACGCAACCACTGTAAGTGGACAACGCAAGGTGCTCGAGTCTGTTGACCGCAGACTTGCCCTGATTAACTATGATGAAAAATTGATTATTTCACCACATGTGCATGCATTAATTAGGATCGTGGACGTGTTTTCAAATGAATATCGTGTGGAGTACTTGTAATGAAAAAACCCTACTTTCCTACATCCAAACCAAATTGATATCAAATGGGGGGTTGTCGGACGAAAGGAATTGAGTTGGACTAACCTTGGTCAATCCTTGTTAAATGAACAAGTGCTACACTACATTGGCAGTACTCTGAAAAGGGTTCAAACTCAAATGTAATTCTTCTGCTTACATGTGTGTGAAATTGTAAATGCAAGTCTAAATACTTGTCATGTCCCCCTTTGGGACATGGATTGAACAAAAACCCTTAGCCTTGTTTCGATTTCCCAAAGGCTAAGGAAAAAGAAAGAATAAGGGAAACACTTTGGGTTTCTTAAGAACATTTGTAAAAGTACCTTATTATTATAGAATTTAGTTAAGTTGTGGTCTTATAACGATCATTGGCACCCATGCCACTTAAGTGGATTATAAAGAGTGTTCTTTTAATATTTGAAAAAGGATCTTCCCTCCCAAATGGAACGCACCCTTTGGGGGAATTGATATAAAAAAGAATGGAGGATCATTTGGAGGGCAAGGTATTATGATATTTGAATTTTGTGGTCTAGGCACGAAAAGCTTAACCCAAGACTTGGAGACGAAAACTTTCAAGGCTAAAGAGGTATTAGGGGCAAAACCCTCTAATTTTTTATTAGGGCAGCATCATTTTAAAGGCTACAATTGAGCTTGAATACTCAAAAAATCCAAAAATACACATTGTGAAGGGTGGTGACTTGCTTTGAGAGTTCACACCAAGGGTTTCAGGGTTGTTTATGGGCAGCCAACCAGTTTGTTTGTTGAAGACCCCTTTAATTAGGGTTGCATTGGACTTTGCTTGTTGAAGACCCCTTGTCCTACGGTTGCATGTATAAGGACATTTATTTGTTGTTTTGCAGTTGGACGACCCCCTTGAGGATTGTTTGCATCATTTTTTAGGACTTGATTGGCCCAAATTGTAGATTTGAACATTGCATAATATTTCTATTAATTTATTCAAATTTTTCTAATAATTATTGTTTAAAAACATGCTAGATAATGGTATTTATAATGGTTCAATATTTGATAATTTTTAGGTAATTATTTGATCGTAAAATAAGATGATTTCAAGGTGGAAAAGCATTCATTTAATTCTGCAATTTTTCAGAGCTTGTGGCATCTAGGGTTTGAGGATTGGAAGGCTCTTTTATGCCCTATTCATCATTGAAATAATTGTTGGATTATTGCTAAGGTTTGACATAATTATTTGCAACAGTGTGTGAAGGTTTGATCACTAGGGTTTGTAGTAAAAATCAGAAAAAATATTTGTTTTGGCTAGGGTTTTGCATAAATTTCAGATTTCAGTATGTTAACCTATTTTGCTATATTTCAATGGTATCAGAGCCAATATCTTGGCCAATTGTGGAGTTTGAAGGGTTTCAAGTCAAATAGTGACATGGGAGATATGGACAGTACAAGGTTTGATAAATTCTCTCAAGCTCATAAAAGGAAGGCCTAGCCTTCCATTTGGACTGATTTGATGAAAATTTATTGAGTATATCACTTACCCACCCCCTTTCAGGAAAGAGATGAACCTCGATGATTTTGTGTCATGGAAAAGACACAGGAGCAGCACTAGGGTTGAACAGGACTTACATGATGCCTTTAGGATGATTGTTGTTCCCACATTCAATGGTTCTACAAACAATTCAGCTAGGGCATGGATTGATAGGTTAGGTACATACCTTACACTTCATCCCATGGAGGTAGAGGAGCCCTTAAGATTCATCACAACGCATTTAGAAGGGGTCACCATGATTGGTGGCACCATGGGTTGATAACCCAAGGGCATCACTTCATAGACAACTATGAGAAATTCAGCAGTAGGCTCATTGGGAAGTTTGATAGCGTTGATTCGAAGCTTTACTTTGGGGCGTTGACACACTTGCACCGAAAGGGGTTGAAAATAGGAGACATCGATGAGGAAAAATCAAGCACTTTGGGGTAGCAAAGTGTCAAAAATTCTGAGTTACCGAATTCAGAAATTTTGAGGCTGCAAGAAGTTGTCCAACAAGTTCATTAGCAGCAAAGAGAGCAAAAAGGGGAAGACAAGAATGGAGGTGAATCAAAAAAATTAGAACTCTCCAAGGAAAAGAAAGAACAAGCTTTATATAAGGGATGTCAAACATCCAAGGATGAAATTGTTCCAGCCCTAGAATTAATGAACCCTCATGCAAACATTGCAAAGTATGAACCAACAAATGTTGAGAGTAGTGTTATGAGTCCATCCATAGTAGTGAAGGGCTTCCAAGGGAGGATCAAGTTGAAGAAAAATCAGATTTGCCCAAACTTGATGAAGAGGAATCCCAGGAAAGTCTTGTTGGGAAGTATGCATATGGGGGAGAGGACTCACAAGCTTCGTATGATGATCTTCCACTTGCTGGAATTTTCAGACCTGCATATAAGTGTAAGCAAATTAATTATTTTCATGGCAAGAATTTGTTGTATCACCCCCCTACTATGCTCCTACAATATTTTGATCATCATGACGGCCATGCTAACCATAAAGATAAGATGAAAGGGACCAAATGGAGAAAGGGTCTTGGTAAGCATCATGATTTACTTGCTAAATTTCAATGCTACATAGGGTGGTTTTGACTAAGGGAAGCATGCCAAGCAAGGATGTACAACGCTTGGCCAAGGTTGAGATATGTACAGCTGATATTGACTCATTTTCAGCCCTTATAAATCAGACTCCATGCGGAAAAACATCCTTCAACAGCCATGGTATGAAGGAGAACACCTTGATTAATGTTGTGTATGTAAGGGTTGGCTATGTGGGGTCACAAAGCACAAATTGTACGACAAACATATCGTTGTTTTGGTAGGAATACCGAGCGATTAATAACTGTTGTAGTTACTATACAGCCCACTTACGTTTTGTTGTGTTGTTTTACAAAGGGTGCAGCCTAGGTAATAATGGAAGTGGTGATAGAAGGGATCTTTCATGAGAGACCTTGGGTAGGGGCAGCAAGGAAGGTGGTAATTTTTTGAGTTGGGACAGCCACCTCAACTTGTGGAAATTCATTCCACACTTGGTTCGGTAAGGGGCTCAAAGGTTGGAAGGTGTTATTCTTCAAAAAAGGCCAATAGAGTGGCAAAACTTGAGTATGGGCAACCACTAAGGTATGTGAAAGACCATTTAATTTCTCGTTTTATGAACTTTACGAATTTTGAAAATAAAGGTTCAAAACAAGTTTATTAAAAGGTTGAACTTCAGCTTGTGGAAGGTGGAAGGTAGAAGGTCTAAAACTTTCATGAGAAATAGGTCTAGAATATACTTAGAATATTCTGAGTTTTCAATACAAAAATCAGAATATTTCATGTGCACAAAATGCTGGAAAAGTTGGTTTGCTTTAGCACCTAGCGAATTCGATGAATGAGGAAGATGGGCCCCTAGCATGCAAATTAATGTGGAGATTGGAAACCCGAGATCAGCCCTTCCAAGGCAAAGGACTTTGGCTCTTTGCAAATATAGTAAGTGCTCTACATTGTGTGAATTTTGTGATGGGACAGCAAGGGTTGAGCTTGTATGTACAAGTCAATTTGAAAAGGCATACTAGGAGTAAGGAAATGCAATTTCCATAATTGAATAGTGGTTGGGAAACCACAACAACTTCCCCTTGCAAGGGGATGGAGGAAAGAAAGAGGAGGCAAGAGACATGTATGGTAGAATCATGGCAAGGTTGGTCACACTATTTTGACGGTATGATTTCCAAATTGAGTTGTGGAGCTAAAAGCTTCACTGATGAGCTAGATTGAGGTTGCTGAGTTTACCAGTAACCGGCATCGGCAGTATCGCCAACATCGGTCAGGAATGGATCAGAACCATAGTTACCATGTTCGAAAAATTCGGTTTGTTCGGAAGGGGGAAAAAGTTCGAAAGTTCGGAAGTTCGGAATAAGTTTGGTTCGGAAAGTTCGGAATTATATATATATATATATGCAAAATATTTCAATCTACTAAGGAATGAACATTAATTTAACACTTGCAAAAATGAGAAATGCATAAGAATTTCAAACTTGAATTACATTAAAAGATAGCAAAATATTCATAGTTTAGAGCCTAAGCTCAAAATTGATATAGAACTTAAGTTTCAAACATTTGCAACATCAAACCCAGCTTCAAAATCAATGTTCAATCATCAATGTTCATTGTTCAACATCATACAAATACTTAAAGTTTAACATAAAAGTTTTCAGCATTAACTAAAAATAAGAATGAAATCTAAACATCTACAACATCAAAACTTGCATTTACACCAAAATCACTACTAGCAGTGGCATCATCATCTAATCCTACACTAGTAGGCTCATCAACAACATCAATATTTTCATCTTCAAAGCATGGTTCGCCAAGGCGAGAGTTGTCATCTTCATTTGCAAGAGAGTGAGTAAGCAATCGTAGATTGCTATGAACAAATACAAGATCAGAGAGTTTTTGAGCCCCTAGTCGATTCCTCTTGTTGGTGTGGATTAAGTCATATGTACTCCAGTTTCTTTCACATGCAGAAGCACTGGAACACTCGCTGAAGATTCGCACGGCAAGCTTCTGCAATTGTGGAGTAGAAGCCCCATAAGTCTGCCACCATTTAGATGGTTCCCACTTCGCCCTGCTTGCCTTTGCTTCTTTGATGCCAAACATTTTCAGTTGGTTCTTGAAAGTAGTAAGTTGTTGCCTTGCTGCTTCTTTCTCTTCTTCATCAATAAGCAACCTATCTATTGTTGCAAATACACCTCTCATTATCTCTTCATCTGCATCATGATTTACCTCTACTAATTTAGGATCTAGATAGCAAGCTATCGCATGTAGAGGACGATGTAGCATGGACCATCGCTTGTCCACAATTTCCCAAATGCTCTTGATTTCTTCAACATTACCTGCAAGTAACTTTTGAATTTCTTCCTTTGCTTTGTCCATTCCCTCATACACAAAGCCCATGCAAGGTTGATTGCCATCAACCATTCTCAAAATTTTAACAAGAGGCTCAAACACCATTATGATTTTCTTGGCCCCCTCTCAAAATGTGTCCCCTAAGATTATTCTTTCAATATCTTTTGAATGGGCTTCCTTAGAAAGCTTTGACTCTGTCCATTCATCACTAACCATTACTTTTCTCAATGCTGTCCTTTCCTCTACCTCTCTTTGCAAAGTAATGAAATTGGTGGCAAATCTTGTTTCGGCAGGGGATAGAAGCTCACGCTTTGAAAATGAACGATACAAGTTCAATGTCAAGCAGTGATTGAGGATAAACTTAGATATTTGTTTGCCTTCAATCACAATATTACTTACCCACTCCAGTTTTGATAAGTCTTCAAACAAAAGATCCAACACATGTGCAGCACATGGTGTCGAAAAGAGATGAAGAAATCTATCCATGAGTATATCCCCTGCTCCTTTACAATTCGCTACATTATCTGTAATGATTTAAACAACATTCTCTTCTCCTATCTCTAAAATCGTTGATTCAATGCATTGGGAAATGAAAAGAGAAGTTTTTTGTTCATTACTTGTATCGATTGATTTTATAAACATAGCACCATCAGGAGATATTGCCAAAATATTTAGGAGGGGCCTTCTTCTTGAATCTGACCAGCCATCACTTACTATTGTGCAACCTGTTCTTTTCCAAATTTTTTTTATATTAGCTAGTTCAGTGGATATGGCTGCCACTTCCTCTTCAAAAAGACTAGTTCTTAGTCTTTCATAGCAAGGCAATGTGTAACCCTTCCCAAATTCAATCGTTGCATCTACAAAGGTTTTGAAATGTGGGGAACGAATAACATTGAAAGGAATGGCCTCAGCATAAAACAATCTCGCTGCCAACTTATCTACGTCATGCTTTTGTTGTGGCCTCCACATGGACTTTAATGAAACTTGTGACTTTTCAACGTCACTTGCACTTCCACTAGGAAATGGTGATGTATCTGATGGAGCACCACTTGAACTATTTAATGAGCCAATTTGTGAGATAGTGTTGGATTTTAGCCTTCTTTGCTTCTGAAGCAAATGATCCAGCACGACTCACATCATATTTAGCTTTCACCCGTTTTATGAAATCTGCATACTCCACTTCCTTTGAATTTTCATTTGCTATGGCACGTTTCACATCTGCAGAGCCTCCAAGGTAATGGTATCGAACTCTAGTGACACTACTTGTGATATTCCCATTGCATAAGATGCATCTCATATTTGTTTTTTTATCATCTCTCTGAACGATATATTTCATTTTTAATGGACGGCTAGACATGCTGTCCCCTGTATCCTGAATCTTGATTCTTCACTGCCCAATGCCCACTGCTCAACCTTGCATTCACTGTTCTGAATTTTCTCAATGTACCTTGGTCCCGCACTGCCCAATAAATCCCCCTTGCATACACTGTTATGAACCTTTGATTTCTGCCGTGAAATTTAAAAAAACATATTACTCCGTAAATGTAACATTCTATACAATACAATAAAATATAATTTATACCTTATAATATTTTATTATTTTAAAGTTTAAAGTTTAAAAGAATAATATTAATAATAAACTAACAATAATGAATTAAAAAAAATAATAATAAACTAATTGAACTTAGTACTTACAGTTTTAATATTTATTATTAAGTTATTAACAAAATTATTATATAATAAATCTAGTAAATTAAAATAGTTATTAGTTACTAAATAGTAAATAGTAAAATTTAAATACTAAATACTAATATAGTAATAATAAATTATTAAATAATAAAATATTAAAAATTTAAAACAACAAATTAAATGAGATTATCATTAAATAATAAAAAGTATTAGTAAAAACTTAAAAATTAAACTGAAGTTTTGAAATTGAAAGTTGAAACTATACTTACCGGGCAAATTGCAAACAGACCCTAGGCGAAGCCGAATCCGGAATGGAATGGCGTGGCGCGGCAGCGGCGACTATGAACCCAGGCGAGGCGCGGCGCAAACTGCCAAACAGGCAAACTACCAAACACCGACTGCGAACGCGTTCGTGACTGTCTTCTACGCGTTTGTCATTCGTCTGATAAATGATAAGTATACTGTATAACTGATAAGCGTTTTGCGTTTGCCTTTTTGACTTTTTGCCTTTGGTGTTTCAACTTTCTGTGTTTGGCTGTTTGCCTTTTTGGCTTTGCGCCGTTGCGGATTAGGGTTCCGTTTCCAACGCGTCGCCTTTGCCATTCGCCGTATTAAAAATTTATTCGATCGAATTTGACTGCACAAATTTGGTCGACGCGTTTTGTACGGTTTGAACCGAACATCAGCGATGTTCGGTCGAACATGGTAACTATGATCAGAAGCGACCGACATCGGTCAGGGATCGGCCAACGTCGGTCATATGCAGACCGACAGCGACCGGCATCGGTCACCTCTGTGTGTGTGTGCGTTTGCATGCGTTTTCAGAATTATATTTGTTCTAATTTTAGGAGAACAGTTGGTTTGCATGTAAAGACTAATTTTAGTCTTGAGTCTGTTTTTCTAATTATTGTTTGCCTTGGATCTTATTTAAGAGACCCATGAGGCAGTATTGTAATTAAGAGAAGAGGGAATAACAACTCAATTATTGAGTGGATTGTAATTGATTGAGAGAGAGAGAGAACTCTTGAGAGAAAAAAATTGTACACCCAAGAGGTGTGGGAAGAGTGAGATTTCTTCATTGTATTCTGGAAGAGTTTAATGCAAGATTTGTTGTTTCTTGTATCTCCTATTATTTGTTGTTTCTGAATTCTAGTTACATATTACTTCTGGTTTAATTCCGTGTTTAGTTGCTTATACAAAAGTAATCAATTGTACTCCAAGTTCCTAACAAGTGGTATCAGAGCGAGGTTATTGTTTGTTGATTACAGGGTCACTCTCAGGGGTTTCTGATTGAGTGGGAGCAAAGCAATGGCAGAAGAAAGTAAACTAAGAATGGAGAAATTCAATGGCAAGAATTATCAATTATGGAGGATGCAGATTGAAGATTATCTGTATCAGAAAGATCTGTACTTACCGTTGGGTGGGGTTGCAAGCAAGCCCACAGATATGAAAGATGAAGAATGAAATGTTCTTTGATAGAAAGGCTCTTGGAGCTATAACGCTGAGCCTCGCAGCTTCGGTGTTTTCAAACCTATCACAAGCAAAGACAACGGTAGAGCTAATAGATACTTTGGCAAATTTAAAGGAAAAATCCTCAGCTTCGAATAAGGTATATCTTATGAAGCAATTATTTAATTTGCAAATGCAGGAAGGTGGATCTGTATCTAGTCATCTTAATGATTTCTATGGAATTGTAAATCAGTTAAATTCAGTCAAAATAGTTTTTGATGATGAAATTAAGGCTCTCTTATTCTTATGCTCTTTACCTGAAAGCTGGTATAGCTTGATAATGGCAGTTAGTAATACTGCATCTGCTTCAAATATCTTGAAAGTTGATGATGTTGTTAGTGTAATCTTGAATGAAGAAATTCGCAGAAAAAGCACAGAAGAAACATCAGGAAATGCTTTAAGTTTTGAAAGCAGGAGAAGGCAAAAAGAGAAGGGCAAGCAAGGAAAATCAAGGTCAAAGATGGGAAGAAGATCCAAATCCAGAAATGAAAAAATAACCTGCTGGAATTGTGAAAAAAAAGGCATGCAAAGAAAGATTGTTGGTTGAAGGATAACAAAGAAAATCAGTATGAAGGTGATAAAGAAGCAAAAGTTGCAGGTATTGTTGCACAAGATGCTCTTATATTTTTTTTGGATAATAAAATAGAATCTTGGGTTTTAGATTATGGTGCCTCTTTCCATGCAACCCCAAATAGAGAATTTTTCAATAATTATGTCCATGGAGATTTTGAAAAAAATTATTTAAGGGATGATGAGCCTTGTCAAATTGTTGGCAAAGAAAAAGTGCAGTTGAAATTGCAGAATGGCAACACATGGGTGTTGAAGGATGTCATGCATGTACCCATCCTGAAGAGGAATCTGATTTCTGCAGGAAAGTTGGGTGATGAGAGTTGCACAGTAACTCTCACAGCTGAATTTTGGAAAGTTTTCATGGGTGCACTTGTATTAGTTAGAGGTAAGAGAGTAGGTACACTATCTATCTACTTGTATTACTGATTATTCTCCTTCTGATTTATCTACTTCAGATGTAGATGAAAAGTTGTGGCACTGCAGGCTTGGTCACATGAGTAAGAAGGGAATGGATGTTCTTAAGTCAAAAGATAAGCTTTCAGATTTGAAAATCATAGATCTAGATTTCTGTGAGCATTGTATTTTTGAGAAACAGAAGAAAGTGAGGTTTCTCAAAACTGGGTCAACAAAGAAAAAGCACAAGTTGGAGCTTGTTCACACAGACGTGTGGGGACCGGCTTAGGTAGCTTCTATTGGAGGATCACAGTATTATGTTTCTTTCATTGATGATGCTACAAAAAAAGTATGGGTTTATTGCATAAGGATAAAATCTGATATTTTTGACATTTAAAAAATGAAAAGCTTTGGTTGAGAATGAAACAGGTTTGAGATTGAAGTGCCTTAGATCTGACAATGGTGGTGAGTATTGCAGCAATAAATTCAACAGTTACTGTTCTATGAGTGGAATACGCAGGGAAAGGACGGTTCCAAAGACACCTCAGCAAAATGGAGTTGCTGAAAGGATGAATAGAACAATAATGGAGCGTGCACAGAGTATGAAGTTGCATGCTGGTTTGCCCTTACAGTTTTGGGCAGAAGCTATAGATAATGCGGTTTACTTGATTAACAGAGGACCTTCTACAGCACTGGACGGTGAAATTTCAAAAGAAACGTGGACAGATAAAAAAATAGATCTTTCATTTCTCAGAGTTTTTGGTTCTAAAGCTTTTGTGCACGTTGATAAAGAAAATAAAAAAAAGCTGGATGCTAAATCTATGCGGTGCACTTTCATTGGTTATGGTTTTGGAGATTTCGAATTCCGGTTGTGGAATTTAGAAACTAACAAAATTATTAGAAGTCGGGATGTAGTTTTTAATGAGAAGGTGATGTACAGTGATCAGCTCAAGAGGCTGAATAATTCTGAGCATGGCAATCTTGATTTGGAAA
Source organism: Torreya grandis (assembly GCA_037957365.1). Taxonomy (NCBI): domain Eukaryota; kingdom Viridiplantae; phylum Streptophyta; class Pinopsida; order Cupressales; family Taxaceae; genus Torreya; species Torreya grandis. Next base: position 5,310,041 of record JARHVA010000169.1, on the reverse strand, counting down.
AGGTTATGATCCGAAATGAGCTCGCGGGTAAAAATCATCACTCATAGGAAAACACAGAAACCGACGTCGGTCAGGTGAAAACCGACAATGATCAAGCAGAGATCGACGTCGGCGACCAGGAGGAATCGACGTCGATCAGGTGCAGACCGACATCGGCCAGAGATGATCGAGATCGGTCACTGACAGAAAGAAATTTGGGCGGACAGTAAGCTATCAATGAGTCTCAAATGCCCATAAAGAGGTCTGAAAGGGTAAGTAAACCTCCAATTCGTTATTCTCCTTCTTTATACTACGTGTTGCTCACTGATGGTGGAGAACCAAAAAAATTTGATGAGGCAATGCAGGTAGAATCCATGAAACAGTGGGAGCATGGCATGAATGAGGAAATTGATTCCTTGGATGAGAACCAAATGTGAGATTTGGTTGAGTTGCCAACGAGAAAGAAAACACTGAAAAACAGATGGGTTTACAAGGTAAAGGAAGGAGAGAATAGACAAATGAGACATAAGGCCAGGTTGGTAATAAAGGGATTTGCACAAAAACTAAGTATTGATTTTGGTGAAATTTTGTCTCCTGTAGTAAAGATGACTTCTATTCAGATTGTATTGTCTTTAGTTGCTATTGAGGATTTGCATTTTGAGCAGCTTGATGTTAAGACAGCGTTTCTTCATGGAGATTTATATGAAGAGATATATATGGATCAGCCAGAAGGTTTTGAGGTCAAAGGTAAGGAGAAACTTGTGTGCAAGTTGAAGAAAAGCTTATATGGTCTTAAGCAAGTTCCAAGACAATGGTATTTAAAGTTTGACAGGGTTATGACAGAGCATGGCTTTAGTAAATGTCAATTTGACCATTGTGTTTATTTTACCAGATTGGATAATGGTAGTTATATTATCCTGTTGTTGTATGTAGATGATATGCTTGTTGCAGGTTCACACATGCAAGAAATTACTGAGCTAAAGGTGAAATTAGCTCACACATTTGCCATGAAAGATTTAGGAGCGGCAAAGAAAATCCTTGGCATAAGTATTAAGAGAAACAGGAAAAATCACACGTTGATTTTGTCTCAAGAGGATTATGTGAATAAGGTGTTGGAGAGGTTCTATATGCAGGATGCAAAATCGGTAAGCACATCTATGGCTGGACAGTTCAAGTTGAGTAAAGAACAGCGTCTTAAATCACATGATGAGGTTGAGTACATGAGCAGAGTTCTATATGCTTCAGCAGTTGGGAGCTTGATGTATGCAATGGTATGTACTAGACCTGATATTGCCCAAGCAGTGGGAGTTGTCAGTAAGTTTATGGCCAATCCAGGAAGGGAACACTGGAAAGCAATTCAGTGGATTCGCAGAGATCTGAGAGGGACCAGCAGTAGGCATTTATGCTATGGAGGGTCAAACACTTCTCTACATGGGTCTGTAGATTCGAATATGGTAGGTGACTTGGATGGCAGGAGAAGCACCACAGGATATGTGTTCACTGTTGGTGGAACGGCGGTTAGCTGGATTTCAAAGTTGCAGAAGGTTGTTGCCTTGTCTACTACAGAGGCAGAATACATTGCAGTCACAGAAGCTAGCAAAGAAATGATTTGGATGACTCGATTCATGGAAGAGTTGAGAAAAGAGCAAGAGAGTTGCAAATTGTACAGTGATAGTCAAAGTGCAATTCATTTGGCAAAGAATTTAGTCTTTCATTCAAGAACCAAACATATACAACTTAGGTACCACTTCATTAGACAGGTATTGGAGGATGGTCAGTTGAAGCTGAAAAAGATCCATACAGATAAGAACCCTGCAGATATGTTAACAAAGCCGGTAACAAAGGAGAAGTTGAATCTTCATTCAACTTTTGTTGGTTTTCAAGATTGAACTTGAAAATGGAGAAACAAGCCAGAAACAAGTTAGAAGATGTTGCTGTACACATACAGGTGCAGCTGTTTATCTCCAAGTGGGAGATTGTTGAGTTGTGGAGCTAAAAGCTTCACTGATGAGCTAGATTGAGGTCGCTGAGTTTACCAGTAACCAACATCGGCAGTATCGCCGACATCAGTCAGGCATGGATTAGAACCGACCGACATCGGTCAAGGATCGGCTGACGTCGGTCATATGCAGACCGACAGCGACCGGCATCGATCACCTGTGTGTATGTGTGTGCGTTTGCATGCGTTTTCAGAATTAGATTTGTTCTAATTTTAGGAGAACAGTTGGTTTGCATGTAAAGACTAATTTTAGTCTTGAGTCTGTTTTTCTAATTATTGTTTGCCTTGGATCCTATTGAAGAGACCCATGGGGCAGTATTGTAATTAAGAGAAAGAGAGAAGAGGGAATAACAACTCGGTTATTGAGTTGATTGTAATTGATTGAGAGAGAGAACTCTTGAGAGAAATATTGTACACCCAAGATGTGTGGGAAGAGTGAGATTTCTTCATTGTATTTTGGAAGAGTTTAATGCAAGATTGGTTGTTTTTTGTATCTCCTATTATTTGTTGTTTCTGAATTCTAGTTACATATTACTTCTGGTTTAATTCCGTGTTTAGTTGCTTATACAAAAGTAATCAATTGTACTCCAAGTTCCTAACACAAATTTGTTGAAATTGATTGTTGCATAGAGGAGATCAAAGTGTGTTTTTTGTTCATGAAGGGCACTTTAGAGTCCATTGAAGGTCATTAGAGGTATTTGGAGACCCTACAAAAGAATATTCCTTCTAAGGTGCACATGTGGAGAAGTAGGGACATGAGGGACAGCCATGGTACTCTTCACCATGCTGTCCATAACAGTTCCAGCCCATTTGTTGTGAGCTTGAGGGCCCCCAGATGCATGGGGACTGCTGATTTCAAGATGACACCTCAAAAAGGTGAGTTGTGGTTGACCGAGTTCCTATGGAAGGGCCACAAGAAGTCTGATTTTTGTATACACAGCCAATCAATCACAAGAGAAGTGACTGATTTCACAATCCCTTTTGTATATGTGAGCATTTGTTGGTTGTCAAAAGGCAAGGTGTGGGATTCAAGCAATGTGAAGGAGTTTCTAGCTCTTCCAAATAGTAAAATTCTGTGTCTAGAGGCAGTTTTGGAGTGTGTGAACAGCATGGACAGCCCTCCTATGCCCTCTGAGGCATCCACACGCATGTTTCCAGCCACTCCACATATGGAGAACTTTGTCGAGTATGCAAGCAAGGGAAGGGAGTGGAGCCACCCCTACATGGAACATGAAGGACGAAGATCCTTCATTTTGACTAACATGTTTGTGTCTTGTGTGGGTATTGCCAAGTGGAAAATCAAAGCCTAGATTTCCAGCAATCACCTTGCTAGAGCAAACTTTCGCAGCCCCTGCATTGCTGCAAATTCGAAGAATTCTTTTGTCATCTTGTTGGGAAGCCCGGGGTGCAAGGCTTCAATGGAGGGAATGAGGAAGACAATGTGTTGTATCATTTCCAGCATGAGTAGGCAGCCAAAAATCTTCAAGTACAACAAGAAAAGGCATCAACAGGGAGCCTTCCTTCCATGGAATGAAGTGAGAGTTGAGCTTTGCATAGGGATAATTGTTAGGACAGCTCCATGGATATTGTTATTGCTTGAGGACAAGCAATTTTGGGCGGGGAGAATTGTCATGCCCCCCTTTGGGACATAGATCGAACGAAGACCCTTAGCTTTGTTTCACTTTCCCAAAGGCTAAGGAAAAAGAAATAAGGAAAACACTTTAGGTTTCTTAAGAACATTTGTAAAAGTACTTTATTATTATAAAATTCACTTACGTTGTGGTTTTTTAGGAGTCATGGACACCCAAGCCACTTAAGTGGATTATAAGGAGTGTTCTTTTAATATTTGAAAAAAGATCTTTCCTCCAAAATGGAACACACCCCTTGGGGGAATTGATATAAAAAAGAGTGGAAGATCATTTGGAGGGTAGGCTATTATGATATTTGAATTTTGTGGTCTAGGCACGAAAAGCTTAATCCAAGACGTGGAGACGAAAACCTTCAAAGCTAAAGAGGAATTAAGGACGAAACCCTCTAATTTATGATTAGGGCGGCATCATTTTAGAGGCTGCAATTGAGCTTAAATATTCAAAAAATCTAAAAAAACATATTGTGAAGTGTGGCGAACACGTTGGGAGTGCGGCGACTTCTTTGGGAGTTCACACCAAGGGTCTTAGGGCTGTTTATGGGCAACGACCCAGTTTGTTTGTTGAAGACCCCTTTAATTAGGGCTGCATTGGAATTTGCTTGTTGAAGACCCCTTGTCCTAGGGTTGCGTGGATAAGGACATTTATTTGTTGTTTTGCAATTGGGTGACCCCCCTTGGGGATTGTTTGCATCATTTTCTAGGACTTGATTGACCTAAATTTCAGATCTGAACATTGCATAATATTTTTATTATTTTATTGAAATTTTCCTCATAATTATTGTTTCACAACATGCTAGAAAAATATATTTATATTCCCTGAATATTTAATAAATTTTCGGTAATTATTCGATCATAAAATAAGGTGGTTTCAGGGTGGAAAAGCATCCATTTAATTCTGCAATTTTCCAGTCCTTGTGGCATCTAGGGTTTGAGGATTGGATGGCTCTTTTATGCCATATTCATCAATAAAATAATTGTTGGATTATTGCTAGGGTTTGACATAATTATTTGCAGCAGTGTGTGAGGGTTTGACCACTAGGGTTTGCAGTAAAAAATAGAAAAAATATTTGTTTTGGCTACGGTTTTGCAGAAATTCCATATTTCAGTATTTTATCCTATTTTGGGGTATTTCAATACTCTTTCTCCTATTTTATCCTCGGCACAAGCATGCAAATGAGAATTCAAACTTTGAAAATCTTGAATATAGGTCCAACAAATCTATAGATTGAACATCATAATCTTTGAATAGCTTTTGAGAGTGATGAAAGCCGTCATTAATGCCTTCAAGTAGCCTTGTACTTATAGATGTTTTAGTTTCGAATTTGAGACCTATTGGTTGGCAAAAGTCAACACAAGATAAGACCCAACGGGCAAAAATAACAATTAAATGAAATGTGAATCAAAAGAAGTACTGAAAATTATCCCTGGACAAGTTTGTGCTTCACAGACAAGGCCGTAGACCAGTCTTAACCAAAAATCGGGAACTTGTCCATGAGAACAAATGACCAAAATTGGGGATCCCCATGACGGAATGGCTAGATAAATGACAAATAGACAAACTCACGAACCAAAATGGAGGACCCAAGTAAAATGTGCCAATAGATACCTTATTCGTTGTCAATCTATATTTGCAAAGTTACAAAAGTGGCATTAAAGATGGGCTTGTACCAAATTTGGGTGTCTACAAAAATGAAAATCGGAACGATTTGGAAAATAATTTTTGGATACAACAGAACTCCACCAAGCAAGGAATTTATCAAGCTCGACACCAAATGAGCCACAAAAGTAAACTGAAGCCCTATTGGCAAACGTAACATCTTCCATGACTCCAACTACCAACCGAACCTTATATATTCATTGTACATTGGAATGGATACCAAAAATTGTGCAAGGGCTATGACACTACTGAAGGTAATTCAATTAGTTGTTCTAAAAGGATGAAAAAAGTTAGTCATTGAATGCGACTCCCAATCCTAATAAATGCTATGAAGGGCAGGTCTACTAAACCTGGTGCTTGGAAGAAATAGTATCGAAAGCAAAATTTTTGTGTAGTAAATTGGAATCAATGAAGATCAAGGATACAAAGAGAGAAGGGAATCAAGTCGCAGATCGGGCGTCAAATATAGATGTTGGACTTTGACAAGCATCAGATGCCCCAAAAAGTGGCTCCCTCCCTTCCCAAAGACTACAGAGCTTACTATTAAAAGAGACTACTCTCGCCATTGGAGGGTACCCCATTCTAGGGTCAACATCATCCCCAGTTAGGGAGCCTAGTTAAGCAACCCCTTTTGAGGAAATGGAAACACACAGCAATAAATAAAAGGGGGGGAAATCTTCAAGATAGGGAAACGATTACAAATGAAATTTGGATAGAAAATGATTATGATTTTAAGAATTCCCCCAATGTATCCTTTTAATGGCATTTGTCATTAAGGAAAGTCGTGATATAGGTCACCGATCCAAAAGTCAATCATGGCAATCTTCCTTTGCTACCTTGATATTATATCACTTAAGGTGGCACAGCAGTATTGTAATTTAATGGTGATTTAATTTAAAATGAAAGGTGCGCGAACCGTAACATTATGAGTAGAAGGAAGGTGGGGAGTGGCACGAGGAATAAGAAGCCTCTATGAAGATATCCATCTCAGGGAGTATGCCCTTTGTATTTTCTCCTCCTCCCGGCCCTTTGACTGAAAGAAGGCATGAATTAACATTCATCCCACCTGATTCCTATCACACAAGTCCATCTCTAGTTTTTGCAAGCTCCATGTGCATTAGGAAATCAAAGTTAGTTGCTATGTTTTTGGAAAATATTGCAGGAAAGGTGATTTGGTTTTTCTAAAACCCAAAAAATCTCTGTAATTGCAATTGAAAGGTCCCATTCTTTAACTGTCTCCACTAACTTCGAAGGATTTGTATAGCATCATGGCTTCCTCTGTAAAAACAAAAGATAGAGAAAATGGAGGAGCCATCCCTTGCTTTGGCATTGTAAGATGAGAGCAGTAGACACTAGGGTGATAGACTGACTGGGGAAATATAGGAAGCCTCCTTTGCAGACTGCATCAACCAAGAGACTAAAAATTAATTGTGAGACTATGGGTGCACAGAATGTGTTGGGCTGCCAGAGAAATGGATGATGTGGAGATAACAGACATAAGCAAGATGATGAAGGAAATGTTTGCCAATGGGGAAAGAGAGTAGAGGGTAAGAAGTCCAAAGCGGTGGATTACATTTCACCGTTCCTGCCCCCTACTAATAAATGCTTGCAATGCTTGTGTGTTATGTGGGTCCCCTTGCCTTGTGATTATTACCAAAAATTACATGAGTAAAATCTACCATGAGGCTAATGACTACTCATGGAGGTCATCTTGAGATGACTTAAACACACACAAGTATAATCCGACAAAAAAAAAAAAATCTAATGAAGGAAATGTTTTTGGATCCTGGTCAGTCCTTTCGAAGAAGAAACAATTTTGATGTGACTCAATCTCTCAGTTGTGTCAACATGATGTCCAATGCAGCAAGCACTTTCACCCTACACAAGGACCATGCAGATATTGAAAGTTTTGTCTGATGTGTTGGTGATGACTGCACATAACACCAACGATCATAGATGGGTTGATGGCAATGCTAAAGGGAAATGCTCTCACTGCTGCAAAGTTAGGAATTGATCCCCCGTGAAGCCAACATTGTAATACCCCATGCTGCACCACCACCAACATGACAATAAGAAAGATGTGAATGTTAAAATAAAATGTAGTTGAGGTAGATTAGGCTTGGTTCAAAAGTGTTAAGTAATGACTTGTGATAGAGGCCTGCCAGTCTAATTTCTCCCCTCCAAAGACTTATTTTGAAAAATAGTTAAAACTCTAGTGTACACTCTAAATACCTCTCTCTAATAGAAATGAGTCTTTGTATTATCCATATCCCTGTGTATAGTCTTAGATTCTTCATAGATTATATCTTTCAAACCAGAAATCAACATGAAATGGATATGGGCTCTCTTTTTGCATAAAAGTAGGATTGGTGTGGGCATTGAAATCTAAGAAAGAAAGAAAAAATATTTCATATACAAAATGGTGAAAACTGAAAATATCGCCCCTCCTTTATATGTTACATTCTGCAGCCATCTGGGAGATTTTGTGATTTAGGAAATCTGGGGGGTTGAGCATGTATCTCTCCTTTCTATGTGAGCTTTACATCTCCTGAGCCTCTGTGATAAAGAAATGAATATTGATAATAAGGGGGGAAAAAAATTTGTGGAAGACAGAACAATGAAGACACCTACACAACTATGAACCCACTTCTTAGCATCTGCATGAGGTTTTCATGGTAATTGCATTCATCATAATAAAATTAAACGATTTTAATAAGCATGAAATCTGCTCTCTATATGATGTCTCCCAATTAATCTTAATGACCTGTGTTAGTTTTTCTCAGCACTCTTTGGCTGTGTGAATGGAAAAAGCATATTCATATGGGTTTTTCTTCGTCATGCAATTAGGGTCATGCAATTAGGTAGAGTGTGGACAATGGTTTCTGTGAAAGGAAAATCTGAAAAAGTATATAAGCCAAAGTGACGAAAGTTGAACCTTCATTTCTTCAGTTTTAAGTTTTTCTACGCTTATAGCTGGGAGGGTGTGATATATGAATTTGGGAAGCAGGTCGCAGGCAAGGAGGGGAGGAGCTGAATGTTGGGATGTTGATTATGGACATTTCAGTAGTATGCATAATGTCTCTCTCTCTACATGGGACATATCCTCTATGCTCTTAGCATAATTTTACTCTGCATCTTCTAGAAATCTATGACACAAAAACCAAATAAGAATGAAAAGGGAAGATTTTTGTAGAAGGTAGAAGAAAACATGAAGCTACCTATGCACCCACAATAGAGCATATGCATGAGTGTGTATCCTTGAATAAATTCATACTGCCAACTGCATTCAACATAGCCAGAAGAAAGGAATTTAACAAACAGTCATCTTGCTATCCATATGAATTCATGCCACCCGTCAGTTGATGATGGTCCCAGTGTTAGAGTATCTTCTGCACCCGTTATCCTTCATCTATGCTGATAAAAAAAGACTACTCTGCTTTTCTGAGTTGAAGTAAATGAGGTTGTATTTGTATATTAAAGGAAAGATTCAAATGTGAAAAATGAGAGACCAAGTTATTCCATTAAATTCTATCATGTTCCTGCGGACGTTGCAATAAAAGTCTGTAGAACAAGGGAAGGCAAGGAGGAAGAGATGATTTAAGCAAGTACAGTTAGATCTGCAATTCCAGTTTGATAGTTTAGAAGGATGATGTATGTTGGATCAAGTCTCTCACTCCTACACTAGTACACCTATTTCTCCCCGAATTTTGGATCAGCCATGATGCAAGGAGGAGAAGCAAGGATTGAAACAGTATCTTTGCAGCTCTCTTGAGGTTGATAATACCTCAGTACCTGCTTCAAGATCGTCAATGCAACCAAGAATTGCTTCAAGTTTTATTTTGCATGTTAATATGCACTAACAATAAAAGGTAAGATGATTTTTTAGTATCCGTGACTGACTTTTCACTCAATTTTTTTCACGGGTATAGGGTCTGTAACCCTAGTTAGCTTCAGCAAAAAAATTTGCTTTCTCAAATATAAAAGCCGACTTTTATTTTTTATTTTTTTATGAGATTTATGGTCAGCAAACTCGGATTCAAATTCAAACCAGGCGACACAGCCCAAGTTGTACCCGACTGTCTAAAAGAAATTCATAACAAAAAAACAAGTATTTAAAGAAAAACTAAAAACGCAATAAAAAAACATAAACCTAACTAAACCTATTTCAACCACTAATTCATAAATATCATACACAATAAATGTTTATGAAAACATTTCCAGTTATATTTCAGGGACTTTCTATTTCAGATGTAATTTTACGTCATGGTGGCATGGCATGTCTTGCATCAAGTGTTTCATAAGAAATTACAAGTTGAAAATAGGACTCAATATAGCGTACCTACAAGGAGAGGACGTTAATATTAATTTATTAAAACATAAACAACCGCATATGAATAAGGAATGGATGGTCAACAATGTTCAACTACATAGAATATAAACACATAAATATATGAAGCAACGCCACACTTCATAAAGACATAATATTTAATAAATAGTAATTAACAGAACATTACACGCATTCCCTACTTGGAATGCTTCGTCCTCAAAGCACATGATATATGTGGTTGGCCATGAGCCAACAAAAGCATGGGAAACAAACCTTCAAAATTAATAACGATGGTGATAGGCTGGCAGAAAGAAGATGGGCACAGGCCAAAGACTCCGATTAATTTCCCCTTCGGATAAATGTGCAGTTACAATAGGCCAACAGAGAAAACCTTGATCTGATACCACTTAGCTTGCCTACATGGTATGTATGTTAACATTAAATCATACATAAACACCAACAAGGAAACATATTAAATAAGGAAGAAGGAACGAATAATGAATGGATGGTCAATAATGTTCAGCCAAATAGACTATTAATATATAACTATGTGAAAGGGCACTACCCTTCATAATCAAATAATGGTTTATAGATCTGTTTTTATGATATTTAGGTTCCAGGTACACAACATAAGAATTGTCCTTTCCAAGATCAAGAAAAGTACAGGCAGCATTTTAGCTGTTGATTTTCTTCTTGTACCATAATTTGATTAAATTCTAATGGTCAATAGAAGAGTTTCCCAGACTAAAGCTGGTCCACCTGACAGTCTAAGGAGCCTCAAATTATATCACATATCTTGCAATTCCCACATTCCACTTATTGATCAGAGATATTAAATTGATGCTTACTCGTTAACCTAGTGGCAATCATTTACGTATTTCACTGTCAAATAAGCATAAGCCATATGAACATAATTGAGTCAACAAAATAAAGATGATGTGAAATTTCATGAAAAAGTGACAGATAAAAACTCCCAATGCACAAATTAAACAAGAACCTACAGATACTCCAACCCACACCGCAGACAAAATAGAAAAAAAAGACGAAGCGCAAGAACTGGTTGCTCGGCCATATTTCTACCTGATCGGCCATATTTCTCCCTGAAACATAATGAATGATCTTTTTCCCTTTGTTTTTCTGGTTTGTCATATTTTCCTACATTACTGGATACGTCCCCCAGGCCCTGGGAGCGCGGGGAGTTCGAGCAGTGAAAATTGCGTCAAAGGTAGGGTTTCCATCAATGCACACGTCTGCCCACCGCCGACCGGCAAGAACAGGTAGGTTTTTATTTTATTTTAGTTTCTCTATTTTGTTTTTTTTTAATTGCATTTTGTTTTATGTTTTTTTTTTTTTTTAATATTTTATTTAATATGTTTTGTTTTATAAATTTAGATTCAGTTTTTATTTATTTATATATATATTTTTATTTTTTATTTTTTATTTTATTTTTTATTTTATGTTTTTTAAAGTTTTGTTTTTATATAAATTTATTTTATTTTGATTAAAAAAAAATTATTTTTTATTTTTTATTTTTTCAATTTTCAATTTTGTTTTAATTTTATTTTATGTTTTATTTTTAATTTTATATTTATTTATTTTTTATAATTTATAATTTTTTATTATGTTATTTAATTTTTTTATTTCCTTTTTAATATTTATTTATAATTTCAAAAATAAGATTATAATATATTTTAATTTTTTTATTTAGTTTGACAATTGAATATTATGATATTTGGCATTGAATTATTAGTATGTTTTGTGGTTATTTAACTTATTAATTATACTTATTACGTTTCTTTTATGCATATTATGTGGTTAATTTTGCTTATATGTCTATATTTTTTTATTTTTTATATATATTTTTGTACAGCTGTATCCAGCCGTATCCAACCCCCAAAAAAAAAAAAAATTGCTGTATCCCCGTATCCGATTCTCGTACCCGTATCCGTATCGGCAACTTAGACTATTTTATTCAATAGTAACCACTAACCAATGGGGTATCCACTCCTCTGCTGGTCATACTACCTAGCTATCGCATACTTTCTGCTCAGTTGTATCTCTGCAATGTCTTTCTGATCATGTACATGTATCTCAATATAATATATTTATTAAAAAAAACTCCCCGTTCACAAAATCATAGAATGCACAAGCTAGCCCATCCTTCTAATCTCAAGTAACATCAACTTTGGATATCAACAAGAACACTTTGCCATAAGTCATATGGTTGTGTTATATGAATCCTAAAAGGAGATATTGAGCCCGGGTCAAGTTAGGGTCGTGGTTTTCTCTAATTGATAAGTTTTAAATGGATATTGTCAAGATATGGCTAGTTTAATCGTCTAATGGAGCATGGACAACTTCATTGTTTTAACCATCTGTGTCTGTCTTTGAAATGCGGAAATTAAGCATTTCAGATATAATATATAGCTAAGATGCAGATTTCCGCCCCTTGAAGAAACCATAGAAAATGTTGACATTTTACAAACGAAGAAACAAAAAAAAAATTGTAACACAAGCACTAAAATCATTCGAACTTTTCTCATTCCAACTTCTTCCAAAAAGCAAAGAAAGAAATATTGCATTGAATTAAATATCCCAATACCTTGACTAGAGCTCCCATTTTGGCATACGAAGCTTGTTCAGTTTATCTCTCCACAAGGCTTCAGAAACCATATATCAGAGATACAAGTCAGCTAAAATAACAACAAAAAAACATGTCTGGACTAATTTTTAAACTTCAAAATACCTGCATCTTTGTAGCGTTCCTCTACAACAGCTATTAGCATGTTCATGACTAAAATAAGCTCATCAGTAATTGGATCTGGCCCTTCAGGAGCACTGCAAAAGCATCACAAAACAGCTTACGGCAATCAGCACTTAACTGAAGTCTGAAACACCTATAGGAATTCTCTTTAGAGAATAAAGGTTCAATTCTAGAAACACTATAAAAGCTTAGCATATAAAGTCATTGGTACTGTCAATATGCACAAGTATGACTAGAAACTCGTCAAATAATACTTGAAATCGAAATTAGAGTACGAGGAATATCAATCAGTCAGCAGGCCTTTACAATTTCTCAGCTTCCTATTTATGATAGTTAATATCACTTATGAGTCACAACAGTGATCTATCATCCAGTCATTTTTCCCGATGATTCATTATATTCTATTACAACACAATGGCTTTACCAAGTTGCTTGTCCAAATAAATTAATCGCAATATTTATCCAATTTACAGCGAGTCAATATCCTCCAATATACCTTCACTTTGAATTCTTAATGACTCTTACATTAACAGTTTATATTTAAATACTACTGTATTTTCATTTTCCCACAAAAGCTTCTGGCCCTGCATCTGCTTGAAACTTGTTAAGAATTCAACTCGGCACAGAATTCATTGAGTTCAGTAAGTCAAACAAAACAGAAAGAAAGAAAGAAATTGTATTAATGTCCACGAATGCCCAACGTAGGTCAATGGGACCCAATTACAAAAAAAAGTTCTATGGTAAAAGGACCCTAGGAACAATGACTAACTAAATAAAGGAAGAAGAACAAAGTCCTAAAGTAAATGTGGGGTAAACCCAACCCAGTAAACCCCCTAAGTTCTAACCCATGTGGTTAGGGTAACAATACAAAGGAAAACATAACATAGTTGATCCAAAACGAGAGAGAGAAACAATTTAATGCAAAAGGCTTTCATTAAAATGTTTGTAAATGCTTGGAAAGGATAGCCCCACACCCATCTCCTGCATCAACGACTTGACCCCTCTGCAGGATCACACCTCCCAACCTGCAGGAAATCATTCTAGATTGGCCTTCCTTTCTCTTATATCTCATTGGACCTCTCTTATAGCATTTTTTGCAAGTAAAATGTTCTCAGTATTCTGTCCTTTGGTATGGCAAGAAGGAGGCTCAGGTATGAAAATGAAACAGGAGGGGTATCTTTCAGGAGAAGTAACAGATAGTTGACTGATGGCATTTTATTCTAAGATATAGCATACAATAGCTATGATATGCTTTGTGCTGGGAAAAGAGTGTCTACAGGATAATGGTGGTCGGAAAGAGAATCCAGTGGTGGTAGAAATGCTACTTGAAGATGAATTTCTCTTTGAATGGATTCTAGCTAGAATTCACAGGATGGAATTTATCCCTTCCAACTCTGATGCTTCGGCAAAAGCCAAAGGAAAGAAGAAAGTGGCAGATATCAGAGGTGGGGGTGCTGTGGTGCAGGCTGGTGGAGCAGATGAGTTCAAATCTCTGCAACAGCAGTTTGGGGCAGCCTGTTGACATTATACAAGCATGATTAAATGCATCCAGGACCTGAGAGTGGCTAAGATAGGGGAGAAACAGGAATTAGTGAGCTCTGGCCCACTACCAGTTTTGAGGCAAGTGACAACCCCCGTATTGAACAGAAGATCAAGAAACAGAGTTGGTGGGGCAAGGGCCGTCCTTCGGGCAACCTAGGAAGCAACCCCTGCCATCAATCCATGCATGAGAGCCCAAGGACTTATCTGAAATCTATAATGAGGTCCAGGGAGGAGCTGTCTACTAGGTTCACTCTCACAAACGAAGATATAAATTTTATCATGCATGTTTTCAAGCACGAGGAGAAGAAAGCACAGTTTGGAGCTGAAGCGAGGCTGTCAATAATAAGAATCAAAGTGCCACAACCCCATGTTTGTACCCAAGCTGTTGCATGCTACATGGTGGACGGAAGTTGTGAGGTAGTGGGGCGGGGGATTCAATTCTGCCCAGTGGTAATTCTTGTTAGGCCTGTATAGCCTGTATGTTTTCACTTTTGTTAGTTTTGGTTTTAGGTTTAAGAGCTCTAGATACGCATCGTATAGTCTAGCAGTAGAGCTCTTGTTAGGTATACATGTTTGGTCTTGTTGTGACCTGTTTCTATCAGGTTGTGACTTGGATGGTATGCTGTAAGATCGGTTTACTGGTAATGCAAACACCTTATGCCTATTTGGTCAGCTGATTTTGAGAAGCCACGCCCTTGTAATTCAGCCAAGCTTGCACTATTCTTTTTTTGGTTATGGGACCCTACAAAACCCCTTTAACCAAGCAAAAAATAGTCGTAAATGTTTTGGCATACCAAATACAGATCTGCAGCAAAAATGTAAATACAGAAAGAGCAGCAAAAAGCTAAGGATCGTCTTGAAAAAATCAATAGAAAAGCAAGACAAGAAGTACAAATGAAAAGCCAAAATATTAAGAATCAGCTTTCTATCAGCTATAAAGCCCTAAATTCATTTAGAAGAATGCAAAAGAATGATCCTATTCCGGAGGCATGGTTGGAAGAGCAGTGTGATAGAGATGAGATCAATTTTTTTGCTTTTGATAAATATGATAAGAAAGCTATATACACATTTTAAAATCCCTTTGATGAATTCTTAAAGGTATATACAGAAAATAGAAATAGAAGGTTGAAGAAGGAAGATGGAAGGTCAAACCCTCAAAAGAATTCCAAGGAAAAAATCAAGAAGCAAAAGAATTCAGATCTAAAAGAAGTTATTGAGCAGCCCATAAAGGAATCCACCATGCAAGTGGAAGGTGAATGATCTTTAATAGAAACAGTTATGACTTTTGATAAACAAAAGGTTTGTATTAAAAATGTTAAGGAAGAACATGCATTACATGTTGAATGCAAAGTAACCAAGAGTGGAATTATTCTAGGCCAAGAAACATTACATGTTGAATGCCGAATATCCAAAATGGAGGATGTTTCAGCACTAGAAGTATCTATAAATCTTCCAAGCATTGCAAAAATTGAGTCATTACCGTGTGAGTGATTTTCAGAATAACTATAGCGATGTGCATGCAAGCAAGGAGAATGTTTCAGTTGCTGCCACTAATTCTGAAATTCTGAATTACACAGATGGTTGTGTCAAGGCAAATCTCTTAAAGGCTCCTACTTCTAAATTAGAAAAAGGAGGTAAAACAATTGGATTCTAGCTCAAGGTATAAAAAGAAAATTCATATTTCAGGTTTGTTGTCTCATACTATGTCATTTCAGATTTGTTGTCATCGTGGTAAGCACTCTTATAATGTCGATTAACAATATGGGAATGAAAGCACAACTCTATTTCAGTTTCTCCATCATTCCAAGCATGATGAAAGAATAAAGATAAAGCCTTTGGCTCAAAATACATTTTGCATAAGGTATGGAATCCAGGTGACATTTTGAGATCTATAAAAGACAGAATTTCTGATTTCAATATCATTGTTGTTGATAATTTCATTAACACATACAAATGGATAAGGAAAAAATCATAATGGACCTCAAAGAAGCATAAGGCAAATATTATGAATGACAATGGGACTCAGTGGTTGAAGCACAAGAGCCAAATATCTCAGTTACAAGCCACTGATCAGCAGCTGCACTAGCAAAACATTCAGTATTTACAAGGTAATCAGATTCATACCAATACCATCATTGTTGGATTCAGATTTCATGGTTGGATAGAGAGTGCAATTGCCCGAACAATAGTCATTTTGCAAATGAATGTATCATAATATGGGACATGGTGATTGGTAATAAGTTGGCAAATGGTTGTCTCCTATACAAGGTCCCTGGTATGCTAGACAAGGCAGCAACAGTTTTCTTTTCTTCTATGGATTTTGATTCAGTTGCTAATATACCATTCAACACTAGCATGATATTCCCCATATATAATGAGTTATATTTGTATAACTGTTTGTGTTTGCATCATCATGATCCGACAGTGGTAGTCAAAAATCAAGAAAATAAGTCACAAAGCTGCCTACATATCCTAATATGGAGTTTCTGAGATATTTCTAGATATGAACCAGGTAAACATCATGTTGATATTCAGATTTTTAAAAATAAACGTATGGTGATGTTTGGGCATTATGTTGGCATATGGGACTCGGGCAAAATTCTGAACGACGAAGTGAATAGAAGCTTTGAATCTACTCTACCATTCTTCGTCTTTGGCAATTGGTTAGAAAGGGAGTTCATGAGGAGTCATATAGGATACATAGTGTATTCTAACAAAGTTGTGAAGGATCAATCCATACATTGTTCCTTGGAGCTGAGTTCTACATTTGAAGATGAGATCATAGGTGTTGACAAAACAGAGATAGTTCCCACATGACGCTTGATGAGGAAAGGTGGTCAGCCAAATAGATGTAATTTTGATAATCAAGATGATATGAATTAGTAGGCCATGGTTGGATGGGTCTCAAACTACATTCAGGATTGCCACGTTTGAAGGAATGGGGAATGTACAGCAGTTACAAGACGTTTTCCAACCACCACCATTATGATTTTTAGGAACACAACAATTCAATCACGCTTTGGGCACCATGGAAGGAACTTGTGAAATTCAAAGTAATCATGGTAATCCCAATGAATGTACAGATGTTACAAAATGTTTTCCAGCCACCACCATTCTGATTTTTAGTAAAGGAATGCAACACTTCAATCATGCAATGGGCATGCATGGGGTAGGTGTATTTGATAAGGCACAAATACTTGTTAGTACTTGGGGTAGACACAAGGTATGCAGTGATTCTTATACCATGGGTTTAGATGAGGTAACTGTTGACAATTTTGCCCCCATAGGGTAAATTGTCACCCCTACACTTCGGAACTTTGCTATGCTGCCAAGTTTGTCTTGTGAATCAGTTTTGGGGTCCTTAAATGAGCATTTACAGCCACCCAAGTGGCCATATACAGCCAGGTGAAGTTTAGTCATGCAGAGGTTTCCAAGGAGCTTGCTTGATTACAGCCAAATGTGCAAATACAGCCAAGATATTCAAGCTGTAAGTTTATTTGTTTTGTCTTCCCAAGGAATTTTTCGGGTATGAGAGGTGGACTATTTCTTCGGACATTTTGTCCAAGAGAAAGAGCTCTCAAAGGACTGACAAAAAGTCCGAAAAAATGACTAAGTGGCAGTCGTTCAAGGCTTTTTTTCAGGATTTTTGTCCGAAAGAAAGGAGAAGACCACAGTTGAGAAGACCGGTTTTCAAGTCAAGACAAAAGTATGAAGGAATAAGGACGGTTACAAAAACGTCGGGTGACTTACAAAAAGCCCGGGTGCCTTACAAAAAGCCCGGGTGACCTACAAAAAGCCGGGGTGCCCTTCAATTCTTCCGAAAAGCCACTTTTTAAGGCAGCCATGCCCTTGCGGAGGGTGCTTGGTCGGTGAAGTGAACCTTTCAATTTTTTCGAAGGGCACTCCTGGAAGACAGAAGCCCTTGCGGAGGACATCTGGACGTCGCGTAGGGACATTTACAATTTCTTCGAAGGGTATGTACCCTTCAGGAGACACTTCAAGCATGAAGAAGACCTTGGCAAAATTCCGAAGGACCCTTTCACAAGTTTCGAAGGACACATGCCCTTGTGGAGGCCAATTGGTCGGTGGCAGGACCCTTTCAAAAGTTCCGAAGGGCATTATTGGAAGATAGAAGCCCTTGCAGAGGGCAGAGACATAAACAAAGGACAAAAGCAAAGTTAGCCAAAGGAGACGAATTCCTTTGGAGTTTTTGTCCGAAGAAATTCAGAAGGGTAAAAAACCTGGGGAAAATAAAAGAACAAAGGCAAAGAAGGATCTTTCGGAATAATTGTCAAACAGGGAATCCGCGGGAATTCGAAGTTAGCAAAAGTGCAGAAAAAAACAAAGGCAAAATATAAGGAGCCTAAAGGAATAAATTCGGGGAAATTGGCAAAAAAATGAATTCCTTCGGACTTTTTGTCCGAAGGAATTTCTGCAGACAAAAAGTCCGAAGGAATAAGGACAGTCTCAAAAAACCTGATAGAAAAGGCAAGGGCGTAAGCAAAGGCCAAAGAAAGAGACAGAAAAAGAGAAAAGACATAGGGTCCTTTGGACAATTTGTCCGAAGGACGAAAGCTAAAATAAAGCGTGATTCCCGAATTAAAGCAGAACACAAGAAAAGCTAGAGAAAACACGAAGTGAACTGAGCATGATAAATAGCATGAACAGAGATCTAAGCACAAACAGGACTGAGCCAGAACTGAACAAGAAGAAAGACAAACGCAAAAATAGATGCATGAGCAAAGATTGAAGCATAACTGAACATGGACATAAGCATGAACAGCGAATAAAACAAAACGAGAATAATGACAAAGGCAGCATAAACAAAGATCATGCACAAACTAACGTGAAGTGACTCCAATGAAGTGAACACATTTAAGAAAGCAAGCACGCTTTAGTTCTGAAAATAGAGTTGTCTTGCATGATGAACAGGAAATGCGTTGAACGTTTCAAACAGCAAAATCTTCCATGCACGCACTCTCGCTTGTCTCGAAAGCTCGAAACGTTCTGGCGGTTCAAACGTAATTTTTAATTTGGCATTTGCGTTGATTTCATGCAAAAGAAAGCTTTTAAACGATCCAACAACTCAAGAGGAGTTCTATGGTTGGAAATTGACGTAGCATCATGCAACTTGGGCCCACCGTCCATTTTCAATGCCAAAAAGATTTCATGCAAGGCATAAGACAAAAATAGATTTTATTTGAAAGCTGAAATAACATAAGTTGGACTGAGTTGACCTCTTCTTCTATTTCAACACCAATCTCTTGGTTGTTGTATACTTTTCTATATAAGTTGGCTTTTCAGCCTTGAATTGTATCCCTCTCTTGGTAAGACCAGACTCTGCCATTGATGAGTTGTGTAACCTATTCAATCAATAGGACTATACTTTCAGATTTCAAGTGCTAGCATAGTGTACATTCATTCAACAATTTACATACATAGTAGATTTCTCTCCTTTCCCAAATTTTGATTCGTACCTAGTTGCTAGCTCATCATGTTATGCAGGTCATGTTCAGTTTTTATGTCTTTTGTTGAAGCTATAAGTGGATGTTAGGTGGCTACAAAGTGTCTTGTATCAGACCTCTCTCTATCGTTTTCTCTCGCGTTTTGGTCATTGGATCGAACCTTCTCATGAAATATTTATGCATACTGATCAATTAAAATCAAAAATCTTCTTTTTCCCTTGTTTGATTTAGTGTTCAAGGTTCCAAGTAGAGTGGATCAACATTTTGGTGTATCACCGTCATTAGATAGGATTTCCCTTTCAAATTTATTTCTCCCTTTTCCATAGTAGATTCGCAGCACAGAGTAGAGATCCATTGATACATCTTACAGGAACCAGCACCATTGAGGCACCCACCCTCGTGAGAATATCCCGTTATTTCAATCGGAGAGAGGATTGGCCATTTCACTACGTCTTCAAGTCAGGGTGCAACTCCAGGTTGACAACAATTTTTGGCACGTCCGATGGGACCACGAAAAAAGTTCTTTGCATAGAGTTTTCGCAGCAGCAGAGGATATTCATCTACATCCAGTTGCAGAGTAAATAGCATCATTCAGGTGATCCGTTCATGCCAAAGGTTACCACAAGATCAGCAAGTAAAGGTATTCCTTTTGAATTTTTAACTTATAAAAGAGCAAGGTCTAAGAGGGCAAATCCATATCCTCAAAGGGAATATTTACCTCCCCCTCATCTTATCGTTCTAAACACTACAATCCCCACCATCCAGATGGCCATTAGAAATCAAGTGTGTGCTCCATTCAATAGGGGAAGTCCACTGAATCTAGCACAGTTAGACGACATTCCTGTATCTGCCCTCAAAAGTATTCTATTCCTCTCAGGAGAAAATCAAACAACCCCTATTGAGCATATTCAGGGTGTGGCTAATCTTTGTTCAATTCATAATGTTGTTGAGGATAATGTTGATATCAAAATGCTTGTTGCTTCTTTCAAAGAAAAAACATTACAGTGGTATAGAACCCTCCCACTTAGATCTGTTTCCACCTGGGATAAATTGGGTGCAGCCTTAGTCAAGCAGTTTGAAGACAAATCGGATCACTTATCTTTAGTTGAGCAATTAACTGCCATACAGAGAGCTCCTCATGAGTTCATGTCCGATTTTAATCTCAGATTCTATGAGACATGGACCAAGATACCGGTCCTAATTAGGCCATCCCCTAAATATGCATTTCTGTATTTTTTGAAAACTCTTAATTCTGACATTAGTGTGATGATACAGTCAATGGTTGGTACTACTTTGCCAAATGCTTATGAAGTTGCAATAAGGACAGAAAATAGTTTGATACAAACAGGTAAGCTTTCTCCAAGACCTCCAATGCCCATATTTTCAGAAATAAGTTATGTACCAGCCCCTCAAGTTCCTCAAATTTCATCTTTAGCTCCTATTCCAGCACCTACTGGTCAAGCTAATGAGATAGGAGAGATGAAAAATTTGCTACAATCTTTTGAAAATAAAATAGTACAGCTCAAAAGACAGCAATTTCAGTAGCCCTATCAACAGCAAAATCAGAACAACTATTAGTCCTTCAAAGATCAAAGGTCTCCTTATCAAGGTTTCAAAGAAAAAAGACCACCCTATCAAGCACAAGTAGCGATAACTCCAACTAAGCCATATATTGCTCTTGATCCGAATGCTTTTTCCACTTCAAAAGCCATTGTTCCAACCCCACCTCAAAATAATTTGGTGCAGGATTCAGGTTGGTAGCCCTCAAATCTCAATGATGCTCAAAACCAAGCCTTGGTATCACAAAACATCACCATGCCACAGATGACACAAGAAGAGTTATCTTTTCAAGGAGGTCAATATCAAAATACAAGTTTGACATCACAAAGAGTGACTCATCAAGTTCAAGGGCAGCCTGATGCTATTAATGTACATTGGCAGGTCGATGATCATGTTGCTTTTACTCAAGATGTTAAAACTAACGATTCAAGTGGTCAAGTTGCAGCTATAACCTATCAGAGAACTAAAAGAAGAGCTGTTGAAGAAGCCCAAGGGGTAGCAAATACTTCAAGTACTCCTAATATTGTTGCTCAAAGTACAAAAGAGCAGCTCCCTGCTCTCACAACCCAAAAAAATTAAAATATAGAGGTTAGTAAAGTGCAACAAATACCTCTAATTCGTGAGCAGCGAGTACCACAGAAAGCACAATCAACGGTTAGTGCATCTCAGTTCAATATTGTAGATCAAATGAAGAAGTCTAACATCAGCATTAATATGTGGGATTCTCTTTCAATTCCAAGGCAAAAGGATAAAATCATTCAAAAACTTTCAGCTCTTGAATTGTCTCCAAAATCGGTTGAGAAAGGTGTTGTCTTGACAAATTCGGATCAAGCAACTAAGCAATAGGGGCAACAAAGAGATAAGATATCAAAGGTAGATAAAACTAAGAAAAAAATAAAGAAAACTCCCCCTTTTTATCTCTCTTTAATAGTGGGTGATACTTTGGTTCATAATTGTATGGTGGATAGTGGAGCTAGCAGTAAAGTGATGCCCAAACAAATTGTAGACAAGCTCGGCCTTGTTTATAAGCCAAATACTAAAAAGGTATTGCAGTTGGATGGTTCACCAGCAAAAATGATAGGCATTATCAAAGATTTGAAATTGACATTACATCCCTGTTCTAACGTTACTATTTAGCAAGATGTAGTGGTGGACTTGCCTCCTTATTTCGCTGTCTTTCAAAAGACTTCACCTCAAAAATTGGAAGATATTTATCAACTAATTGGACCTATTTGTTGTTCAGAACCAGATATGGTACAAAGGTAACAATTCATTCAGAGCCCATTCCACGTTTTCATATGAAGCCTTATACACCAAGTGTTGTCAATGCAAATTGTATCATCTCAGATGAAATATTACAAACTAGTGATATAGAAAAAGACTCGCCTTTGGATGGAGTTCCAGATTTGTTTCTTGATGAGTGGGCTTCCACCTTGCATGAGCATGATCCCTACAAGTTGATTGAAGAGGAAGGTCTTGGTATGTATTGTCTTCATGAGAACGATGCACCAAAATTCCAGCCATGGTCAAAGAGGACGAATCTAATGAAGGCTTGTGGCAATTATACTTTGATGGATCAAGAAATAAGCATGGGACCAGAGCTGGAATGATGTTAATTTCTCCTACAGAACAAAGGTATTTCTTCTCTATTAAATTTAAGTTTGGCTGTTCAAACAACGTTGTTGAATATGAAGCACTAGTTCACAGTTTACAGTGGGCTAGGAAAATAAAAATAAATTGTTTGCAAGTGTTTGGAGATAGTGAACTTGTAGTCCACCAAGTAAGTGGTTTGAATATATGCAAGAATCTGTTGCTTAAATCTTACAAACACAGAGTTTGGGATTTACTTGAAGATTTTCAAAGTTTTAATATTCAAGCAATATCAAGAGATAGGAATAAACACGTTGATAGGTTGGTTGTTGTTGAGGCACAATTTGATATTCTAGCTGATGTAAAAAGTGACATTTTTCAGTCACATATAAAGGTAGTTGTAAGGTCTTCTGTTTCGGATAACCAAAAAAATTGACAGGGGTTTGAAAATGACAATCAAATTGTGAAATTTTTGCAGGAAGAAGCTGAGTTTTCTTTAAGAAATCAGTCGAAACACTTACAGCAATATGGTGATCAGATGGTACAGCTGAAAACTAATAAGCTACCCAAGAAATTGGTCACTCTTGAAAATATTTTCAGTGAAGATGATGAGCTAAGGAAAGAGAAACCATCCTTATCAACAAAGGAAGAGCACTATGCCAATGTAGAGATTGCAGCTGGTAAAATTTTGCAAAAGGGCATAGTATACACTCATCCACAAAAGAAAGTTTTCATTGATTTATGCACAAGTTTTGATGATATATTCCCATGGCTATATAGTGATCTCACAGGGTTTGATCCAAGTTTGGCTCAACACACTATTGAGTTAGAAGACGAAACTAAACCAGTGAAACAAAGACAAAGGCCAATCAATCCAAAGCTTGAGCCTTTGATGAAAGCTGAGCTTCACAAGCTCATAGAATCAGCTATTATATTTCCAATCAAGCACTCAACTTGGGTGGCGAACCTTGTTCCAGTACGGAAAAAGAATGGTGAGATTCGTTTGTGTGTTGATTTCCGTGATTTAAACAGGGTTTCGTTTAAAGACCACTATCTATTGCCATCAATGGAACAACTTTTACAACATGTTGCAAGTTCAGAGAGGTTTTCCTTGTTGGATGGATATAGTGGTTACAATCAGATTTTGGTCAAAGAAGAGGATCAATTCAAGACAGCCTTCACGATTAAGTGGGAGACATTTGCATACAGAAATATGCCATTCAGTTTGTCTAATGTTGGAGCAACCTTTCAGAGAGCCATGAATATGGCCTTCCAAGGCTTTCTTAACAGGTTTGTGCTTGTTTATTTGGATGATATAACAGTATTTTCAAAAGATGCAGAAGATCACATGGTTCATCTCAAGCAAGTTTTTGAAAGGTGTAGGCAATTTGGAATATCTATAATTCTCAAAAAGTGTGTATTTTCAATTCATGAAGATAAGCTTCTTGGGCATGTTGTTTTAAAGCATGGTTTAAACATAGATTCTGAAAGGATTCAATCCATTCTTGCACTCTCATTGCCTAAGAGCAAAAAGGCTTTGCAAAGTTTTTTTAGAAAAATCGTTTTATAAAGAGATACATTTCAGATTTCGCTACTGTAGCTAAACCACTTACAACAATGTTAAGGAAAAATCAGAACTTTAGCTGATTCAAGGAGGGAGTAACAAGTTTTCAAGATGTTAAGAAAGCCATAGCAAGTGCTCATATGCTTTTAAATCCAGATTTTACGAAAGATTTCATTCTGTATACGTATGCTAATGTGGACACCATTTCAGGCATTCTTATGCAACAGAATCATGAAGATTTGGAGCAGCCAATAGCTTTCTACAGCCAAGGCTTGAAGGCATATGAGACAAAGTATTATTTTGTTGAAAAACATGTTTTTTCAGTTATAAGATCTTTGAAGAAATTTAGGCACTTGTTGTCTAATAATAAAATACATTTAATGGTTGCTCATCCAAGCATCAAAGAATTTCTTCTAAACAAAGACATAAATGAGAAGAGCACTGGTTGGATAACCAAGGTAATGGAATATGATGTAGAAATTAAAGTTACAAAGCTGGGTAGAGGCAAAGGACTTTGTGAGCATCTAGCTCAGGACTTGCAAGAAACTAATGAAGTTGTTTTAGTGTCAAATGATGAAGAGACTGCTGCTGTTCACACCTCACCTTCCCACTGGTTTCGTGATTTGGTAAGCTATTTGCAAAATGGTTTTTACCCTTCTCACCCAAGTGCTTCAAAAAGAAGGTATTTCAGATTGCAATCAATTACATTATTGCTCGTTGATGGTGTTTTGTTCAAAAAGGATATTAATGGAATGTTACTAAGGTGTGTGGAACCAAGCCAAACTCAAAGATTACTTGAAGAATTCTATGATTGACTTGGTGGAGGACAATTTTTCGAAAGAACTACAGCACTTAAAATCATGACATGTGGGTACTATTGGCCTGCTATATTTGGCGATTGCCATACATGGGTTAGGAAGTGCAAACAATGCACTATGTTTGTAGAAAAAGTTAAACTTGCAGCCCTGCCCCTTCAACCAATTGCAGTGGATCAGCATTTTTTCCAGTGGAGATTGGACTTTATTGCTCTCATTAATCCTCTTTCGAGTTCAGGACATAAGTGGATTCTAACAGCTACGGATTATTTCACACGTTGGATGGAAGCAATTGCATTGAAAGAAGCAAACGTAACTAACGTTCTTGATTTCTATGAAAGTTTGTTTACTAGGTTTGGAGTTCCTTCGACCATTGTTTCTGACAATGCAATGGCTTTTGTGGGATCTAGGATCAACGAATGGGCTATCCAACATGGAGTTTATCTCAACACTTCATCGAACTATTATCCACAAGGAAATGGCCTTGCTGAATCTACAAACAAGATCCTCTTAAGGATCATACGAAGGACTATTGAAGACAATCACAGGTAATGGCATCTCAAGTTGAAGTCAGCTCTATGGGCTAATAGGATCACCTACAAGAGGTCAATAGCCAACTCTCCCTACAAGCTAGTCTATGGTAAGGAAGCAAGGTTACCTATTTCTCTCGAGTTTCCAGCTTTGGAACTAATGCATCAACTTGAGTTGTTGGAGAATGAGCCTATGGAAATCAAGTATGCAGAGCTTATGGAGTTGGAAGAGACAAAAAATCAAGCCATGCTAGCCATAGAAAGTCATCAAACACAGGGCAAAAGAACATTTGACAAAGGAGCTTCCTCACGAAGCTTCACTAATGGAGATTTGGTCATCAAGTAGGATGAAGATCGAGCCAAACCAGGAAGACACAAAGTTTGATTCCCTTTGGAGTGGCCCATACACGATCTCCAGCTACAAATCCCACAACGCCTTCCAACTTGCCAAGATGGATGGCCAAGAGCTTCTAATCTCAGTCAATGGGATAAATCTGAAACATTGCTATTGAAGAGCAAAGCTCTATGTACATAGTTGTTTTTGCTTTCCTCCAAGTGTTGTTCAAGCACAGTAGTTTGCTTCAGTTTTGTTCAATAAGTGCTTGTTTGCACATTTGCTTCTTAGTTAGTTTTCTTGCCTTCGTGTTTTCCCTTTCTGAGGGAGAAAGGTTACTTCAGCCAAGGCTAGGAGAAGATTTTCAGTCAAAAATCAGGTTCACCATTTGAGAATTCAAATAGCATCATTTATGGTCTTAGTTCTCTAGCATAGCAGGGATGCTTCCCAACAGAGACGCCAAAAATGTTAACAATTTTGCCCCCACAGGGCAAATTGTCACCCCTACACTTCGAAACTTTGCTATGGTGCCAAGTTTGTCTTGTGAATCAATTTTGGGGTCCTTAAATGAGCATTTACAGCCACCCAAGTGGCCATCTACAGCCAGGGGAAGTTTAGTCATGCAGAGGTTTCCAACGACCTTGCTTGATTACAGCCAAATGTGCAAATACAACCAAGATATTCAAGTTATAAGTTTATTTGTTTTGTCTTCCCAAAGAATTTTTCAAGTATAAGAGGTGGACTATTTCTTCGGATATTTTGTCCAAGAGAAAGAGCTATCAAAGGACTGACAAAAAGTCTGAAAAAATGACTAAGTGGCAATCGTTCAAGGCTTTTTTTTTCCGGGTTTTTTGTTCGAAAGAAAGGAGAAGAGTACAGTTGAGAAGATTGGTTTTCAAGTCAATACAAAAGTCCAAAGGAATAAGGACGGTTACAAAAAGCCCGGGTGACTTACAAAAAGCATGGGTGCCTTTCAAAAATCCTGGGTGACCTTCAATTCTTCCAAAAAGCCACTTTTGAAGGTAGCCATGCCTTTGCGGAGAGCACTTGGTCGATGAAGTGGACCTTTTCAATTTTTTCGAAGGGCACTCCTGGAAGACATAAGCCCTTGCAGAGGACATCTGGACGTCGTGTAAGGACATTTACAATTTCTCCGAAGGGTATGTGCCGTTGCGGGGGACACTTCAAGCATGAAGAAAACCTTGGCAAAATTTCGAGGGACCCTTTCACAAGTTCCGAAGGATACCTGCCCTTGCGGAGGGCAATTGGTCGGTGGCAGGGCCCTTTCAAAAGTTTCGAAGAGCATTATTGGAAGACAGAAGCCCTTGCGGAGGGCAGAGACATAAACAAAGGACAAAAGCAAAGTTAGCCAAAGGAGACAAATTCCTTCAGACTTTTTGTGTTAGGAACTTGGAGTACAATTGATTACTTTTGTATAAGCAACTAAACACGGAATTGAACCAGAAGTAATATGTAACTAGAAATCAGAAACAGCAAATAATAAGAGATACAAGAAACACCCAATCTTGCATTAAACTCTTCCAGAATACAATGAAAAAATCTCACTCTTCCCACAGCTCTTGGGTGTATAGTATTTCCCTCAAGAGTTCTCTCTCTCAATCAATTACAACCAACTCAATAACCGAGTTGTTATTCCCTTGCTTCCGCTGATCTCCTTGATCTTGCACCTTGCAGATCTAATTGACCTTGCTTACCATGTAGATCTTCTACCTGATCTTGCTACCTGCAGATCTACCTGATCTTGCTACTTGCAGATCAACCTGGTCTTGCACACTTGCAGACCCTCTAGATCTTACACACCTGGAAGAACCCTTGTCCTTGTTCTTGACAAGTCATTATGATCCTTCACACTTTTACAATACAGCCCCATGGGTCTCTTAAATAGATCCCATACAAACAATAATTAGACTTCTTAATTACAATAATTAGAAACGCAGACTCAAGACTAAAATTAGTCTTTTACATGCAAACTGATTGTCCGTCTAAAATTAGACCAGTTCTAGAAGTGCATGCAAATGTACGCACACACAGGTTGCCGACATCGATTCCTGTCTGACCGATGTCGCCCGGCCCCTAATCGATGTCAGTTTCTCTGCACACTGAATATGACCGACGTCGGTTGGCTTGACCGATGTCGATTGCTCTGCAACTCAGCAACCTCCTCTGTTTGCATCAGTGAAGCTTTTAGCTCCACAACCTAACAATCTCCCACTTGGAGATAAACAGTTGCACCTGTACTTGTACCTATACATTGTCTAATTTTGTTTCCTGGCATGTATCTCTCTTCAAGTTCAATCTTGAAGACCAACCACCACATATCCCGTGGTGCTTCTCCTATCATCCAAGTAACCTGCCATATCCGAATCTACATACCCATGTAGAGAAGTGCCAGACCCTGCGTAGCATGAATCCCTGCTGCTGGTCCCTCTCAGATACCTGAAAATCCACTGAACTGCTTTCCAGTGCTCATTTCCCGAATTGGCCATAAACTTGCTGACAACTCCCACTGCTTGGATAACATCAGGTCTAGTACTAATGTACTCAACCTCATCATGTGATTTGGGACACTGTTCTGTGAACTGTCCATCCATAGGTGTGCTAACCGGTTTTGCATCCTGCATATTGAACCTCTCCACTACCTTATTCATATAATCATCTAGAGACAAAATCAACCTGTGACTTTCCCTGTCTCTAAAAATACTCATGCCAAAGATTTTCTTTGCTCCTCCTAAATCCTTCTTGGCACACCTCTGAGCTACTTTTACCTTTAGCTCAGCAAATCCCTACATGTATGAACCTGCAACAAGCATATCATCCACATACAGTAACAAGATAATGTTGCTAATATTATCCAACTTGGTAAAGTAAACACAATGGTCACATTGACATTGACTAAAACCATGATTTGCCATACCCCTGTCAAACCTTAAACACCATTGACCTGCAGCTTGCTCAAAAATATAACCTGGCCTTTTGTCTCACATGTCCATTCTCTCTTTTCTTTAATCTAGAAATCCATTCGTCTTTCAGTGCTTTCATTCCGGTTGGCAACTCTACCAAATCTCCCACTTGGTTCTTTTCCAAAGAATCAATTTTCTCATTCATGCCATGCTCCCACTGTTTGCTGGATTCTATCTGCATTGCCTCTTCAAAACTTCCTGGTTCTTGACCATCAATGAGCAACAAGTAGTGTAAAGAAGTGGAATAACGAATTTGAGGCTTACTTACCCTTTCAGTCCTCCATATGGGCGTTTGAGACTCCTTGACAGCGTGTTGTCCGCCCAAAATCCGTTCTGACAGTGACCGATCTCGGTCACCTCTGGCCGACCCTGGTCTGCACCCAACCGATGTCGATTCCCCCTGATCGCCGACGCCGGTTCCCTGACCAACGTCGGTGTCCACCTGGTCGTCGACGTTGGTTCCCTGACCGACGTCGGTATCCCCCTGCTCGACACCACCGACTCTGGTCTGCGCATGACCGACGTCGGTAACTGTGTTTTTCTGTGAGTGATGATTTTTATCCGCGAGCTCACTTTGGATCATAACCTTGTCCAAACTGCCCTGCTCAGAATTATTCAGCGCCTTGAGCTGATCTCTGTCCATCATTTTCTCTTTGAAAATCAAAACTTCCTTGTTCTTGTCAAAAACATCAGATTTCTTCTTTGTGCAATAAACCCAATCCTTTCTTATAGCATCAGAAACATAACACTGTGATCCTCCAATAAAAGCTCCTTGAGCTGGTCTCCACACACCTGTGTGAACAAGCTCCAACCTGTGCTGCTTCTTTGTTGACCCAGTTGTGAGAAACCTCACTTTCACATGTTTCCCAAACATACCATGCTCACAGAAATCTCGATCTATGCTTTTCAAATCTGAACTCTTACCATTTGACATAAGAGCATCCATTCCCTTCTCACTCATGTGACCAAGCCTAAAGAGCCACATCTTTGCATCTACATCTGAAGTAGATAAAACAGAAGGAGAATCAGTAATACAAGTAGATAGATAAAAAGTACCTACTTTCTTATCACATGCTAATTCAAGTGCACCCATGAAAACTTTTCAAGATTCCGCTATGAGAGTAACTGTGCATCCCTCATCACCCAACTTTCTTACAAAAATCAAATTCCGCTTCAGGACTAGGACATGCATGACCTCTTTCAACACCCATGTGTTGCCCATCTGCAATTTCAGCTGCATTTTCCCTTTGCCAACCATTTAACAAGGCTTACCATCCCCTAAATAAATCTTTCCAAAGTCTCCATAGACATAATCATGAAAAAATTCTCTATTTAAGGTTACATGAAAAGAAGCACCAGAATCTAAAACCCATGATTCTACCTGACTATCCAAAGAAACTATAAGAGCATCATGTGCAACGATACCTGCAACATCTGCTTCTTCATGTTGATCTTCTACCAACCAACAATTTTTCTTTGCATGTCCTTTCTTTTCACAATTTCAGCAGATTATACTGCCATACCTGGATTTGGATCCACTGCCTATCTTTGACTTTGATTTCCCTTGCTCGACCTTCTGTCTTTGTTTTCCTCTGCTTTCAACACTTAAAGCATTACCTAATGGTTTTTCTGTGCTTTTCTTGCGAATTTCTTCATTCAAAATTACACTAACATCATCAACTTTTAAGATATTTGAAGCAGATGCAATATTACTTACTGCCATTACCAAGCTATGCCAGCTTTTCGATAAAGAGCATAAGATTAAGAGAGCCTTAATTTCATCATCAAAAACTATTGACTGAATTTAACTGCTTTACCAAACCATGGAAATCACTAAGATGACTATATACCGATCCACCTTCCAGCATTTGCAAATTAAATAATTGCTTCATAAGATATACCTTATTCGAAGCTGAGAGTTTTTCATATAAATTTGTCAAAGATTCCATTAACTCTACCGTTGTCCTTGCCTGAGATAAGTTGGAAACCACAGAAGCTGCCAAGGTCAGCGTTATAGCTCCTGGAGCCTTTATGTCAAGAAACTTCCATTCTTCATCTTGCATATCTGTGGGCTTGCTTGCAACCCCACCCAACGGTAAAATTAGATCTTTCTGATACAGATAATCTTCTATCTGCATCCTTCATAATTGATAATTCTTGCCATTGAATTTCTCCATTCTTAGCTTACTTTTTTCTGCCATTGTTTTACTCCCACTCAAACGGAAACCCCTATGAGTGACCTGTAATCAACAAACACTTAACACACTCTGAAACCAAGGTGTTAGTGAACCAAGCTCTAAAGCCACGCTCTGATGAACCTGTAGCTCTGATACCAGCTGTTAGGAACTTAGAGTACAATTGATTACATTTGTATAAGCAACTAAACACGGAATTGACCCAGAAGTAATATGTAACTAGAAATCAGAAACAGCAAATAATAGGAGATACAAGAAACAACCAATCTTGTATTAAACTCTTCCAGAATACAATGAAGAAATCTCACTCTTCCCACACCTCTTGGGTGTACAGTGTTTCTCTCAAGAGTTGTCTCTCTCAATTTATTACAACCAACTCAATAACCGAGTTGTTATTCCCTTGCTTCAGCTGATCTCCTTGATCTTGCACCTTGCAGATCTAATTGACCTTGCTTACCATGTAGATCTTCTACCTGATCTTGCTATCTGCAGATCAACCTGGTCTTGCACACTTGCAGACCCTCTAGATCTTACACACGTGTTCTTGACAAGTCCTTATGATCTTTCACACCTTTACAATACAACCCCATGGGTCTCTTAAATAGATCCCATACAAACAATAATTAGACTTCCTAATTACAATAATTAGAAATGCAGACTCAAGACTAAAATTAGTCTTTTACATGCAAACTGACTGTCCGTCTAAAATTAGACCAGTTTTCAAAGCGCATGCAAACGCACGCACACACAGGTTGCCGACGTCGGTTCCTGTCTGACCGATGTCGGCCGACCCCTAACCGATGTCGGTTTCTCTGCACACTGAATATGACCGACGTCGGTTGGCCTGACCGACATTGGTTGCTCTGCAACTCAGCAACCTCCTCCGTTTGCATCAATGAAGCTTTTAGCTCCACAACCTAACATTTTGTCTGAAGGAATTCCTTCGGACAAAAAGTCCAAAGAAATTCATAAGGATAAAAAACCCAGAGAAAATAAAAGAACAAAGGCAAAGAAGGATCTTTCGTAATAATTGTCAAACAGGAAATCCACGAGAATTCAAAGTCAGCAAAAGTGCGAAGAAAATCAAAGGCAAGATATAAGAAGCCTAAAGGAATAAATTCGGAGAAATTGGCGAAGAAATGAATTCCTTCGGACAAAAAGTCCGAAGGAATAAGGACAGTCTCAAAAATCCTGATAGAAAAGACAAGGGCGTAAGCAAAGGCCAAAGAAAGAGACAGAGAGTCGTTCGGGCAATTTGTACGAAGGACGAAAGCTAAAATAAAGCCCGATTCCCGAATTATAGCAGAACACGGAAAAAGCCAGAGAAAACACGAAGTGAACTGAGCATGATAAATAACATGAACAAAGACGTAAGCACAAACAAAACTGAACAAGAAGAAAGACAAACACAGAAATAGATGCATGAGCAAAGATTAAAGCATAACTGAACATGGACATAAGCATGAACAACGAATAAAACAAGCGCAGAATAATGACTAAGGTAGGATAAACACAGATCATGCACAGAATAACGTGAAGTGACTCCAACGAAGTGAACGTGTTTAAGAAAGCAAACACGCTTCAGTTCTAAAAATAGAGTTGTCTTGCATGATGAACAGGGAAAGCGTTGAACGTTTCAAACAGCAAAAAATTCTATGCACGCACTCTTGCTTGTCTCGAAAGCTCGAAACATTTTGGCGGTTCAAACGTAATTCTTAATATGGCATTTGCATTGATTTCATGCAAAGAAAAGCTTTTAAACGTTCCAGCAGCTTAAGAGGAGTTCTATAGTTGGAGATTGGCATAGCATCATGCAGCGTGGGCCCACCGTCCATTTTAAATGCCAAAGAGCTTTCATGCAAGGCATAAG
Organism: Torreya grandis; assembly: GCA_037957365.1. Lineage (NCBI taxonomy): Eukaryota > Viridiplantae > Streptophyta > Pinopsida > Cupressales > Taxaceae > Torreya > Torreya grandis. Next base: position 5,277,221 of record JARHVA010000169.1, on the reverse strand, counting down.
ACAAAAATAGATTTTATTTGAAGGCTGAAATAACACAAGTTGGACTGAGTTGACCTCTTCTTCTATTTCAGCGTCAATCTCTTGGTTGTTGTATACTTTTCTATATAAGTTGGTTTTTCAGCTTTGAATTGTATCCCTCTCTTGGTAAGACCAGACTCTGCTATTGGTGAGTTGTTTAACCTCTTCAATCAATAGAAAGATTGTACTTTCAGATTTCAAGTGCTAGCATAGTGTACATTCATTCGACAATTTGCATACATGGTAGATTTCTCTCCCTTCCCAAATTTTGATTCGTACCTAGTTGCTAGCTCATCATGTTATGTAGGTCATGTTCAGTGTTTTATGTCTTTTGCTGAAGCTGTAAGTGGATGTTAAGTCGCTGCAAAGTGTCTTGTATCAGACCTCTCTCCATCATTTTCCCTCACGTTTTGGTCATTGGATCGAACCTTCTCATGAAATATTTATGCAGAGTGATCAATTGAAATCAAAGGTCTTCTTTTTCCCATGTTTGATTCAATGTTCAAGGTTCCAAGTAGAGTGGATCAACATTTTGGTGTATCACAGTCATTAGGTAGGATTTTTCTTTCATGTTTATTTCTCTCTTTTCCATGGTAGATTCGCAGCACAAAGTAGAGATCCATTGATATATCTTACAAGAACCAGCCTTCTTTGGAGATTCTTCTCACCATTGAAGCACCCACCTCGTGAGAAGATCTCATTGTTTCAATCGGAGAGAGGATTGGCCATTTCAGCACATCTTCAAGTGAGGGTGCAACTCCAGGTTGACAACGGTAACTTCTTATGATAATGTTTGGTCTATTGTGGGTGTGCTCAACATAACTTTTTTAAGGTGGCCACTTGATGAGATATTGATAGTGTCATGTCCCAAACTGAGAATATCCTCTTTGAGCAGCTATAGATCTACCAGTATGGAGAGGGTTTCGTTGTTTGATGTGGTGTAGGTCACATATTAAGATCATTAATTGCAAACATTCAAGGATCTTTAGTGCCGATTGGGAAGAAAGTCAAAGCCATGTATGACTGTTACAACCACCAATCAGCTAGCATACATTCTGATCTAAACCGTTTTTCAAATGGAAGTACCCAAGGCACCATGATAAGAACTTTTGGAGTCCAAGGTAATCTGTAATGTCCCCATTTTCACATCACATATGAGGAGGTTTGAAGACCTTTAATCTATTTCCCCATAGACTAGAGGGTTCCTTTTTGGGATTGTATTTTATTAATTATTTAATTATTTGTCCGAATAGTGATTTTTATCATTTGTTGTTTTAAAGCAATTCATTATTTAATTAATAGAATATGTTGAGGATTTGATTGGTTGGCTTCAAGTGATCAAAAGAGAAAGAAAAATTAAAGGAAAGTCAGCCAAAGGTTGGGTTTAATGAAAGCTTTACCCTCCCCAAGTGATTCACCCCACTTGGAAGGGTATATTGACGATTTGGAGGACTCTTCTTGCGCATTTGCAAATTCAAGTTATTGTTCTTCATGCATGAAAGGAACTATTGGAATGTATGCCTAATAGTAATTGCTCTTGTGATCTATCTATAACGATGTCTTTTGACGCCACCTTGTAGAGGAAATTATTTGTTGATGCCTTAAAAGACTAGCGATTTGCTTGTGGAGGTCTAGCGTAGGGTTTTGAGTTTATTTTTTATTGTGACATGCTTTGGTAATTTTTTGGTAATTATTCCAGGGGTGGCAATTTGTATTGGATCTGATTTTGGGGTCAAAAAGGCCAAATAAACATTCTGAAATTTATTGCTAACTTTTTCCTATTAGCGTTGGGGTTTTGAGGTGATTTGCAGATGTTTGAAACTTCAAATTAATGCAAAACCTTCTAATAATTTTCTAGTATTTTTCTTTGACTTTGGCAAGTTGGGCAATTCATCTTGAGGGTTTGCAAGGGTCATTTCTTGGCTCAATAAGTTCCATGAATTTTTTTCAAAATTTTTTGATTATTGTGGCTATTTATGACAAGGGTTTGAAGTGAAAAATCAGTCAAAAAGCAAGTGTAAGTGTGGAAGAAAAATCAGAATTTAAGGGTTATTTGCAAGTCGCAGTTGGGCTTCACAAAAATAACAAAACAAATGTACATATTCATAATTTCATCTTGGTACTTATTTTGGCATAATTTGTGATGAATTGTGAATCAATTAGTTGCTAAAAATTGCTTACTACACCCTTGAGGTGTGATGCTTGGGGTTTGAAAGGCAAATTCATTATTGAATAAATATTTGGGAGCTAAGGTTGGCTAAATTTGTTTATTTCAGATTTCATTTTAATATGGATTCAAGGCATAAACAATTTTATATCCAAATATTCCCTTTTGGGGTATTACAATGGTATCAGAGCCATTTTTCTTGCCATTCTGTGAAGCTGTAATTGATGCAATCAGGGAAAGATACTTTATTTGATCAAAGAAAGGAAAAGACCATGGGTGACCAAGAGCCTAAAGAGTTTTCTACAGAACAGGGGAAGTTTTTAAAGGGTTTGATTAAGGATAGTCACAAGGATCTTCAACATACTTTGGGCATGCAAATTGCAGATGTGTTGAGAGCCACGCAGAAAGGAAAGGAAAATCATCATTCAGATGAGGATAGTTCAAATGGTCATGAGAGGATTTTTGTTGATCCCCCTCATAAATTCTTCAAGTGCACGTTTTTGCAAAAGGAACCAATTGTGGAGGTTGAGACATCAAAGGATAATCCCTTTGAAATTAATCAAAGAGAGTATGCAACCCTGAATTCTGAGACACAAGCTCTTCTATCTTTACGGGACTATTGTGAGATGAAAGAGGGATCCAAGCCAAAGGTTCATAATATGCAACCCCGTAGAGATTTGCAACAAAAGTTGGGTAATATTTCCCTTCCTAATTTTGATGGTATTGATAATATTCTGGTGAGATCATGGTTGCAGAAATTAGAAACATATTTATTTCTTAATCCTATGTATGAAGAAGAAGCTCTAAAATTTGTCACCTTACACTTGGAGGGTATTGCTCATGAGTGGTGGTTTCATGGCTTTATCACACAAGGTCATGGGTCTATTACTACTCTAGAGGATTTTAGTAAAAGGATTATGGAGAGATTTGATAGGAGAGACCCAGAAATACATTTTCATGAATTGGCCCAACTCAAACAAACACATGATGTGGAAAGATATGTTACTGATTTTCAAGGTGTTTCAGTTATAGTTTCAGATGTTAGTGAGAGAAGATTGGTTGTTCTATTCATTGAAGGATTGATTGAACCTTTGAGGGGTTTGGTCAAGGCTTTTAATCCTCTTTCATTACAAGATGCCATCACCTAAGGCATTGGATTTAGAGTTTTCAGCTTACAAGGGCCAAAAGGGCAACCAAAGGCAGCCACCTATTCACTGCCAAAAGGGGCAAATAGTGGACAGCCAGGGTCTGATTTTTATGGGCAGTCAAAGCCACCACAAGTGCAACCTAAAATACCACCTATTGGGCAACAAAGGAAAGCTTTCTCACCTTCTGTGCCACCTCATAGATCGCTGCCCCCTAGTGGCAATATGAAGGATGAGAGGGATGAGATAAGGAGGAAGGGATTATGTTTCACTTGCAAGGATCCATGGACCAAGGGCCATCGTTGCTTGGGCAAGGGACATATCCACTACATTGAGGCAATTGATGATGGTTTTGATTTTGATATTGATGATACTAATGTTGAACAAATTGAGAATGTTGATGAGCATGTGAATGAGGAGGACACACAAGAATTGGGAATTACACTTGCTTTACTTTCAGGAGCCCCTAAATATTATCCTTTTCATGTAAGAGGAATACAAAAAGGGCACAAGGTCACCATCTTGGTTGATAGTGGGGCCACTCATAATTTCATTGGTAAGAACTTGGTGACAAAATTAAATCTTGAAGAAGAGGAGTTCCAAGGTTTTAAGGTCACTATAGCGGATGGATTGGCTCTTCCTTGTACCAAAAAGATTGCCAATCTCACCATTTCTTTAGGATGATATGAGGTACGTGATGATTTCTATATAATTGATATAGGGGATATGGATCTTGTGCTTTGAATTCAGTGGCTGCATTCCTTGGGAGAATTCTCCCTCAACTACAAAGATTTGACTCCCAATTCAAGATAGGTAACAAGGAAACAATTATTCAGGATTTGGTTAATGGCTCCCCTCATACAAATCTTGCATGTTGCAATATGTTGCAAGAAAAGGTAGAAATCAATTCTATGTCTTTTATATCAACCAATGGGAAAGAATTGATTATCATGGAATATGCTAAAAACAAATTTGCTAGTGACTTGATTGAAGGTAAAATTGTTGATGAAAAATTCAGATTAATGAATGGGCTTATCCTCTACAAAAAAAGTCTTTTTGGTGCATGAATCTAAGGTGAAGGACATTTTCTTAAGGGCTGCCCATGACACTCCTTTAACTGGTCACCAAGGGTATTTCAAGACCTACGAACTTGTGAGAGAAAGGTTCTTTTGGAAGGGCTTGAAGAAAGAGGTACTTAATTACATTCAAGAATGCTTAGTTTGTCAAAGAAACAAGAGTGAAAATACTTTTCCAGCTAGTTTATTGCAGCCCCTTCCTATTCCCTCACAAAATGGGAAAGTATCTCCATGGATTTGATTACAAGTTTGCCTATGGTACAAGATAAGAATTGTTTATATGTTGTGGTTGATAGACTCACGAAATTTGCTCATTTTTATCCACTTTCAGCTAAGTACAATGCTCCTATGATTGCCGATGTATTTTTCAAAGAAGTTTTCAAATTACATGGGCTATCCAAAAATATTGTAAGTGACAGGGACAACAGGTTTATGAGTTCTTTTTGCCAAGAATATTTCCGTTTGATAGGTACTGAGCTCACTCCTAACACTATCATCCCCAAACCGATGGACAAACGAAAATTGTAAATAAATGGTCAGAAAGTTATTTGAGGAATTATGTTTCAGGGCAGCAATCCGCATGGATAAAATGATTGCATATGGCGGAACATTGCTACAAGAGTACATTTCACATGTCTATAGGTATGACTCCCTTCAAAGCACTTTATCGTTTTGATGTTTTATCCTTCATTGATTTGCTTCTAACAAACAGTAGAGTGTTGGAAGCTAAGAATTTGGTACAGCAAGAATATGATATCATGAAAGCTTTGAAAGAGAACCTATAGCATGCCCAAAATCAACAAAAATTGTATGCAGATCAGCAAAGAGTTGAGAGGTCATTTGAAGTAGGCGATTGGGTGTTTTGGAGATTGCAACCTTATAGGCAAACATCCCTCGAGCAAAGTGGCTCAGAAAATTTAAAGCCACGATTTTATGGGCCTTACAAAGTGAAAAGCAAGGTAGGCGAAGTGGCCTATGAGTTGGAGCTTCCGAAAAATGGTAAGATTCACAATGTATTTCATGTTTCTTGTCTTAAGAAGGTTCTTGGGCAACATATTTCTACTTCTTTAGAGCTGCCCCCTTTGAATGATGAAGGGAAATTGATCTTAATTACGCAAACTATCATTGAAATTCGTGAAAAGAAACTAAGGAACCGAAGCATCAAAGAATATTTGATTAGATGGAAAGACTTGCCACTTGAGGATGCCACATGGGAAAAGGAGGACATCTTGGAGCATCCTAACCTGAAATTGCTTGTGGGCAAGCAATTGTGGGAAGGGGAGACTGTAATGTCCCCATTTTCACATCACACATGAGGAGGTTTGAAGACCTTTAGCCTATTTTCCCATAGACTAGAGGGTTCTTTTTGGGGGATTGTATTTTATTAATTATTTAATTATTTGTCCCAATAGTGATTTTTATCATTTGTTATTTTAAGGTAATTGATTATTTAATTAATAGAACATGTTGAAGATTTGATTGGTCGGCTTCAAGTGATTAAAAGAGAAAAAAGAATTAAAAAAAAGTCGGCAAAAGGTTGAGTTTAATGAAAGCTTTACCCTCCCCAAGTGATTCGCCCAACTTGGAAGGGTATATTGGTGATTTGGAGGACTCTTCTTGCACATTTGTGAATTCAAGTTATTGCTCTTCATGCATGAAGGAAACTATTGGGATGTATCCCTAATAGTAATTGATCTTGTGATCTATCTATAACGGTGTCTTTTGACGCCACCTTGAAGAAGAAATTATTTGTTAATGCCCTAGAAGATTAGCGATTTGCTTGTGGAGGTCTAGCGTAGTGTTTTGAGCTTATTTTTTAATGTGACATGCTTTGGTAATTTTCTACTAATTATTCCAGGTGTGATGACTTGTATTGGAGGTGATTTGTAAATGATTTTGGGGTCAAAAAGGCCAAATAAACATTCTAAAATTTATTGTTAATTTTCTGTCTATTAGCATTGGGGTTTTGAAGTGATTTGCAGATGTTTGAGACTTCAAATTAATGCAAAACCTTCTAATAAATTTTTGGTATTTTTCTGACTTTGGCAAGTTGAGCGATTCATTTTGAGGGTTTGCAGGGGTCATGTCTTGGCTCAATAAGTTCCATGTAATTTTTCTCATAATTTTCTTATTATTGTGGCTATTTATGACAAGGGTTTGAAGTGAAAAATCAGTCAAAAAGCAAGTGTGTGGAAAAAAATCATAATTTAAGGGTTATTTGCAAGTGGCAATTGGATTTCACAAAAATTTAAAAAAATGTACATATTCATAATTTCAGCTTGATACTTATTTTGGCATTTGTGATGAATTGTAAATCAATTAGTTGCTGAAAATTGCTTAAAACACCTTTGAAGTGTGACGCCTAGGGTTTGAAAGGCAAATTTATTATTGAATAAATATTTGGGAGCTAGAGTTGGTTAAATTTGTTTATTTCAAATTTCATTTTATTGTGGATTCAAGGCATAAACAATTTTATATCCAAATATCCCCTTTTGGGATATTACATAATCAGTGTAACAACAATCTAGAAGAGGTAAGCATAAGTGTTGGCATGCATTGATCATATTTATTTGATGAAAGTAAACTCAAGGATGAAGAATTTGTGGTCACACGGTGGAATTTCTAGCTCATTACCCTTGTTGAAGTATTTTAAAATTGTACAGGGCAATTTCCAACCTTTACATCTTTTATTTTTGGAAGAAAATATCAATTTAACAGTGGTACCATTGTCACGTTGATTTCGATAATACCAGATCATGAGCTTTTGTTATCAGTCATGAACCGCTGTGGATTTGTGTATTTTGGGAGAGTTTTCTTGCATGATAATGTTAGTAAAAAATGTCCGTTATTAGAGACAAACAACCTAGCCATCCTAATGTTGATGGGGATGAGATGCAAGGAGGTTTGTGACTGTTATGGACTGTTTCCAGACTACATACAAGCTGTTTTGTTTCCACAATGGCATTAACGAATCATTGGAGCACAATCTACAGCCATGAAGCAAGTGTTTGAGATTACAAATCCCAAAGGTGGATTTGGGATCCAGGTAGTGGAAAATAGCATTGCTTAAGGACAAGCAATTTTGGGAAGGGCAGACTCTAATGTCTCTTTTTCTAGATTAAAATAATTAATAATTAAATTTATGTTGGGCCCGGTCATTTCTAATCTTTTGGGCAACTTAATAATAATATTATTATTAAAATAAAAAGTATTCTTAAATACTTTAAAGTATTCTTAATAATATGACTAAGTGACCAAAAAGTAATGTCAGCAACTTATGTTTTATTATTAAAATAAAGTAAGTTTGGAGTTTGAGTGGGATAAATGTATAAAAGAAAGTGGAGAGGTCTATTTTTTACATCTATCTATCATCTATCAATTAATTCATTTGATGTTAAGCACATTTGCTTGCATTCTCCGCTCTTGAGGACGAAAACCCTCATTGGCTTCGGTATTCGAGGACGAAAACCCTCAATATTCTTCCAGTGGCTTCATTTAGGAGTCACGTTGTGCATCAATTCGTCCTTTTTTGGCACAAGGGTCACCTTGGAGGGTGGCAATTCAGTTTGGGATAGTTTGAAGGTGATCAAATCAGATTTGACAGCCCTAGGGGGTAGGCAATTCAATTGAACAGCTTAGAGGTAGTAGTAGATCAATTTTACAGCCCTTGGGAGTTGGGCGATCTAGTTGGCAGCTTGTGGAAGGTCAGGGCAGCAGTAGGGCAAGTTCTTGGTGGATAATTGCAGCTCTAGCAGACCTCCAGAGGTGTGGTGAATGGCATCTAGGGTTTGATTTTCAGTTATAGCAGCAATTGGTGGGTGAAAAACTCCACTTCATCCTTCATTGATTCAATGATATTTTATTGTAATTTTTAATGCTACAAATTGTCCAAAAAACAGTCTTTTGAGGTCAAATAAAGATTTTGAATATTCTGTAACTTTGTGAGGGTTATTTGATGTTGGAGAAATTCATTTTAGTGCCTAAATAGTTATTTTTAGAATTCTGGAATTTTCAATTAGGGTTTCAATAAATAAAAGTCAGAATTTATAGTTTCATTCCTAAGGTGCTGGAAAACCCAAATTGTTTTAAATCTGCCCTAAAAGGGACATTACAAAAATGCCTTGGCAAAGTCTTTAAACAAGTCTATTACTGCTATTCTTCATAAAACTTGTGGTGTTCAGAAGTAGGATTGGGCGAAGAAACAACTAGATGTGCTTCACGCCCTTTCAACTCATGTATGGACAAGAAGTTATGGCACTAATAGAAAATCGATTAAGTGATGAAGAAGCATGCAGGACAAAGTATTTAAATCGAACAAGCTAGACAAGAAAATGATGTTAGAACATTGGTTCATTGAAAGTGAACAGTGAAGACGAAACTACCGGCACGATAAGTATATAGAGAAAAAACAATTTAAATAGGAATGCTTGTTTTCAATTACCTCTGAAACTTCAAAAATAAAGGAAAAAAATTTTGAAATGCAAGGGGAAGGTCCTTACAAAATCATTGAGGTCTTTGATACAGGATCAGTCTAGTTAGTTGACATAGACTGGACGCATCATCCTACTTTGATGAATGCATCAAAACTTAGCCAATACCACACCAAAAGATACATTGCTGTGATCAGCATAGAGATTGAACAAAAATTAAAAGAAAAACAGACTCTGCTTGTCAATTGCCGTTATGCTTCACCATCCAGAGATCATAAAACTCTAAAATGCATAGATCGAAGGGCTGAAATGCAAATCTGGTCACAACGAATTAAACAGCTGTGTTCGCCAACCGACGGTCAGAGTAAACCATTGGTCTATCACTAAAGAAGTAAAATGGAGTCAATTAAGATCCAAGGAACAGCGCCAGACAAAGAGAAAGGTTCCCCACCAACCATCAAAGACAAAACAAGGGTTGCAAGATTTGATGCCCAACTACAAATGGGGGCATGAAGTCTGATCTGACCATCAGTGGCTAGCAATAATTAAAAATGACCAACCAATGACAATCAAAACCCTTTTTGTGAGTGCACCAAAAGACATTAATGATATATTTATGTGCAAATAGGAAATAACCACTCAAAAAATGACACCTGACACTAAAATTAACATGTAGGGAAATAAAATAAACCATAATAAAGAAGCTAATTCTTTCATTTTTTTTGCAAAAACGATGTTGTGATATTTATTCTGCTTCATTGGTAAAATCAAGAGTAGCAGAAGTGAAGGAGAGAGTGTTAGTCTAATTAAACAGCTGTGTTCGCCAACCGACGGTCAAAGTAAACCATTGATGACCGCCTATCACGAAAGAAGTAAAATGGAGTCAATTAAGATCCAAGGAACGGCTCCAGACGAAGAGAAAAGTTCCCCACCAACCATCAAAGACAAAACAAGGGTTGCAAGATTTGATGCCCAACTACAAATGGGGGCATGAAGTCTGATCTGACCATCAGTGGCTAGCAATAATTAAAAATGACCAACCAATGACAATCAAAACCCTTTTTGTGAGTGCACCAAAAGACATTAATGATATATTTATGTGCAAATAGGAAATAACCACTCAAAAAATGACACCTGACACTAAAATTAACTTGTAGGGAAATAAAATAAACCATAATAAAGAAGCTAATTCTTTCATTTTTTTTGCAAAAACGATGTTGTGATATTTATTCTGCTTCATTGGTAAAATCAAGAGTAGCAGAAGTGAAGGAGAGAGTGTTAGTCTAATTAAACAGCTGTGTTCGCCAACCGACGGTCAAAGTAAACCATTGGTGACCGCCTATCACGAAAGAAGTAAAATGGAGTCAATTAAGATCCAAGGAACGGCTCCAGACGAAGAGAAAAGTTCCCCACCAACCATCAAAGACAAAACAAGGGTTGCAAGATTTGATGCCCAACTACAAATGGGGGCATGAAGTCTGATCTGACCATCAGCGGCCAGCAATCATTAAAAAAGACCAACCAATGACAATCGACACCCTTTTTGTGAGTGCACTAAAAGACATTAATGATATATTTATGTGCAAATAGGAAATAACCACTCAAAAAATGACACCTGACACTAAAGTTAACTTGGAGGGAAATGAAATAAACCATAAGAAAGAAGCTAATTCTTTCGTTTTTTTGGCAAAAACGATGTTGTGATATTTATTCTGCTTCATTGGTAAAATCATGAGTAGCAGAAGAGGAGGAGAGAGTGTTAGACTAATTAGAGATGGGAAAGGACAATGTTAGCACAACTTCACTGCGTAGCCAAAAAATACAAAGTAATGGCATGCCAATTGTGCAGCCTCAGCCAAGTCCCTCAATGGCGACCGCATAGAGAAAAGCAGTATTGCTACCAATTGCAGCAAACACAGTAATAAGAAAAGGGCATGAAATGGTTGTGGCAAAACTGTTTCTGCTAAGGAAGCATTTGAGAGGACAGCCAAACCATGAGTGTTTTCAGAAGTTGCAGGAGGCAGGAGTAAAATCATTGATTACCATGCCTTGGGTAATTATCGATGGTCCTTCATTGATGAAATTAGTTTCCAATTTTGACCTGCAGCACAATTCCATAATATATCAAGGACGTGAAGTGAAAAACACAGAAAAAATGTTGCAGGAAGTATTCAACTTACCAAATGATGGAGAAGAATTCATACAAAAAGCTTTGAATAAAATGATGACAGAAAAAATTCTAACAGACAGAAATTTGTAATAGACGGTGATGTGTTTGAGCTGGCTCATTTGTTTCTAACAGACAGAAATTACAAAATGACATTATGGTATACTCAATACATCTAGGGCATAATTACTGGAAAACGGTATAATTGGGTCAAGAATCATATATGATATGTGTATAACAAACTGCATACCTTGTGCTTGGAAGTAAGTTAGTATCACAAATACATGAATTTACCTGGCAGAAGTCAGTTGAAGAAGAGCAAAAGAAAAAAAGGCTCGCTGCGGAAAATGGATACTTGCATTAAGAAAAAGTGCAGTTAAGCCAACAGATTAAGCAATTGTTGATGAAAACAGGATATGCAGAACACTGTCGAGCAGCAAGACATTATGTTATGAAAGACTGCAGATTTACATAATGCATATGTTCAATTCACTATAAAATTGAAGCTTGGGGTTGAGAAGCTGCAGAAATATTTATTTTCAGTGCAAGGAAAATCAACATTTGAAAGAAGAGGCAGAAAAAATCAAGAGTCCACCAACTACTAAGATATCATTCAGCATGCCAACTGCAAACATGATACAAATATCACATATGCGGGAAATTGAAGAAAGGATTGAAGCAATGACTTCACAATCCAAAGGATAAGGAGGTTCGTAGGGGAGGCAGAAAGCAGCAAGCAGAGACAACAGAAACAACATAAAAAATTCTTCTGTGAACTACAGAACCTCCACCAAACAAGCGGAAAAAAAAGTTAAGCACAACAAATGAAAGGGATATGATAGTTGCAGGTCCAAGCCATAGACAGCACTACCCCACTTTGTAGGAAATTAAAAAATGGATAGAAGCAACTACTGAGTTTACATTCACCGTGCCAATAACTGCAAACATGATTCAAATGTTACATATGCAGGAAACTGAAGACAGGGTAGAAGCAATAACTTTACAATCCACAGGGTCGGAAGGTTCATGGAGGAGGCAGAATGTAGCAGGTAGAAACAATACAAAATACTCTTCCACAAATTACAGAACCTCCACCAAACCAGCTTGAAAAAAACGTTTAAGCACAACAAATGAAATGGGTAGGGTAGTTGCATATGCAAGCCATCAAAATCACTACCCCATTTTGGAGGCTAAATTTTAGCCAGTATGAAGTCAGCACAAGGAAAATAAAATAAAATAAAGTACTCCTTATGCTATTTATTTTAGTGGGGGTCTGTAGGCAGCATAAGGAGTATTTGGGCGCATTCTGCATATGGCTTAGCACCAAGTAACTTAACTCATTATGCTGCTGAACAATCATATTTTAATTAAGTATTAAAGATTATTTCGAAAAGATATAGCCCAAGGTTGACCGCTGGTGATAACCTTTCACTTGTATTTATATGGATATCTTTGAGGTAATGAAATCATCCATCTATTCTAGTACATAGTTGTTCTTTACGTTCATTGGTATCTAATGTATGCTGTTATAAAACTATTGTAAATATGTATTGTTACTTTACTTCTCATATTGCTGTTAAATAACACAAGAATAGGCTTTATGAATGTTGTTATGTAAATTATTTTGGGTATATTGTCTCTATTTGTTCATATTGTAATCACCTAAAAGTGGTACCTGAGTGCTAAGAGTGCTACTTGAGACAACCTATTCCTAGCTTAGCCCTAGACCTGTCCTAGAGCCTTTTATCACACTTTGCCAGTGTTTGTGTGGACCACTGGCGTCCTTAATCAGCTAAAACACAGTCTCGAGCCTTCATTCTCAGATCCTGGCCCTTCGTGCCCAGCACCCTATCAACTGAACATTAAGGACACTAGAGCCACGTGGCGCTAGTGTCCCCAACATGGCGCTAATGTCCTTTACCCTAACTTTTCGGAACGGATATATTTTCAAAAGTTAAATCCTCTCAAGGTTGGCCTAAGCATATTTAATTATCTGCACAAACTACAAAACACTATAAATACATGACTTTTAGACCTCTATCCACTAGATGGAAATAAGATGCAAAATACCTATTCAAACACAAAACAAGTTGAGCAAAATCAAGGTTATTAATCCCTATTCTACCCTACTTCTGCATACTACCATTTACAACTGCCCTAAGCCCAGATTTTCCAGTTTTCCAATCTCAAGCACACTCGAGGCATTCAAGACCACTATCATTCTCGCATCTCTTACACTTTCACCAGCACTTGGGTGGGGAGAACTACATCGGGTTTGATCCCTCCTCAGAGTATTGGTATGTAGGCAACTCTCTTCATAGCCGGATGTTGAGGATGTCCAACCTATCCTACTAGTGAACACACATTTTCAACCCATGCCCTACTTGCAAGGAGGATTAGGGTTAGCATCATCAATCAACTATTACAAGCACAATAAAGAGTTTCAAACTTCGTGCACGCAAGAACAGAACCCAAAAACATAGGCATACGTGGAACAATCCTACACAGAGACACTAGTGCCATTTTCAAGACACTAGAACCACATGGCACTACTGTCCAAGTGTGGCACTACTGTCCAAGAGAGGATCTAACACAGGGATCCAATTGACGACACTCACACAATGCTCAAATCTTTCGTGTCAAGTATTTTCCAAATAAGTCTTTATTTGCACATATTTATTACTATTTTTAGAAAGTCAAAGTAAGTCAAAGTCTATAACAAATTAGTGGTTATTTATTGCATATTATTTCACTAATTTAGACTACTCATCCCTTTAATTAAACATAAGATTTACATAGTTAAACTCTAAAAGGTTAAAACATTTGGTGAACCTAACTTACTTCGAATATTTCTTCCAACCCTAGTATACCTTCTCCAAATTTTTGTGCACTAAATTAGGGTTACAAACTTATGTTTTTCTAATTTTTTGACATAACCTAGCTCATTAAATCAATCTCACATTCGGGTTCCATTTATTTAAATATAATTTAAATTTTTGCAAGACAACCCTAATTTAAAAAAAACCCTAACCCTAGATGCTCTTAGGGTTTTGTATCCTTTTTTTGTTTATGCTCAAATTTTGGTTCCTAAATATCAAATTTGCTTCCATATTTACTTATTTGCAATCTTTCTTAGATTAATATTCTTCAAAGGTTCAAAATATACAAAAACTTGTTTTCCCACTTTCCACATTATAATGTCAGAATTCAACAACAGATTTGATGAGACCGATAAGAAACAATTACAAGATTTTTTGTCCAAACCTGTGGATATACAAGATGACTTCATCACTATTATTCAGGAAGAACTCCAAAAAACAAATAATGATCAATCTTCAACTCCCCCTATTTATAACATTGTTACACCTACAGTGGGGCCAACTCAACTAGCACAACCAAAAATTGTAATTCAACAACCTTCAGTGACAACTATACCTCTTGTGGCTAGTTCCTCCACTCCAGATGTACAATCCCTTATGCATGAGATTCATACTCTACAAGCTAAGGTGTTACATCTTGAGAAGGGAGCCACTAGGCCATCACATGCCTTGGATTCTAATATTCTGTTACATAAACCTTTGGCACATCACATAGTGACAACTCCCTTGCCATCCGGTTTCATGGCACCTAAGCTTACATTATATGATGGCAAGGGTGACCTAGAGCATCATCTCAGAGCTTTTCATGCAGCATGTTTGGACTACGTATCCAAAGATTGGTTTCTCACAAAGTTGTTTCCACAAAGTTTAAAGGATTATGCTCTACAGTGGTTTTATGATTTACCAAACCAACCTATCACCACATTCAATCCTTTGGCCGACATGTTTTTAGCACACTTCTCTATCAATATCAATGACAAGATATCATATGCCCAAGTAGCACAATTGAAACAAAAGTCAAACGAACATATCACAGATTATGTCTTACGATACAAGACTATATTAGCTAAATTGACTAGCCCCATGGCAAACAAAGAGCTTCAGGACATTTCAACAAAGTATTTTACCAACATTACACAAAGCTATCTTGGTCAAGAAGTTTCCTACATTTACAGATTCGTGCCACACAATAAAAGAATGAGAGGTCAAGCTTCTATCAATGGGCAAACTAAAGTATACCAATGGATCAGAATCAACTGTTAAGAGTTCAAATAAGCCTCCATACAAGGTAAGGGCCACTGAGAACAAGAGTGATCAAAAGGCCACAGTCAACGCAGATTTCGAGCCATCACCTAGATTGGTTTTATCTACTCCTCAGCATTGAATCTTCACCAACCATCTGGAGTCACCAGCACGGGTTTTACAACAGCTCTTGGAATGCAATGTCATATCTCTCCCTCTCATTAAAGAGGTTGATACGACATGGCCTCTTCCAAAGAACTACGATTTTGATGCATTCTGCGAGTATCACATGGCACCAGGCCATACAACAAACAGATGCATAAGCCTAAAACATAAGTTACAAGATTTGATTGAGGCTAACATTATTGATCTGGGCACACCCATAGAGGCACCGAAAGCACAGCAAACAGAAGCTAAGGCATTAAAGATATTCTCAGATCCATTTCCAAAGCACACAACGAATGAGGCAAGGATCACATCAGGTGTTCACTACACATATCAGGCACATTCACCACCAACTTCATATCATACTATTACAGAGGCACACCCATTGCACAACATTATTGGCATGAACCATACTACAGTTCCACCTAGACCACTCATCACATTCTCAGAGCAAGTGATTGTTGATGATGATACAAATTTATATGCACTCTTTATACGAGCATACATAGATCATCATCCTATCCAAAGTGTTATGATAGACAACGGGTCAAGCATTAGCATGTGCACTATGACACTTTTGCAGTATTTGGGGTACTCAAATCAAGATATATTCCCCACAGACAGTCATTAATGGCTTCAGTGGTCACATTCAGGGTCCATCAGGGAGATTGTGCTTCCATTAAAGGTTAGACCGGCACATATAGCCAATCAGTTCCTTATAGTACCTAGTACAAGCATGTTTAATATGTTATTGGGTAGGCCATGGTTACAGCAGCTCCGAGCCATCCCATCTACAATGCACAGATGCCTGAAATATGTACACGCAAATTAGGTGTTCAAAGTTGAGTCTCCCATATGAGTATCCTCTACCTATCCCACAAGCAGTTACAGCACAGTCACCAGTTACAGTCCCATCACTGTTACTAGATATAGCACAGTTATCAGTTACAGCTCAGAGTACAGTTCCTAGGCATACATCACAGAGTTCACTAGAGCCACCAATCCAGGCAAGGTCTACTACGATGTCAACATGTACGCATACTCTCCCACAAAGACCATTATTTGAGAGACCCGTACATCAAAGATATGTCACAGATTCTAGAGGTCCTTCCTCCACTCAATTAATGTCGTGATCAATATTATTGTGTTCTCGGGGTTCTCAGCACATAGCACCTACATCACCTACACTTACCATATGGGTTCCCAAGACCCCTAAAATTCACAAGGCATCACAATCAATGCCACATATTCATAGGACCACCACACATGCAGATACAAACACAAATTGCTCACTACAATAGTTAATTGGATCAAAGTTGCCCTTTCACACAGCACGCACGATCACAGTTGCCTTATTTGACACAAGTCACAGTGATAGTGAGACTCCCATGAGTTTATCGGTTAATATGGTTTCTACACCCTTGTACATACTTTCTTCTCTCTCGCTCCTTGTAAATAGTTCGTTTTCATTTGCTTGTACATGGCTTATATCCAGAAAATACAAAAACAATATAACATGTCAAAACACAAAAATATTCAAATATTACTCAAAAAACACAAAAATTATAGATTGTAAGCATTGTTATGTTTACATTTCTTATATTTTCTAGACATTACATATGTAATCTATCTTCGTAGAGTCATTTTTATCATACATACATGCCTCACTTATTCTTGTCGAGTGCTTGCAGATTGCTTACAAGACTCAGGTCCACTACATTGATCCAAACTTGCTATCATCTACCCACGGGGGGCATATACACCAATTCATGGTTATTCATTTGACACATTCACCCACTTGGAGCATCTTATCCATAGTTTCTATTACCAGGTTCTATCCTTACATTCCTTATATTCTAGTTTATGCATTGATATATCTCGATATTGATCATTGCTACTCATACTCAAATTTATTGCCGATTATCACTAGTTTAGATTCAGCATATGTACATCCTAGCTCTTACATAGATTTGTACTACATTCATGCATGTTTTCATTTCTAGCTTTCCTAGTTTAGACTTGATTGTATTCTCTATGCCTCTTCTATTTGAGGGCATTTGAATATGCCATTGTTCTTTGGCTCTATGCCACTTCTATTCATGTATGCCTTAGACATATGCCCATGTCCCTTGTGTGTGTTTTCCTAATTGTGTATGCAGACATTTGAACATGTCCTTCCATGTGGCTCTAAGCCAACTTGCATGCTGCTTGCGTATGTAGACATTTGAACATGTCCTTATATGTCTTATTTTCTCAGATTTAGTGACATGTGCCCATGTCCTTCGTATTGTGGCCCCTTGGCCTATCTTTGCATGCCTCGTGTTTTGTATGTATGTTTTTTGGTATGCATCATGGCCATGACATCTCTTCACTTGTTACACACTAGTTTTCGATGCCATGAGGGATCTCATCCATCTGCCCATCTTACTTGGGTGCCGTGATGGACATCATGCCCCATCCCCATAGGTAGCTACTTAGATTTGTTGTTATACACATTGATTACATCTATCTTCACACCCTTGTGCAATGCTAAACACAACATACATCTCACATTACATACTTATGCTCAGCTTCTCTTACACTCCAATGTTATGTTTGCACATTGTATTGAATTATCACGCAGTTATCATCTATGCTCCAGCGAACACATTTTGCAAAGCTATTTCTTTTGAAGACAGTTCTTGCATGGGTTCAACAACTACCCTCAAAAGAGAGGGCATTCACAGGGGTTTGTCACAGAGATCAGACTCCTACATTGCATTCACGAAACATTTTTCAGCACATAGAGTCAATTTCAAAAAATCAGACACAAGTAAACAAGAAAAAACAGGGAATCAAAAATTAGTACAGTGACTCAAATTTCAGCCCAGACAGACATTAGCACCCAAATAGGGACACTAGCACCACATGGCGCTACTATCCAAGACATGGCGCTACTGTCCAGTAGCCCCAGTTTCAGGGCAATTTAGATTAGCCAGAACAGTACACCAGGTACAATACAGGGTTGCACAAATACAGCTACAAGTTTGACAGTTATGCTCAAATTTGGCTCATATTCACACTAGTTCAGCTCAAATTCATATCAGTTGCTCAGATTGGGGGCATCATATGCAACATGATCATTCCCATATTCAATTCAGATATTCAAATATAGTTATTACAACTCAGTCCAGAATTAGTATACTCAAATATCAGATGGGGGCATGTACACGGCACATTGTTTCCATATGCTCAATTACACAGAGTGATCCGATCGAATGGCAAACTCCATGTCATTCTCTATGTTGTATACACTTGACATCATATTCCAGGTTGTCACCAGTTTCATGCCTTACTCCATTTATAGTGGTTGGCATTCCCGAGTGGCCCAAAACCACCTAATGTACCTGAGTGGCCGTAGAGCTGACATACACAATTAGATATATCCAGTTAAATGTTTCTAGCACTTTGCGCAGTTCAATTTTAGATGCAGTTACTACACATGGGTGGGCAATGATGGAGTCAGCCTACTTGAGTTCTTAAGCCACCCACATGAAAGGGTTAGACACACTTTCGGTCTAATCCAAGCTACTCACAGGACATGATCCACCAAGCAGGGGTGGACAATGATAGAGTCAAAACCGGATTGAATTCTTGAGCCACCCACATATGAGGATTGAGCAAGCTATCAGCTCAACCCAAGCTATTCAATGATTTGGTCACTATATACACATACACAGAGGTTGTCACCAAGTTCATGCATTGGTTCACGTACCCAATGAAGTGTATTCGTTCATTCCTCTTTCCCATCTCTTTACTCAGTTTTACTCAGTTACTTCTTTATTCAACATAGTCTTTTGCTTTTGATATCTCTTAAGGACTGATTTATGCATGTTACATTGCAGGTCATGCTTTGTATCATGCTTCACATATGCAGACCCAGCTTCACATACTCAAACCCAACTTCACATACTCAATCTCAACTACACGAGCTTCACTTCCTAGGTAAGTCTAGGTATGCTTCTTTTTCCTTTATACTAATCATTTCACTTTGTTGCATTTTTAGCATTAGGGGAGGAGGAGGGGGGGTTTGGGGGGAGGCGCGGGCCAGGGGCAAATGTAATCACCTAAAAGTGGTATCTAAGTGCTAAGAGTGCTGCTTGAGACAACCTATTCCTAGCTTAGCCCTAGACCTATCCTAGAACCTTTTACCACACTTTTTCAGTCTTTGTGCGGACCACTGGCATCCCTAGTCAGCTAAAACATAGTCTTAAGCCTTCATTCCTAGATCTTGGCCCTTCGTGCTCAGCAGCCTGCCAGCTAGGCATTGGCACCACATTAAGGACACTAGAGCCACATGGCACTAGTGTCCCCAACATGGCGCTAATGTCCTTTACTCTAACTTTTTAAAACGGATATATTTTCAAAAGTTAAACCTTCCTAAAGTCAGCGTAAGCATATTTTATTATCTGCACAAGCTACAAAGCACAATAAATACATGACTTTTAGACATCTATCCACTAGATGGAAATAAGATGCAAAATACCTATTCAAACACAAAACAAGTTGAGTAAAATCAAGATTATTAATCCCTATTCTGCCCTACTTCTGCATACTACCATCTACAGCTGCCCTAAGCCCAGAGTTTCCAGTTTTCCAATCTCAAGCACACTCCAAGTATTCAAGACCACTATCATTCTAGCATCACTTACACTTGCATCAACACTCAGGTGGGGAGAACTACATCAGGGTTAATCCCTCTTCGGAGTATTGGTACGTAAGCAACTCTCTTCACAACTGAGTGTTAAGGATGTCCAGCCTATCCTACTAACGAACACACATTTTCAACTCATGCCCTACTTGCATGGAGGATTTGGGTTAGCATCATAAAACAGCTATTACAGGCACAATACAGAGTTTCAAATTTCGTGCACGCAAGAACAGAACCCAGAAACACAGGCATAGTGCACCCAAAATTTAGGAACAGTCCTGCATAGAGGACACAGGGCATTTTCAGGACACTAGAGCCACATGGCACTACTATCCAAGTGTGGTGCTACTATCCAGGAGAGGATCTGACACAGGGATCAAGTTGACGACACTCAAACCCATTCGTATCTCAGTTTTCAACACTCAGATCTTCTGCATTAGATGCTTTTCAGATAAGTCTTTATTTGCACATATTTATTACTATTTTTAGAAAGTCAAAGCAAGTCAAAATATATATCAAATCAGTAGTTATTTATTGCATATTATTTCACTGATTTAGACTACTCAGCCCTTTAATCAAACATAGGATTTACATAGTTAAACCCTAAAAGGTTAAAACACATACAACAAAGCGTAGATGGCAGAATCATTGACTGGTACTTACTATCAGGGATAATTGTGGTTGGTGACTAATTATAGAGACATTTGACCTTTGGTTTAAGGAAATCATATTGTTTATTTTACTCAACAGTACAACTGCTTGGTTCCCTGGCAAATGATTCGTACATTGGATAAAATGATCATTACACTAGTCTCTCATTAACAACATTGATGCCATATTTTGTTGCTTTTTCATTTCTATCACATGTGACCATCGTCATAAATGCATGTACTAATGAGAAGACCATCTATCCGCATGTAACTTCTTGGTGTGAGAATTAAGTGCAAGATCCCGTGATCGATAGAAAATAACACCCACACATTCAATAGATCATTCACGCAAGAACACCAAGATGTTGGCAGATGCCCTTAATTAACTCCAAAACACAATATGCTCAATAACAAACCAAAAAAGAATGAATGTTATATCTGTGGATATAGGTAGGGAAAAATCCATTATATACATTCCTAATAACATGTAGGGAAAGTAAACACTTTATGGCCAACTACACTGCCATCAATCCCAAGGTATACTTCAAATATTCATAATTCTATGGGACCAATAAGATGAGTAACTCTAATAGTTGGAGCACTTGATCTGTTATCTTTCTTAGAAACTAATAATCTTTGGTCATGATTGGTTTTGCAATATCTGATTTGATCATCTCCCTTTACGGCAACTTTGATCATGGATGTGTTGTTTCTTTTGCTACATGATAATGGCGAAAGACGCTAGTAGCGATGGCAAGATCATCCTTGGATCATGCTTTGTTATGGAGCCTGGCAGCTTGCTTGGAGCATTTGTTGATATTTGGCTCTTGTTGTTTTACATTATAGTTGCATCAGATTGGATTCAACATTTATACATCGCCGTCATAAGAGAGATGTTTTTGCAAAATTTGTTGTTGAGGGGGATGTTATGTAATAACATCCTTCAATCTTGTGTCCCCAAATCAATTTTAGGGGCAAACATTAGCATGTTTATAAACTTTCCACCTTGTGTCCGCAACTTAAGTTTAAGGATGTTAGTGTGCGTAAACTTCCCATTTTGTATCTCTAAATCAAGTTTAAGACGGGATGTTAGCGTGAGTAAACTTTGACTTTGTGTCCCTTAAGTTTTCAGCCAGTGGAATTTTTATTTTATTTTATTTTTTTTTTGCTAAATGTAACTACAGTTGAGGGGCTCTAGCCACAAGAAGTTGGCAAGAAGCCAATGTCCAGGTGGTATTATACTGATTACATTGAGTGGATTTTAAAATAAGAATGAGAAGCCAAAGAACCAAAGCAATTTCACCAATTCGTGATCATAACCCAAATCCATAGCCAATTCCTAAACTCAGCAATGGTTTAGAATCTACTTTCCTCATCCAACAGAGCTTTCAACTACTCTTCTCAACAAATCATCGAATTCTCTCTTCTATAAAAATGCCAAAACTGATCATCTCCAATCTCGTTCACGATCTCTCTCTCAAAGAATATGCATATCTCTCCATACAATCAAAATGTTCAAGAAGCTAAAAGATGTTTATCTAAGTTACCAATTTGGGTTCAGTTCAGGTTCAGTTTTGAAGAACCAATTTCGCTAGTATGGTGATTTTTTTTGCCAAGGCTACGGTTTTGGTAAGGCAGTACAGAAAATATATAAATTCTAGCCTAACAAATAGGAAATTGGTGACACTAACCACAAGGTATGCAGATAAAAACAAACCAACCACAGAATTTGTGTTTTACTTAACTTTTAGGGCTTGCAATGTGTTTTATATTATTTTTAATTGTTGCTTTATGTCTAATTTTGAGAAAAAATAAGAAAAGAAATTAATAAAATGTTTTAGACCTCTGGTTCTGCTCGGATTCTTCTTGGGTGACCAGGTTATTCTGAAGAAGAACCCAGATGAACCTGGGTCGTCCAGGACAAACCAGGTCTGTGTTTAGTTCAGTACCAGACCTGTACCCATACCAGGGGCAGACCGGAGCAGGATTCTTCTGCAGACAGACAAATTGGTATCTTAGATATTTATCAGCTTCAAAGTGCATTGAACCTCAAGTGCATCATGAAAAGCCAAAGATGCCAGATTGCACATAAGCTAAAAAAAATTAGTAAACAAACAACTGCTGAACCCCCTGCAGTTTTCTTACCCAAAGATACCCCTTGTACTTTTCTAATAGGGAAATGTAAACCGGGGCAGTGAAAAAAGTACAACATATTCCCCTCCTCTCCTATACTTCTAAAGACTTGCAATCTCTTTCTCTCAGATAAAAAAAAAATCATGGACGGCTGAATAAAATCTAGAATCTGAATCTTGAAGGGCATACCTACATTCAGAGAGACTATGCATGAATCTAGCAATCATCATCATGCAAATATGCACAAGTAAATCCAAAAATCTCCTTTCTGAGATCTCTCATTAATCTCTTACTTTAACAATTATTAAGCACAAACAGATTAGGGACTGAGGCAAAGCTTGAATTATAATATTTTCCATCACAAAATATACTAGATCTGCTAAGAATTCCCTCTCAAGCCTCAAAAGTGTGATGCCCACTTGTATAAGACAAAAGTAAGGAAGAGAATCAGAGGCCCCTCTCACGTGTTTCATCTTGTTCAAGAAGAATAGCCCACACAGAAAATAGAGAAGAGATAAGGGAGAAAACACGCCACTGTGTCCTCACCTCAGCCCAAATTCAAAACACGCCACCCTACCCTCACCTCTCCCCAATTTTAAATCACTTGGCCCCCTTTTGAGACCCCATCAGCACAAGAAATAATAAACAGAGTCTAATATTATCTGAATAAATCCTTTAAAGGTTGAAGCGAGAAGCAGCTTATTAACTGCTCTTAGAAGAGCTATTAAAACAAAAATACAAAATAATTCTGGTTTTTTTTTAGTTTGCAACTATCTTTTTTATGTAAAGAGGGGATCAAAGTCAAACTTGTTTGTAAATAATCTTAACGTCTATCACCCGACTCTGAATATGAGAGGATGCAGCTGTGAGGAATTGTTTTTTGGCCTGTTCAAATAGATGGAATTCTGTCTATGCAATTTCCCTACTCCCTTGTCGAACTTTCCTGAACCCCTCCATTAGTATATGAAAAAGTACATTGTTTTGCTTCCCCACACATTGAACCACCACCTCAATATTAGTATTGACTTCATGGAGTAAATATGTGTCTCCAACATATGACAGAATTGTGGCCCCTACCAGATTATTGGCCATATCAAATACATTCCAATGCCCGATAGACTGATTTGGGTCAAGCATCTCTGCTTCACCACCGCCTCAATATCAAAATCAACCTCTCCAACTATATATTTCCCACATTATCAGATACTTTGCATCAAAAATCACATATGATATTTTTTTATTTGGTTATCCATATATGAAGAGAAATCTGCTTGGACATGTGAGGTCATGATCTTGACTTCATTCCAGGTCCTCTTCTATTTCTGTGCAAAGGGACCACTAAGGGCCATGATCATCTTTGTTTCAGAAGCATTACCCCCTGCACCTGAAGCACAGGCCAGGCCAAGATTGACATCGTTAATTTTGAAATGTAGAACCAGCTACAGCATAAGATGGCACTCCTCAACCAAAGCACAATAAAGGTAAAAATGGAGTAGTAGGGTGTAGAGGGGTAAAAAATAATTACCTCCAAAGTCAGGCCCTCTAATCCCTGAAAGGAACAACACATCACGAGATGGGGTGGGGGCAAATCAAAAAATCGTCAATGGGAATGAGGACCCCTGACGTAATAATGATCACAAAAGATTTGATGTAGGGGTGGAGTGGTGTACTGTGTAATGACTAAGTGCGAGGAATGATGGCAGCATCACTTACCATGATGCTTTGGAATATCTTGCGGTAAGAGGCTTGCCAAAATTCATCTGGTTCCCCTTCTGAAGAGAATAAACCAATATCTTTGTTTGCCACCAAATCCGCGATCACTTTTTCAATATGCTGAAAGGAAATGGAGTCGGATTTCTCTACTAACCATTATGCCTCATTGATTATTACGTCCAACCTAGAGGTTGAGACCTTACCCTTCTGAAGAGAATAAACCAATATCTTTGTTTGACACCAAATCCGTGATCACTTTTTCGATATACTGAAAGGAAATGGAATCGGATTTCTGTACTAACCATTATGCCTCATTAATTATTACTTCCAACCTAGAGGTTGAGACTTTACCCCTCATCATAGCATTGTTAATGATTTGTGAATCTCTTTCAATAACAAGCTTCTTCCATCCTCTAATGACTGCAGTTTGAAGCCCCTAAGCACAGCCATGGCTTCCAATTGGTTATTTGTGTCTTTCCCCACGGCCAAAGCAAAAAATCAAGATAGGTAGACACTTGGAATCTCTACAAACTCCATCTCCACCTGTAGGCCCTGTGTTGCCCTTTGCTGCCCCATCAAAATTGAGTTTAATAGTGCTTATACGTGGGGGACACCAAACAACCTCAGAATTTATACGTCTATTCATGCAAGCCCACTATCAAGCCTCCTATGGCATTATTCAGAATAAATAAAGTCAAGTTTTTCCCTAAGTCAACTTTATACATTGCAACTAGGTAATCCTAAATAAATGTGTATGTAAAGGGATCATATATCCCAAGTTGAGATCATCGAATCAAGTATAATGATTCTTATTTTATGAAGTCCAATTATTTCGGTACTTGGTACCTTATCCAAATCTTGGCATCTCTTATCTCTTTGGTGTAAGCATCATTTACTATCCTCACAATGGGATGTTTGTAAGTTATTTCACAAACATGATCAATAAAACTGGAAAGTGGGCAAACATATTAGCGAGAATTTGAAGACAAACAAACGTAAATCCTTCATATATAATATTAAGAAAGGAGAGGGTATTGAACTAGATCTTTGTGGCATATGCAAATAATCAACTTAATCTAGATTTTCATCTCAACTCCAAGTGACAATAGAGGTTCAAGTTGACTACTAATAGCAACCCGACTCTTAAGCTAGGCCTACAATGGTTTGGTCCACCATTAAATGTTCCTAAGCCAATAAGATACAATTCATTACAGCATTTTCATCACTACTGAAGGAACCTTTCCATCCTTTTTGAACTTTTCCATCTAGACATTACATTCATTGCAAATGTCTTTCTGAACCACTATAACTTCTGCTGATTCCAGAATAATCAGCACCTTTCTAATCCTAAGTTGTCTGGAACAGAAAAATATCAAAAGTTTGAGAAATGATTCTAGTTTGGAAACAGCACTTCCCAAAGTTTTGGAATGAGGAAAGGTCTTTTTTATGTGTGGCATAAATTTGGAATATTCACAATTAAAAAAATGCAATAATAGAAAAGCCATATATAGAAGAAAAAATACTATATATTAACTAGATTCCCCATCCATCTCATGATACGAATAGCATAACCTATGACATCAAATGATGGACCAAAAGTAACATGTTTTGTGATTTATGTTCATCATTATCAATGTTTTCTAAAATCAATTTGTAAGCTAATTGTTTTTAAACATGGGCTATATGGTAGCAACACTTTAAATGGACTGAAGTCCCTGTTTCTTGGGTGAACAATCATCTTCCCTGTTGTTGCCAAGATACACCAGGGAAGCTGCCTAAAAACAGTTCTGTTTCGAATAAACATTTTCAGGCATTTCCCTAACATTCCCTAAACATTTAAATTTCAAAAAATGTCTCTCCTAGGGGAACTGTGGGTTCCGGTATTTCCTGGTTGATAGCCTGGGTCCAACTAAAGCCTAGAACATTGTACTATTTTTAGACTAACTAATGTCCTCTATTATTTTTCTGCTTCCATTCACATATGACTCCAAACCATTTTACCGCTTCTTATTGTGTTTAGCTTCCTTTTTTCCTAATAAAACACGATATCATTATGCTCACTTGAAAATGTCTCGTACATGTGTACATTAATGCCCTTAACAAAAAGCTTTTTATTACCCTAGTCAAAACATACAAAACACCATATAAACCCAAAACTTTCTATAAAATGATCCATCTCAACTCACGGTCACCATTTGTAGCAATTTCCATGTAAATATGCATCATGGTCCTCCAAATAAGCCAAGATATGTCTAATTTTGGAAAATATGATTGGTTCAATACGATCTCTAAAAATGAAAAAACACCTGCGAGTGAAATCCTTCAAAGTGCCTTTGGTGATACCTGTCCAAAGAAAGATCATAACTCGAATTTTTGCTTCTTTCTCTCCACTTTCCTGAAGTATGCGGGGTTTTGTATACAAGCTTGATTGCATCTGCTGCAACTATCGCTTTATTGACATATATGGGCACCTGCATAGAAACTTCCTTAGAAAAAGACAATAGATGGAAACAAAACAATACAATGTGCATGCAAGTGAGACTCTACATGATTTTAGTTGGATTGTTACAAATTATGGACACTAATTTTTGGCTTCTGATTTTGTAAAACTCAGGAAGATACGACAATATGAAAAATTAAAATAAAAGATGAAAACTAGAATTATAACAGAGAACAAAGCAGTACGACAAAGGCAAAAGGGACAGGTGGAGGGGGGAAAAGAGAGAAGGGCAATAAAATAAGCTTGAAGGGTGATTGTCACAAGTATGATCCGTTTGGGAAGCATTAGCAAAATAAAAACCATTTCAAGAAGCTTCTTTAGCAGACATCAATGGCACCAGATATGGTACAAAATAATCAACCTCATACAAGAACGTTTCAATATAGAATTGCTGCAGCCAACTAACATTAATAACAAATGTTTCACAATGTAATAGTTGGAAAGCTTTGCCCCTCAACAGTTTTTGGTGTATACTTCTTGCCAAGAATTTTAGAGAGAATCCACATCTTATGATTCATCTATAATGGCCTTATTTATAAGTCCTAAGAAGTCTAAACATAAAAAAGGGGTTAAGACTTGCATTCCTTTACCTACTTAGAACAATATAGTGTACAAATTTAAAATTTACAATGTCCAACTAGACACAATGGAACAAGTAAATTAATTCATTTGTATCATACTCGTACACCTTTTACATGATCTAATAAATTAGCTTTAATTGCTCACAAAAGTGAAACACGAGAGTAATTCATGTCATCTTAACATTAATTAAGTCTTTAAAAGCATCTGGTATGGATCTATGTAACCTTGCTTTTTATTTTTCATTTTTTATGTTTTTTATTTTTATATTGATATGGTAAGTTTACAAATGGCAGCTTATGCTCCAAGCATGGGCTTAAACAAACTATAATCAAAATTTAAACAGGGTATTAACTGGCTTCAAAGCCAAAGTTTCATCTAAACTGTTTGATATCAATTAATACTAAACTCCCAATCAGATCATTCTAAACCAATTTTAAAGCCTGAGGAGAACTAGCACCAGTTTTCTTCTCATCGTCATGCTTCAGGAGAATAGACTGGGGGGGGTGAAAACAGCAGCTTCAAAATCAAATATTGCAGGAGAACTAGGAACATTCTGGGCAGCGTCATGAACCAAGGCAGGAGTAGAAAACACAGTAGTAATAGAATGTGTAGCCTTGATGGCAGAAATCACAGAAGTTCCAGTACCAATTACCTTTTCATCTCCTGAGCCACTATCTTGCATCAGATTATGTAGGATGACTTCAGTGCCTCAACTTGAAGAAGGACCAGCATCTGAAAGCACCAATTTTAGTAAGTCCCACAAGAGGCATTCAAGCTCTGCAAACAAGGGAGCTTGTTGAACTGCATGTGCCCCCATAGCATTATCATTTTCATGAGGCCATACCTCCTCAAGTAAAGGGATTGTGTTTCCAGCACCGTGTCTGTTCTGGATCTGAGATGATATTTTCACTACCAGCTGAAAATACTTCAATCAGCACATCATTTTGCTCTTCCAACATAGGGGCCTGATTATGAACCAAACCACCTTGCTGTCCTGCCACATTGTTTGCTGGGATCTGATTCCAATAGTCAGGGACCAAATACTCATCTGGAACTCTCTGCCACCCATCCTCCCTAGTAATTTGAATTACTAGGGATTCCATATTTATCCATTAGGAATCTCATCTTCATCTTCATACTACACCTTACCTGCAGGCAAGACTTGAAAAAACCTACCAATATTCGGACCCTGCTGAAATGATCTGAGAGCAATTGGAGAAGGTATCTTCCCAATCCTTCCCCCCCTCTGCATTCAATGCCCTGCTCATAACCCAACTCTCCTCTCCCATCCCCTATGAGGTATTTTGAAATTTTCAATTGTATTCCTATGGTCCAAAACTCTACTTAATTAAAAGAGACGACCATTTACATATTAAACTTAATGAAACAAAGATAAACAAGGGATGGGGGGCCTATCCTTTCATCCCCCACAAATCCACTCTACTTTCTTTGAAAATCCAACCCCAATATCTTGCACCATTCAAACCACAGCACAATTTGCATAACAAACATCTTCAACACCAACTAAAGCACATTAAAACTACTCTCAAATTGAAATTGAAATCATAAGAAAGCTTGAAAACAAACGTGCAAGCTCAAGAAGAAGATTGGAACAGCTCTAAAGGTCAACAGTCATTCACCTTCAACCAGAGCAAGAAAATCACCATTGCCCTTTCATTTTAATTTTCATTTTTTATATGTAAGTAGAACTAAACCAAGCACCTGTATGCTCCCAAGCTTGGGCTACAACGAAAAATTCAAGTTGCTACCAGAAACCACATGGCTGCCTCATAAGTATCAAAATATCTTTTGAACAATCTAACTTAAAAAATCGAGTGTTTTGAAATAAAAAGCATAAACAGTCTTAAAAACGAGAAGCTAAATTAAAGTGTCTTGGTTCAACTTTGAATTCATTGTTCATGCTTCAGAGATGTCTGTTGGTCTTCATTTTCTTGGCCAATATCATCTTTGTTCAGGAGGTACACTTTCATCATCTTTTCTTTCATGGTTCTTCAGACTTACTTGAGGCCCCTGCCCTATTTGAAATCTTCCAAGTTTTGAGTTTATTCCCTCACTACACTCTGTCCTCAACCTGCTCTGTTCCTATGTCTGACATCATGCTCCTTCCACCACTTAAAATCAAATTTTGATTTACATACTTTTGAGGCTCTGCATGAAACACAAATCCAGACCCTTGTGTGCCATCCTCTTTCAACTGAATCATCAAGAACCTATTATGACCAGAAGCAATTCTTACCGCTTTTGAAATGGACTGTGGAAACACTATTGTTCTCATCAAGAACCTGTTCCCAGGTTTAATTTTTGCAATAACAATGCTACAACTTTAAGTTTCCACAATTCCCTCTCGTACAATTTATTTTTTCTATTGCACAAAAGAAATATAGTAATTACCCACTAAATATAAAGCATTTTCATTTGCCTTACAGCAATAACAGTCTGTTTAGCCGAGGATGACTGCTCTTCATTCCTAGCAGGGATTGGATTTCTAACTGTAGATGTCAAATGTACATTGCCCCCACTATTGCTGTTACTATGTTGCAAGTTTCTAACATCAAAGTGTAAGGTATCGATCACAGGGGCAGTACTCTTAACCAACTGGGAAAGCTCCTGAATGTCTTGATAAATGGCTTGCTGAAGGGATCTAGCCTGCTGTATCAGCACCCCATCATCAACATTATTTCTTCTTTCCATATTCACTTCTTGCTACTCTCTACCAACTGGGAAAGCTCCTGAATGTCTTGATAAATGGCTTGATGAAGGGATCTAGCCTGCTGTATCAGCACTCCATCATCAACATTATTTCTTCTTTCCATATTCACTTCTTGCTACTCTCTAATTGCGAAAGGTTGATTGATTGTTTGACCTCTCCTCTCCTTCATCAAAAGCCAAGCCAAACAATCCAAAGAAGAAATAGAATTTCCATTTGCATCTAGCCATCTTGGTCTGGTTGGAGACACATAATCTGATGAACTATCTGATTCCATCTAGTGTGGCTTTTGTTGTTCCCGCTCCCCATCCATACTTCCATCTCCTCATAGTCAGCTGTAGTGAACGAAAAGTACTTTCGGGGTAGGGTTCCCTGCATAGTCACAAGGTTCGAATTCGAGTTTGAGTTCGATGAGGATAAAATTCGGTTCAAGTTCGCCAGTAAATAAAGTTCAAAAAAAAATTCGCCATTAAATTCAAACCATAGGAAAACATAAATTATATAATATATATAAATTAAAATAAATAAAAAACTAAATTAAAATTAAAATAATTATAAATAAAAAACTAAATTAAAATTAAAATAATTATAAATAAAAAACTAAATTAAAATTAAAATAATTATAAATTAATTAATTAAAATTCAAATAATTATAAATAAGTAAACTAAATAAAAATAAATTAATTAATTAAAATTAAAATAATTCTAAATAAATCAAAATAAAAAAGTAAAAAACATATAAAAACGAATTGAAAATAAATAGAAAAAACAAAGTTTATTGTATAAAAAAAACATAAAGTCAAAACAAAAAGAAAAAACCCTACCTGCAGACTGTTGTTGTGCACTCCTCATCCAGCCACGGCCGAGGCACCAGCGACGTACCAGCACCAGCAGCCAGCGACGGAAGCAGCAGTGACGGAACCAGCAGGGACGTCCTCGGCAGCAATGGACAGCTGAAAAAAGACTTTTGGGGAAGGCATGGAAGTGCTCAGCAGATGGTAGGGCTCAGGTGGGCATTCAATTCCACTGGAAAAAACTACCATTTTTTACCGCAATTTCTGGCCGAACTTAACAATTATAACCGAACTTTTTCAGAGCTTGAAAAAAAAGGCAATTTTCGATTTTTACGTTAAAATTCACCAAATCTTGTGACTATGGTTCCCTGAGTATGTTGATGGTCCATCCTTCTTCATTGCATACTTCCTGCCCAACTAAGATTCTTTTAAACCAATTCGGTAGAATTCATGTTTGTTTTATCCTATGCCCATCTTCCTGATTCTCATTGCCCTGATTTTGCTATAAGCTCTCCTCAGCCTGTTCCAGTATATGTTTCCCATTCATCCAGCAATACCCAACTCTGATATCCTGAACTAACTCCTGTAATTCTTCATGAGACCAACTGACTTGGCATCATTCCTTGTATGTTGGGAGGCAAAGGAGGTCACTGCAGCTTGGCCCCTAAAGAATTATATTTAGCCTTTTTGTTGAAGCTCGTTTTGAGAAAACTCCTTATGTCCTGTTGGCGAACCTATGGTGGCATTAGAGTAGATATAAATCTCTCTCATGGGGCCCTTTGTATTTAATTTTCTTAATTAACCGAATACATTGAGATGTATATTGGTGAGTAGGATCTTGGCTAGTCAACTCAACCTGAACAATTTTAATTGTAAGGATATTTATAAGAGGCACCTACTCGTCCATCTTCTGATCCAAATCCCAAGTGATATCTGGTTGGACAACGCTCTAAATTGCTAGAACTCAGATGTGTTATAATGCAGAAGAAAATATTAAACAAGAATTCAATAATATGAAATATCATATTCTAAAATGACTCATTGAAAAGACAGAGAACTGAAAAGTAATTTTATTAATTTGTACGTTATGTACATGGCATTCTCTTGAAGGAGATGAATATTTGTTTATGTTCCACTACCTTCATCTATCTTGATGCTTTCTAACTACCTATATATGTACATATAATCATACAATGCCACAGAAAAGAAAGAACCATTATGGAAGATGTAATGATTGCTCTTCCCTGGGTGACTCTTTCCCTTCCATCGATTATGGTTGAGCACCGTCAGAAATTAATGGTCAAATCGAGTCATATGGGAGGCTCCAACCCACTAAGGACAGGAACAGAAATACTGTTGTTACTCGATGGCGCTGCATATGGAGGTTTAAGCTTTGTGGTTTGGACTGTGGCAGCTGAGACCATGGAAAATCTTCTAATGTAGGCTGCATGAGGTTTGGAGCACTTGAGATAGCAAGATGTACTCAGTAGACGGTATCATTAGTATTGGCATGGTTATAGGCGTAATTACATATTTTAGTAGCCGATGAGTTATATGGTTAATGATTGTATTGTTGACCTTAGGTAGTTTTGTAATAACTCTCGTGAGTATGTTTGGTTGTTCTCGGTTAACCCATTGGGTCACTTTCTCATATAAATAGAATGACGTACATCAGGGAGAGGGCACTAGTATAAGGGCCACCCTGAATTATATGAATTGTACTGAGGCTTATATTTTATGAATACAAAGCTGTTATTGTTTGGATACTTTGTTTCACCATTGTATGTTATGCTATTAATTTTCTATTTATGTTGTTATTGGTAGCCTAGCATCTCTATAATCATTCTATATTTGGCATAGTTCCTTCAAAGAACATTGAGTCAAGTTAAAGTTGGTTTAAAAAGAAGCATGACGAGGCACCCGGTATCTTATAAGATATGTGTCGAACATAACTGTGAAACACCATGACAAAAGAAATTACAATGGTACAAAGAGTTCAAGAAGGAGACTGATGCATGCAAGAAATAATTCATGCTATTCACTCCGAACAAAGGCAGAAAGGGGGGCAACAAAACATAGTGAGGGAGGGGACTAAGAAGTTAAATAGTCTATTTAGTGGAGCAACACAAAAGAAGACAAACACTGCAATAGGCAGCCAATTCTAAAAATCCATCACACAAGGTACAAAGCAAAAGTCGAAGTAGAAGCCCAGGCTAAAGCATAAGAAGTCAAAGCCGGAGCTGGAGCCAAAACCAAGAAAAGTTCAGTTGGTACAAGTGGACTCTATGCCATTCATAGTAAGAAGTGTGGGCCTCATCGACTAGGTTGGATCATAGCATGTTGAAAGAGAATCGCACGACACGTTCATAACATCTCGAATGACAAGTTGGAAGGATTTGCACAAAACGGAGACTTGACAAAGTGCAAGATCATGTATAGATCTCTGCGGAAAGATGGGTCAATCATAAGGATGTGTTTGATAGTGCTAAGAGAGCAAAGGAATGTCAAACTCAAACCTTCTTAAGAAGGAGACTCGTATTCAAAGAACCACGCCAAAAGCAACATGTAACCAAAGTTATGGTTACCCCATCAACTCCATCTCTAGAAAAGCTAAAGCTACCAAAGTTCACAGGTGGAGGTCGGTGAAGAATCGGAGGATACCATACAACATAGAAGGAGATGTGTTATTAAATGGACTGTCAATGGGCACAGAGATGGATGTCTTTGGTTGTGGTGCTTTCCAGCCACACTTTGAGGAGTGGTCATTGATCCAAATCCCAAGAGATCAAGTGGACAACACTCTAAATGAGAATTTAGATGGGTTGTATGCATATATGGAAGCAATATTGAATAAGATGGAGAATAGAGTAAGTAATATAACTGAAACATAAAATCATATTAATATGTGCATTGTGTACATGGCATACTCTTGAGAAAGATGTAAGGTTGTCTACTTAACTACTATCTACCTCATATCTAGAGCTACAGATATATATATATATATAGATTACAAAGTCATGAATGTTAATGAACCGTTATGGAATTTGAATCGTTTGAGCATCCACGTGACTCTTCACCTTCCGATGGTTATGTCGCTTAACCTTCACATGCGCAGTATGTTGATAGGGTTTTGTCATGGATTGAGCTCTGGGAGTGCCAATTGTCATGATGCAGCATGGCACAGTATCTCATTGTGGCCATTTGAGTGTTGTGTGCAGATTTGGAGTTGCACGTAGGTTGGCGTATGTTACACAAAATTTGTGTGCATGGCGCACAACAATGTAGTGTTGTGCAAGCGTTGTGAAGTTGTGTTGTGCAGAGCTATGAGATGGCTGAACAATATTGAGCTTGATTATCTACATTTTGGCCCTCAACCCCACAAGGGCTAAGTCATTGACACTTACGCGCTCTAAACCTATCGGGTGGACTGCACGTTGTTGTCTTTGGAGCTATGCAACATGGATCCAGGTATAACACTCTAACCAAGTGATCTTCTCTTCATCAAAAAAGTCATTCATAGAAAAAAACAACTCTAATTGATCTAACTAATTATCTACTACATTTATTCTTCCTTCAAACATAGGAACATTCACTTGACCCCTGCGGGTTGCTCGACCACCAAAAGCTTTCTTTGATGTGTGAGTCAATGCAACCAACTGTTTGAGGACTTTGGCAAACTAGTTGAATAGATGTCTTTTGTTCTTTTAGAATCTTTTTAATCTAATTCTTTGTCAATGTGTGCTCATCATCTTGTGCTCTATTATCTCTAGACATCTAAACTTTATTGAAATGCCAAGGTAGATAGTCTAAGGGATCTCGTGGTTTCACGTTGAGCTTCAATGACTCCAACCTTGTTCAATCGCACATTGATCCAGTCGCAATTAGGAATATCAATTAATAAATGCCTTAGACCATACAGCCCTCAAAATACTCAGCAAAACAATTGCATAAAATGCAACAACACAACTTTATTTGATTTCAGCCAAAAGAAATACAACGGGCATAATAACACAATCACAACACGATCTCACAATGAGATTCATTACAACATCAAATCCATGGATCTCGGTGCTACTAACTCATAGTCTTTGCAAAATAACTCTCAGATCTAATCTCTATCCAATCTCTCACCTAAAGGGTCCCTTATCAAAGGCGTAGAGGCATTGCTTATATAGACACAAGACCCACCTACTTACATTAAGTGCTTTTACCCCACTAACAGCATTAACACACCTTAGTGCATCCCAAATATTAAATGTCTTCACATTTCCAAAGAACAAGACACATTAGTGCTCAACACATCCCCAAAACAAGTCAAGGACATTATGAATCTTTATCAGCTTCCATGACTATCGAAATTAAGTGCCAATTAGTCAGCAATGGCTCCAAATACATATAAAGTTGCACAACATCACAAGTCTTTAAAATCAGCAAACCTTTGTACTTTGACTCTTATGTTTGCTTAAGGATGATAAAGAACATTACCATTGTTTTTGCAAATGATATTAAACTCGATGCAAGACTATACATCGAAGTTTCAATGACCTCACAAAATCTCTATTACTCATCATCTTCTACGGTGAAGAATCAACTTGACCAAATACCCTACTTCAAGAAGTGACGCAAACTAACAAAAACATACATAATATCTCTGCACAATTATGTGGTAACAATAGATTATTACAATAGCTCACATTAGGCCTTTCAGACTCAACTAGACAGTAATTGGATATAACTGTGAAACAAAAGATACATGGATCGTTACACACACAGGTGTGCTCGCAGCCAACACAGAACTATACTAAACAAGTTGCTCACAAATGATAATGCAAAAAAACACAAAGACAATCAATGCAACAGAAAAGACTTGCACAAACTCACAACAAAACATATGTGCAGTAAGAAATATTACACAACACAACACTTGGAAAAATTGCTAAACTAACATGTTTTTGGTTGATGCAAGATCACTCATGAACCCAGATGCTCCTGCATCAAACATGCAAGATGAACCGCTTTGATACCAATGATCTAGATACCAAGAGGTCCAGGGGGCAACACTCTAAACGAAGATTTAAATGGGCTGTATGCATATGCATCAGCAATACTGAATAAGATGGAGATTAAAGAAACTAATAGAACTGAAACAAACAATTATATTAATTTGTGCATTAAGTACATGGCAAACTCTTGAGAAAGATGCATGGTTGTCTATTTTACTACTATTTGCATCCTATCTAATGCTACAAATATGTAGACATAGATTACAAAGTCATGAAGGCTAAAGAATCATTATGGAAGTCAAATTGTTTGAACTTCCACATGTGACTCCACCAGTTGGGGTTACATCGCTTGACCTTTAGATGCATAGTATGCTGACAGGGGTTTTATCGTGGGTTGGGCTTTGGAAATGCCAACTCTCATAGCACAATGTGGCACAACATCTCCATGTGGTCATTTGACTGTTGCAGGCACATGCAGATTTTGAATTGCACACAAGTTGGTGGTTGTTGTGCAAAGCTTGTGTGCATGGCATGCACCAGTGTAGTGCTCCACAAGCACTACAAATTTGTGTTGCACGGAACTGCAAGATGGCACAGAACAATGTTGATCTTGATTATACACACTTTCACACTTACACATTGTGGGACTTTCGGGTGGAGTGTGCATTGTTGTCTTTGGAACTATACGGCATGCATCCAGGTTTTAAGAGGAATATACGACGGTGCTTAAAGCATCGAGTTGTACGATGTTATCTTCTGAGTTACATGGCATGTATCATTCCACTACGCAAAAGGCACATGATGCAAGGTGTTGCACTAAGGTGCTCAAAGCACTAAGTTGCGCAAGGTTGTGCAAGCAAACAAAGCACCCAAAGTAAAGAAACAGATCTGCATGGATGCCTGTGGATTAGCTATTGATTAGTACACAAATAAACCAAACACTGATAAAGTTACATAGGAGAAATTGAGGAAAGCATTTGAGAATGAATTTACGCTCCTCAAAGATGACAATGGGATTGTTGCTGAAATCTATAATACCCGGTAAGGTAAACATAATAATCTTCACACATATAACAAAAGACTCAAAGAACTATTGGGAAAATTTGAAAAACAACCTACCGACGACTTGAAGAAGCAGTGGTTCAATGAAGGGTTGGTACCCATATTACGTTGGACGATGAATGTGGTCCCATCCTCACCTTACAAAGATGCATTACAACCAAGCCATGAGCATTTGTAGTGAGAAAAAGACACTGTTGCATTCAAAAGGACATGAAGAAGATGAACCTAACTCTAGTGATAATGTGAACTTAGATCAATGGGGGCCTTGAGAAATGACATACTCCGGATGATGAGGGAACTAAAGGGAGATAGTAAGAACGAAGTCCAAGATTATTCTATAATATCTGTCAAGTTAAATGGCATTCAGTCAAGGACTGACCATGAAATTTGTGGAATACAAACATCCAAGTACTATTCGCATGAGGAGAGCCATTAACACCACACACCACGCCACCAAGGAACTATTGATGACAAAAGAATAGTGGTGGTGGAAGTTGACTCCAGTACAAATCCCAAGAACAACAAATTATAGTGTTGGGAGTGCAATGAGTGGGGTGATTTGACAAACGATTGCCCTAACCAATGGCAATGGACTTCTTTGTAGATGGTGTGGGCTCAAGGACAATAACGATGTCAATTGCCCAAAACAAGCCAACGTCAATAATATTGACATAATTGAGGGCAAAGAAGTTATGCCAATTACCAGAGCACAAGTGAAGGAAGCTAATAACCCCAAACCACATACAAAGAAGGAAAGGGTGGCCAAAGCGAGGGTGGAAATCAAGAGGGCTATGGTCAAGAACAACATCAATCAAATGAATATACAAGCACATTGACGAGCAGATTGGAGTCCAACATGGAGCATACAACAATACACCTAACATTAGGTGATGAGGAGGGCAAAAAAACCTAAAAAAAAACCATAGTCGAACCCCGTTATCAAGTGACCAAGCCATCAATCCTATGCTCTTGACAATGAACCTAGCCCAACAACTAGTTGTTGAGCATATGGGAATTTTGGGCAAGAATTTGACAAATACTATCATCAATGGTGGTTTTGGCGTGAATGTTCTTCTAGAACACTTGTAAAAGTTTTGGGAAGACAACTATGTGGCCTCCAACATTTCAACTAGTAGGTTATGATCAACAAAACATTGAGGTATTGGGTGTACTGATGGGACAAAAGGTAATTATTGGAACCAAACCCTTTCTTTTGAATTTTGTTATCTCAGTGCAAAAGAAGAACTATGATGCATTGGTGGATCGGGGTTGGTTGATAGCAGCCAAAGCCAAACATAGTTGGAAAAAAGAATTCGCTCCATTGAAAACAAAGGATGGAAGGATGTCATCATTTGAAGAATTAGAAAGACGGTGAGGAAGTAACCTCGTCACACTCTGAATAAGAATGCTTGGTTGACGAGAATCTAGTTGACGGGAATCGACATATGATGGAACTTAACGATTAAGGGGTCTTGGAGTTATAGTTATGCTCCAATAATGAGACAAACTCTCTCAACAGTTTGTTCCATTGGTAGATGGAAAACTACGAAGTGTTCCAGCCTGATTGTAGTAGCACTGAGATTATCACGATTGAAGAAGGCCAACACTTGTAGCACAAGGACCAAAAGAAAATGTTGATGATGCCAAGTACTTATGAATTGTCAACATCACAATCTACTTACCCACTTGAGTATGAGGGGTCTAAGGAAAAAAATTAATAGAATATGAGGTATCGCCTCTTGAAGTACTACCTATTACATCAAGTGTGTTCGATTTAGATGAATGACAAGTGATGGCATAGGGGGAAATAGAAGCTATGCAACATAGAAGAAAGCATTGGCATGACAAACATCTCTGAGGGATGAACTTCAAGGGTGGAGCACTAGTTTTGAGATACAATGAGAGGCATGAAATTAAACCAGGTAAATTTAGAGTGTTGTTGCTCAAACCAATTAAAATTGTAGAGATTTTTGATAATGGGGCAAATCAAATTTTAATACTTGGATAGGAAGCCAATCAAGGACACAATAAATGGCTTCAAATTAAAACTTTATCGAGTAAGGGCTGAAAGTATCCACTTGCTCGACATCAAAATTCCTTTGAGGGAAACAAATGATGAAGCAAGGATAAATGCACAGGACCCATACAAGGAGATTGACCAAGTCCATTCTTTAAAATCACCCACACCAGCAAAAGTGCCTAATATTAAAAGATCGGCAACCTCGGTTGCGGTTGACCACTATCTTCGAACAAATAAAAAATCAAACACGGTTCGAGCATTTAAAAGAAGTAGCAGAGGAAATTAAGGAACTGTTCAACCCTCATATGCTAATTGCCCAC
Organism: Torreya grandis; assembly: GCA_037957365.1. NCBI lineage: Eukaryota > Viridiplantae > Streptophyta > Pinopsida > Cupressales > Taxaceae > Torreya > Torreya grandis. Next base: position 5,237,737 of record JARHVA010000169.1, on the reverse strand, counting down.
GATGTTGACTCTCCCTACCATACGACCCACATCCTCAACCTCACCCACTCGACCTGGAAGCTATGGTTAGCCCCCTCATCTGCCATCATCGTACAATTAAGCAAGTGTACGACCACACTTTATCGTGGCTTTTTGGGTTGAAAAACCACCCCCTACTACCTTTGCTCGACCCCTTACCACCACTAGTACTTAATCAATAGAATATGACCCTGAGTCATTCAACACACAGCGACAGCAATACCCTTCAGTGGTCATACAGTTTTCTACAAGCAACCAACAACAAAAACTACCATCTGGATACACTGCCAACCACCCCCTTAGACAATCCACCAGCAAGTATATAGTTTAAACCCCCTGCCGCTAATCGATTTTCCATAGGTGCTTGACCTCCAGCAGCAGTCACATGACCAACATATGACCAAAACAATATAAGTCGGTGGCACCATTTTGCCTATAAAGTATAAATGCATCATTATGATAGTTGCACTCTCTTTTATACTTGGCTATGAACATAATGTTTAAGATAATGAGGATGAATAATCCAGTAGTGATAAAGATACGAATCTTCCAAAAGTTCCAGTGACTATGCAGAGAAGTTGTTTGTAAGGCACATCACAAGGGTACCAAGAAATGTAAAAAGAGAAAGCAAGCCATATTATAGTGTGTTTTGCGCAACCTCAAAGACCAAAATCATGTTCAATCTGAGAGTGGTGATTGGGTTAGCTATTCACCTCTTCAACATTTGAAAGATCCACAATCCTTTGGACACTTGAGTTTTGGGTACCTAATTCCACTAAGCAGGCACAACATGGTCAGATGTCTTCCCTCACTAAAGAAGTATATTGATGTGTGTTTTAGTTGTCTATTTGGAAAACAACATTGAGCTCCATTTGGCACAAGTACATATCGGGCTCCTGGTCCACTGGATCTGGTGCACATCAATCTTTGCAAGCCCATGCAACCCAGTGTTAGTGGATTCCAATATTTTCAGCTCTTTGTTGATGACTACTCATGAAAAATGTGGGTACATTACCTGAAGACTAAGGATCGAGACTTTCAAGCCTTCAAAGAATTCAAAGCCAGTATGGAATGACAAACTGGTCATCGCATTAATGTCCTCTGCTAAGATCGAGGGGGGAATACACCAATAAAGAGTTCTCAAAATTTTGAAAGGCACATGGCATTCCCCAACAGCTGAGTACACCTTATACTCCACAACAAAATTGTGTTGCAAAATGCCATAATCGCACTAATATGGAAATAGTGAATAACATGATTAAGGACTCACACTTGCATCATACATATTGGGCAAAAAGCAATTCGCATAGCGATCTACCTACTGAATCAAGCACCCACCAAAACTCTCAATGGTATCACACCACAAGAAGCACGGACTAGGAATAAGCCTTCTATATCACATCTTCGTGTTTTTGGCTGTAAAGCACATATGCATGTCCCTAAAAAGAAGAGAAAAAAACCAGGTAAGTCATCATTGGCATGCATTTTTCTTGGCTGCAGTGAAAAGCCAAAGGCATACTGACTCGTGGATCCAAAAACTAGGAAGACATAAATCAGCGGGAATGTTATACTTGATGAGAAGGGTGAGTCCAATCCACCCTCCACACAGTCACCTAATACAAACATTAGACGCATAAATATTTCAAAAGTTGGTAGTGGTAGTGAGGATGAGTACAATGATGACAATCAGCCACGTCCTTCAACTCAACCACCCATTGTTCAACGTATGCCCAAGTGGTATTCCAGCACTATACGAGATGCAAAATTGGATGGAGTCCTAGACACTTCCACTACAGCAGCGAGGACTCATAGCATGGCTTGTGAAAAAGTGAATTTGGTCCTAATGAGGACAGTTGCAGAATCTTTGAGCCCTCAACGGTTCATGAAGCCCAAGAATCAAAGCCTTGGAAAGGGACCATGGATGAAAAGTATCATTCACTAATGAAGAACAATACATGGCAGCTTGTTGATCTTCCACTATAGAAGCCCATCAGTTGCAAGTGAATCTTTAATACCAAGTACAAGGCAAGACTTGTAGCAAAAGGCTAAGCACAAAAGGAAGGCACTGACTATGAAGAGACTTTTGCTCCCACAAGCAAGATAAAGACTATCAGAATGGACTTTGCTATGACTGCACAGTTTGGATGGAAAGTCCATTAGATGGACGTGAACAGTGCCTTCCTAAATGGAGATTTGCAAGAGGCAGTGTACATGACCCATCCAAAGGGTTTTGTCACACCTAGTAAAAAATGAGTCTGTAGATTCATCAAGTCATTGTATGGTCTCAAGTAGGCTCCCTAAGCTTAGTATATCAAGATTGGCGAGAATCTAATACAACATGGATTCCAGAGGAATCCATATGATCCAAACCTCTACCTCAATGAGCAATGGGGGAGGTAGTGATTTTAATTGTGTATGTCGACGATCCAGTCATCACTGGCAGCTCATTGAAGATGATTGACGCAACAAAGAATGATCTTAAGCAATTGTTCAAAAGGACAGGTCTCAAGCTATTGCACTATTGTCTTGTTTTGGAGGTATAGCAAAAGGGACATCACATCTTTGTGTTTCATATGAAGTATGCCAAAACCGTGCTCGAGAGATTCCAAATGATGGACTGTACACCTATTGTAACACCTATGGAGACAAGACTACAATCGTCTCATTCATATCCATCACCAACAGTAAATGCCAATCTCTATCATCAATTGATTGGGAGTCTCATTTACTTGACCTATAATAGACCAAATATTAGCTATGCTATCAGCTATTTTTCATGATTCATGCAAGAACCAAAGATGACGCACTAAAAAGCGGCAAAGCCAATACTGAGATGCATTCGAGGTACTATACAATATGGCCAAGAATATAAGAAGAATTATCAATTCTTCTTGACAAGTTACACAGACGCAGATCATGCAAGTTCTATTGATGCCAAGAAATCCACATTTGGATTTGTTTTCTTTTTGGGATCTAGTCCTATCTCATGGGGATGCAAGAAGCAAAACTTTGTTTTGCGATCTTCCACTGAGGCAAAGTATCATGCAGCGGCACGAGCTATTTGCGAAGCAATATGGCTACGTCACATATTTGAAGAATTGGGAGCACCACAAACTCAACCTACAATTTCACATTGTGATAATCAAGGTGTTCTAAAACTTGTTTGCAATCCAATGTTTCATGAGCGCATGAAGCACATAAAGGTTCAAGTCCATTTCATACGCAAGCATGTTCAACAACAAAACATTCCGCTCCAGTTTTGCCCTCTTTGAAGCATTTATAAGCTCCAGTTTTGCACGTGATAAATTTGAAGCATTTATAAATTCTCTCTTGTACTCTCAAGACTATGATGAATTAAGAGGGGAATATTAGAATAATCAATTACATTATTAGATATTTAATTCATCCTTTTTCTATTTGTAAAGTGAAGTTGTTATTAAACCAACTCGCATATACTTAAATAGAGGTTTGTTGTTTGTTATGGATTGAACAAACTCACATAGTGTATAGGATATAGACTAATATTGACCTCCTAGTTTATAGGAGTCATTTTTAATGAATTGATATGTATAAATTCCTATGTATTTTAAGGTGATTGATGGTTGAATAAAATATATGATTTATTCTCTGTCAAAATTTAATACCTAGGGCTTTGGTTCTTTGCAAACAAGTGGTGCGCAGAGGTTTGATTGGCAAGACAAAAGAAGTTTGGCCATGTTTGGCATTGCGCAGGGGTTGGATGTTTAAAGAGATCACAATTTAGCATATTTTTCAAGAAACTCCACAAAAGAATTTTCTGAATTTTCAAGGGACACTTATGGGAGATGTATAGAGATGCTAGGAAATGGCCTCTAAAGTCTCCTTACATCTAGAGGTTCCCCCATATTCATCTCCAAGATGGAGACACATTTATGATATGGGAGACGACTACCAAGGCGCAAGGTACATGTTTCCAAATAATTACAAGACCAATCAAAATATCTAGAAGCCAGCATATGAAAGGAAGACAAACTAACCCCTGCACATACAGCGAACATTAGTGCCATAATTTGAAATTCATAGGTTGATAACTGTAAATTTACCATTAACCAATTGTATAAATACACCTTATGGGCATATTTGGTTTATGTTTCAAGCAAGTTATTGGCATGGGTTCGGGTATGAAGGGTGGCCTTGTTTTCGATGTTAGGTTAGGTATGCCTTGGGATTACCTCTATAATATTATAAGTGCTCTCAGAATCAATGAGAGTCACCCCAATTCTCCCCTTCACTTTGTTTTTGACTTTTAGGGTTTGATATTTGGTGATTCATTGTACGATGAAGAGTGCAAGGCAGCAAAAAGAACTTTGAGAAGACTTGGAATGACCAAAAAAACAAAAAGGCTTATGAAAGAATCATTCGGTCTAAAAAAGAAAGCCACATGTGCACAAGGATAAAATAATTAATTTCTCTTCGAAAGCATAATCCCAAAGGCATTTGGAGGGAACTACAACCAAAAAAGAAAGAAACAGAGAACAATATTACAAATACCCAATGGTTAGAGTACGCAAAGCTACTCTATGAAAGAGTTTAGGATAAAGATAACCCTCCTGTAATCAACACAACTAACCTTTTTTCTACGAAATATATCACTCAAGGCATAAAGAAACTAGCAGGCAGTAAGGCACAAGACATAGATGGGATTTAAGCTAAATATCTAAAGTGGGGCTTAGATACCCTCACACCGCACATCAAAAGCATATTCAATGGTATCATCCAGGAAGACTTCTCGGCAGATTGGACAACTAGTGTCGTTATCCCTCTCTATAAGAGTGGGGACATCAATAATTCGTCTAATTACCGAACTATCATAGTCAATCCCCCCATTGGAAAGCTATTTTGTAGCATGATAGAGCAAATAATTAAAAGCTGGGCAAAAAAAGAGGGCAAAAGGGCAAAAGGTCAAGCAAGATTGGCCAACATATTCTACCAACCATTGCATCACTCTTAGACACATGATCAAAAAAGTGTGGGATACTCAGGGAGAAGAAGTTTTTTGTTGCTTTGTTAACTTCAAAAAAGCATTTGACACAGTCCCTAGAAGTAAACTCTAGGGTAGAATGGAGGATCTTGGAGTTCCAAATGAGTATAAAGCAGCAGTGCACATACTTTATGAGCAAGTCAAAGCCAAAATCAGAACAAGTGACGGAATTTCATAATGCTTTCGAAATGACATTGGAGTCAAACAAGGATGTCCTCTATCTCCCACCTTGTCTAGACTATACATTGATAAACTAGAAGAGTGGATACACTAAAAGAGGGGATGTCCACCTAGCTAGTTATGTTATAAAGTTACTTTTATATGGAGACGATCTTATTCTAATGACAAAAATAACCCATAACTTGAGAGAACATTTGAAAGCTCCAGAGCTCTTATGCCAAGACGTGGGAAAGCAAGTGAACACTAGTAAAACAAAAGTCACGATCTTTTCTCTATAGAGAAAAAAGAAACAAGTTGAGTTCCTTTTCGAAGGCACCCTGCTAGAAGTAGTGCAAGAATACAAATATCTCAGGCTTGACTTCCACAACATGCTTAGTTGAGAGACCTATAGGGCAAAAAGAATCCAAGGAGGTTGGAACGCTTTATACTCACTACAAAACACATGTAAGAATGCAGAATTATAAGATTGGAAAACCAAGAGAACCTTGTTCGGCCTACTTGTCACACCAGTGGTCCTATATGGATGTGAAGTTTGGGGCAGCAATGTGTCTAATTTCAATTGATAAAATGTCCCAAAATATGATATTTTTTGAATTCTAATTTTTTTGCAAAACCCTATGTAAAATATCAATTCTAATTTTTTATTTCCAGCAAACCCTAACACCCAAAATGATCACAACAAGGCTGCAAAAATCCAACTGAAACCCTAACAACACTTTGACCAATTTCCAATGAATAAATAGGACAAGGAGAGTTTCCCTTCAAACCCTAGATGCCAAAGATGGAAGAAAAATGCAAAATTAATAACTTGCTTCTTCACTTCAAATTATGCAAATTTATGACCAAATAATCAGCCCAAAATTACTAAATATAAATCTGGAATTAATGCTTATTTTCCAGCAATTTATGAAGCAATAAATGTTGGAAAAATTCCTTAAAAATAAAAAATAAAATATAGGAAATTATCCAATATATTTGAAGCTCTAGAGCCCTCCAAAATACCTCGGAAATTCTTGAACAAATGCTCGAAAATTCATATAAAAATCAGATTGAGGTTTGGGCATGAAAAAGCCCTCAAACCCTATCAAATACTCCCAATACCAATTTGCCCCGGCTAGAAAATATTACAATAAAATTCAGAATGTTATTAGGGAAAGAAATGACCCTCACACACTACCAATCACTCCCAAATCCAATCGCCAACCTCCACAAGCAAGTCGCCCAACTTGGAAACCCTTCTTTTTGTCTTTTTTTGAATTTGATGATCTATGGCAGCTCCAAGGTGAAGTTGCCCCACGGAAGAATGAGGGTTTGCATCATCAATCTCTTTACTTGAATGTTTTCATCTTCAAAGCAAATGGGTCAAGCGTTTCGTGCTCAAAGTCCAAGATTTGAATATCAAAATTAGCATCCTCATCAAATGATCCCCTCCTTTGTTTTTATACCATCCCCAAGGGGTATGCCCAAAAGGAGGTAAATACTTTTTCAAAATTATAAGAAAGAACATTTTTTACAAATCCACTTAAGTGGATTGGCACTCATGACCCTTAAAAGGCCCCAACTTAAGTGAACTTTTATAACATAAAGTATTTTTCACAAGTGTTATTTAAAAAAACCAATTGTTCTCGTTCTTTATTTTCTTTTCCCTTAGCCCCGAGAAATGGATTAAGGCTAAGGGTCTTCAAAGATGTCCCGATCAAAAGAGGGATTTGACAAATGGAGACAGATAGAGAGAATCCAAAAACAATTAATCACAAGCAACCTCAAAGTCAAAGCCTCAGCTCCATATGAAATTCTATTAGCCAAAATAGGTACTTTTCTATTGGAAGTATTAGCAATGACTCGAACTTTAAGTCATTTTAAAAAGAAGCAAAGTATGAAGAACCATCAATGGCCCAAAATGGTAATCGAAGAACTAGGAAGAAGAAAAAACATGTGGATGAAACAAAAAAACAAATGGATGAGTAAATGGGACATCAACATTCAAGAATGTCCAAACACCAATGACAAAATAAAAAAGTATGTGAGAGAAATTCTGGACAGAGATGTGAACAAAGCAAACAGGACGGGAGAAAGCATACTACATCAAAGAGTATAATTCCACATGGGAGCATGAAAAAAAGACATACACAGGGGCAGAAATCAAATGAAAAACAAAGATATTGATTACACAATTGAGGACTAGCTCGCATCATCGTAGATGTGAAACCGGTAGGTGGATGGTACTCAAGGAAGAATGGGAAACAAGAATATGTTTATTTTGTGACAAGCAAATAGTGGAGACAAAACTGCACTTTATTATGAAATATGCAGCCTATAATGACATCCGCATCAATTACAAAGACAGCTTAAGGGTTGACAACTTAGCTGACTTGTTTGAAGAGGAAATATTAAATCCAACAACAAGTTTTCTAATCAAAATCTGTAGTAGAAGAGTTAGCATCAAAAAAGGGTTTGAAATTTTGAATGATTAGTAAGACAGCCCTTGTGTCAGGGGATTGTGTTAGCACAGAACAGCTTTGTTACAGCCCTTGGTCCCATAGACTGCTCGGTCTCATGCACATTATTAAAATATTTCATTAATTCATTCATGCCATTAAGTGAAATAGTTGGTATTTCATGCTGATCTAGGTCCACAATGTCGGTGATTTTTTCGATTTCTGTTGTTTCCTTGTGATCAGTTTCAGCGATTTCCTTATTTTCTTCACCCACAACTTCAATCATATGGAAATAAGATTTACACTCATATCCCCTCGACCATACCTCATTGTAATTAAAACAAAGCCTATTTTGGCATAAATCAGCAATGACAGCAAGGTCTGCTAATCTTCCCTTTGAGCGTCCAACACTGAATTAAAGGGAAAATCAGTTTTCACTTTATCTTTTGATTCCTATTTTGCTGCTATGCTGGTTTTGGTTGTAGTTCCAGCTGTAAATCAACTCTTAACCGCCTCCGAATAGACTTCTACTTGTTGGATAGTTTCCTCAAGACTGGAAAGCTTCAAAGCCTTGGCATACCCTCAAATGAAGTCTTTCAATCCATCAATATACATAGCAACTGCCTTGGCAGAGAGATACTTTCCAGCAACAAGCAAGCTTGATAGAATTCCCTAGAGTAGCATGCCACAGTTCCTTTTTACTTCATATGTTTGAGAAACAAGAAGTAATCTTCTTGTGTGTGGGCCTCAAAATTACAATAAACATTTGTCACAAGTTGTTCCCATGTCGTTATTTCCAGTTGATCACCTGCATCATCCGCTTTTTCTTTATGCTCAGCCATCTGCTACCAATCAAATGCAGGCCCATCAAGTTCTAAGGTGGAAAATTGGAATTTTTTTAAGTCCCCCATAGGATTGAGCCAAAGAAATGAGAAAGCTTCCCTATCCAAGGTCTGGCTTTAATCTCATATCTGGCCCAATCAAACATAGGAATAGTAATTTTCTATAGATGAAGAAACCTCTGATTTATACAATTTATTTCTTGGTGTTCTTGGTCACCTTGCATTTATTGCTTAACCCAACTTCCAACAAAAGGGTTCTTATTTCCATCATGTCAGTTAGCTTCTTTTCTGAGGTCTCTTGTACCCTTCCACTTCTATGCTATTCCAATATCTTCTCGTCTTTCCTCCTCTTTCCTCTTCTATGCATGATTTCCTTCATTTCTTTCCCAGGGTTTTAAATGTTTCCGTTACTGATAATGTAGATTCAGACCTCAAATTATCATACATACGATGGCAAGAGGAGTCCTTTGTTGGTGTTACTCTACAAGGTAAATAAAGTGGCTTTGATACCACTGTTATGAGCACAACAAAAATATCACTGCAAACCCTATAGTAATCAAAAACCAAGACTGAACAAGAAGCTGAAATTGTATCTGCTAGAAAATTCAGACAATGAATTTCTGATAAACTGAAACAGTATGATATTTGAAAGTTGAAAATGCAAGGAAAAGAAAATAATATCTTATCTGCTGTAAAAATATATGGCAAACCCTATATCTGAAATCTGAAATTATAGAAAAGCTAAATAACTCTCAGATTTCTAAAACTGCAAAGAAACAAAACCTTATATTTACCAGAGATAGATATGAACAATATGTAGAAGAAAATATTTATTTTGTGAAAAAGGGTGATGCCAACACATGCCAAATCCTGGAGAAAATGGATGTTGATCTGGTCAAACACAGTCATCACACCAATGCACAAGAGCTTCTTTCCCTAAGAGTCTAATTATAACCTTTTTTACTGCTATAGCTCTTTTGCCTCTTGCATGTGGGATAACTTAAAGTTACTTTTTATAGTTAATTTCCCTCAATGAACCTTTTAACTTTATGCATGGGCGATGAGTAACTCATGTAAGCAAATATAAAGTTGAGAGAATAAAGAAAATGGAAGGCATACAGCACACTTACGCCTTTGTGTGTATGCATCTTTTATTAAGCCAAAAAAGCGGTGACATTCAGTTGGGAAGGTTGATAACCAACTGTTAGTTAATGCTTAACTAACAGCTAATTAATAAATTTTATACCCTTCTTAATGACTAAACTGGAGACTAATCCAAGTTTGTCCCGAAATTTCACAAACAAAGAGGGACCAAAGAGTTTAGTCATTACATTCACAGACTACTCTTTCGATATCAACATGAAATATGCAATCCTCTGACATTTTGTTGTTGTCCAATGTAGGAGGTTTGGTGTAGACAAAAAGCCAAAACATATAGACAACAAAACAAAAATCCGGTCGTGTAGACATAAGATATATCAAGTTGTCCATCAATTCTCTGTAGGGTGATTCACTGACCGGTGATGAATCATCATTCGCTGATAACTTCTGCCCAACCTCCATAGGTTTGAATCCAGGATTGTGAAGATGTTCATCACATAAAATATACTACGCTCATGGAGCCTACTTAAGTCTGTACAAGGACTTGATCAACTTGCAAACCAAATGATCACGACTAGGAACCTAAAAACCTTCAAGCAACACCATGTAGACCTCCTCATCCAAATTTCCATTCAGAAAACTAAACTGGGTTGCTATGGAGAGAAACACCTAAAATGCGACCATCTTCATAGTAAGAGTAAAAACCAACTCCACAGTAGGAGAAAAAACTATCTACTAAGCTATTCACTCATGTGGGAAAAGCCTTTCGCAACAAGATGAGCCTTGTACATGTCCAAAGTACCAATTATGTCCACCCATTTGCATCCACTAGGTTGTTTAACTGGCAATTCAAGTACCATTAAAAAGTCAAAAACATGACCAAAACGACCATGCTCTGTTGAATTAAAAACCTTGTTTCCAATCCTCTAGGCAAATGCCTTTGACTAAGGCATTTCATCCTCCCTCACAACTACTCATGCATTTGTCTGAGGAATTGCATCCTCTCACACAATCTTTATTGTGGATATCCCTGTTGACCATTTTTTATCACCATGGAGAAACAGCGTCCGATTTCAGTTCAGGGTTCAGCAATCATACAGGGTTTTAAAGTTCAATCAAAGTTTGGCAAAAAGAGACTAAGTCAAAAGGAAAAAGTCTTAGCGCATTCTCAAAAGTTGGCCTTCACGCTTTTCGGCAAAAGAAAAGTCGTACGTTTTGCACGGATGAAGGTCTACAAAAGTTCTGAAGACTTCGCAAGAATTGTTCAAGTATTTAGGTCTTCGAAAAAATTGTTTATGACTAGTCAAAACTTTTGCGAAAACAAAAGTTCTGAATGCTAAAGTTCCGAATGGAAGTCGCGAAGTCTACAGGAAACCTGAAGAAATCTTTTCGAGAATTTTTTTAAGTGTTGGGTCGTCGGAAAAAATGTTGCGAAGACTAGTCGGAAATTTTGCTCTGAACAAAAGTTTCGAAGACCAATGCCCAAACAGAAATTGCAAACAAAAGTTATGAAGACTAAAGCAAAAATTCGGAAAAGACATGAAGAAAAGTTGGAACTTTCGCACGAAGGCTCAAAAACAAAAGTTCCGAACAAAAGTCGCGAAGACTTCACGAGAATTTATCTAAGTTTTTAGGTCTTCGAGAAAATTGTGCAACAAGTCGGAACAAAAGTTGCAACAACAAAAGTCGCGAAGAAGAGGAAAGCCCGAAGATTTTGCAGAAATTGTCTAAGTCTTTCCCCCTCAAAATAAATGTTGCGAAGAAAAGTCGGAACTTTTGTGCGAAGGCTCAAACACAAAACTTGCGAAGACCAAGTTCAGACAAAAATGCGAAGGCTTGAGTCTTCGCATTTTTTTGAGCGTGAAGATTCATGATAAAGAATGCAAAGATAGCGAAACCAAAGGCCAACAACCGAGTAAGATGCGCCGATGCAGAAATCCCAAATGATTGCCACGTGTCTGGGAGGCATCAAATACAGCAGATCAAGGTTGATGGGCATTCGCCCATTATAAAGGCATCATAACTGATTAGCTCAACAGTGTCAAGGAGAAGTTTGAGCTTGCATTGACTGATCTCGACAAAAAAAAGACAAGCTCGACCCTGAACTGCTTGATGAACAAAGTCAAACAGGTGGAAGCCAAGTTAGCATTTCTATCGTAGATGACACCTATCTAAATACAAATCAAAATCAACAAAGCGATGTGCCAAGTTGCGAAGCAAGTAGATGGCAGGAGATGAACTGCCAAGGTGCACATTAATGAATATGGTTGGGCCGCGGCAAAGAGAAGTGACAGAAGCAATAGAATCAAGCCAAAATATTCCAAGGTAGTAACTCCAAGAGACCTACAATCGCATTCCTGCGCACAGACACCTTTGATTTCAGTCGGGGTTGGTGAACGATTAAGTATTGGTTGCTCCACAACCAATGAGAGAAGACGTTGAGCTAACAGATTCAAGTTTAAAATGATCATCACTATGCCTCGAGGGCGCAATCAGAGTTCCAATCAACTTTGGCCATCCATATCTGATTTGCAGAGAGATTGGGTGTCTCAATTTCCTGATATTCATTTAATTTTCTCAATTATATTTATGATTGTAATCAATGAGTCGTGGGCTTCCCATTGCCTATAAAAGCCCAAGTCTTTCATTGTAAAAATGTCGATGTTTTTAGTCACAGTAATGCTGCCAAAATTTGCCCTCCACGAGCCCTTTACTACTTGAGCCTTGCAACTAAAGAGAATTGAGTTTGCCTTTCTTCATGATTCTTGCATTTTGTGTGTATTTTTGGTTTTTTGATCTTTCCCTGTGGGTAATTCTCGCCCCTCATTGTTGTCCATCCCTCAGCACCTCTATGTAGAACTTGGCTCTCTCTTGCAGGTCGTATGTTGTGTGCACATAGGTCTATGCAAGCACTATTTGTGGATCGTTTGTTATCCCTCTTAGCGTTGTATTGTGTCATGCGCCTTCATACGAATTACTTATGCAAGTGAAGTGTCCATTTTTTATATCATGTAATGTTTTCTCACTTTCTGCTATTGTAGTGTGTTCTTCAAAGCCTCTAGAGGTGCTCTTTCTAGTCTTGGTGCATCACCTTTTAAATTTCAGCAACCCCCTCCCTCCCTTTTCCCCTCAATAGATTTTAGATTTAGAATTAACAGTAGATTTCTCTTCAGTTCTTTTAGACCTGCATGTTGATCTTAAATCAAATGCATTTAGATTAGAAGGAAGCCAACGTTCTCTGGAGGTTCATTCCAAAGAGCGCAAGACTCCCACACCTTGGGGGACAATCTCATTGTCTCACTGAACCATCTTCCAATTCAGCAGGTGCACAGTTCGAATGATAACAATTCCCTCCACAACTAGTGCATGTAAGTTGACTAGGGCAAGGTAAACTAGCCTATGAGGAATTTCATCCTCCAACATATCTTGTATGGCGGAGTCTTCCTCCACACGTGCATATGTGTTGACTGTGACAAGGGTCAACAAATCTATACAAACCACCTTGCCCAATACCTAGGGCAATTAATCTGTCATGTTTTACATCAAACACAATACATTGCTTCCCAAATAAATGTATAATAATGTTGGGATTTTCAGTTTACTGACTAATAAATGATATTTTTATGCATGCTAGGAACACACCTAACATTCCTTACTATGATTTTCCTAGCATTATTCAATACTATGCAAATATCTCCTATCCCCTCTACTGCATGTAAATAACTATCAGCTAATGAAACTGAATCAGAAAAACTTGTACTTGCTTTCAATTTGACATACTAGTCCTTACATGAGAAATGTTTGGAACTACAGGAATCAATGAATTAGCAATTGGCAACACTTTCGTTCGAGCATGGTATAATGCCATGAGCATACTCTTCCTCGAAATCCCATTCTTTTTCAACTGTTGCCGCATTTGTTGCTTGACTAATTTGTTAAAAAAGTACATATTGTTGCTTTTGGCGATCATTTTTGACATGCCCAACCTTATGACAGTAAAAGCACTTCATCTAATACTTGGAAGATGAATCAACAAGGATACGTTTCTACTCTACTCGCTCTCCTTCCTCAGCTTCAGCTGAGACTAGACTGACCTCTTCATCATCATCACACCGAAACTCACAGGATCACAGATCTTCTCCTAATTCTTATTTTCCTTCTTATTCTAAGAGAAATAACAAATATTGTAATAATTGTAAGAGGAACCATGACCAATCAGAATGTTACTAGTTAGAGAAGAAGACTCTAGTTGTAAATCTTACCGATGAGGAAATACATTTTGTTCCCATTGAAGTTGTGGGTAATGACACAACATATGATGAGCTCAATGGTCAGTTGAATAAAGTCGCCTTAATGCATCACTCCAATGCACAAGGGAGTCGTGACAGTTTGTTTACCACAGTAGCTCATCTCACAAATGATTTTTCAATCGATTGTATTATCGATAATGGCTCACAAAATCACTTGATTGCGAAGAGCCTTGTTGACAAACTACACCTACTGATGGATCTACATCCTCATCCATATCCACTTGGTTGGAAGGATAGTTCTTCAACCACACATGCACAGTGTCATTTGCGTTTGGTCCCAAATTCGTGGATAAGGTCACCCGTGATATGACCTCCATGGATTGTTGTGATTTACTGCTTGGGAAACCCTATCAATATGATTGGAAAGCCCACTATGATGCATTCAACAACACACACACACTACACAAAGATGAAAAACCTTAATCAAATGCAATATGCAAACAAAGAATGCACATCACAATCTTGTCCTAAGCTGCATAGAATCCCAAAAGGCAGTAAAGTCAGCAAATGACTTGGTGTCCATACAACCACATTCACACAGAGCAAATGAAATGGTTTCTTCTAACACTGCAAGTATTGATCCATTAATGCAGACAGCTCCAGCAATACTTCCAAAGCCCAACACACTTCCTCCAAACATGCCAATCAATCATATGATTGATATGATTCCTAGAGCGCCCCTTGCAATTGGCACAACATTGCAGCAACATGCCCATCTACTGGCATCTCATTCTAAAAGTAAATCTACTTCAAAGGAATCATCTGCTTTGGTACAATGTATCAACTCTTGGCCACATTATCTTTTGAGGAAGGAACCAATTCTATATACACAACAATTTTACCTTGGTAAGTAGGAAACACTCCATTAGTTGCAACAATTCTTCTACTAGCCTCACAAATGGTAATATGTTCTCCTCTTCAATCAATATGCAGTTTGTGGCCACTCCACATCTGCCCATCGAGAGTTTGGCTTGGGTGCTTCTCTACCTCTTCCTGCTCTACAGGATTGGAGCCTAACCCACATAGAGCATACTTATCTCCAAGAAGTCCACTCCTCAACAACACATTCTTCATTTGAGGACTCTTTTGATTTTCAGCCTGTGGCTCCACATGAGTTACCTTTCTCCTTGCCTTTTTCAAGAGCCAAACACATTCAGAATAGCAAGTTGTAATGTTCCCATTTTGAAATTAAAATAATATTATTACTAAAATAAAAAGTATTTCTAAATACTTAAAATAAAGTAATAATAATCTAATTTGCTTTTCAATTGAGTTGGGACTTTTTGAAGGTCATGGGTTTATTTAGCCCTTAAGTGATTTTAAAAGCAAATTATCTTTATAATCCACTAACTCTACCTTCATAACTAAAAGGTCAATATATAAAGGGGATTTGTATTTCATTTGAAGGTTATGCTATTTTGGATATTAAATTGATGATCAAGTATGTCAAGCTTGTTCAAAGTGATTTGAGGACGAAAACCTTCAAGTGCACCAAGGGTTTGGAGACGAAAACCTCCATTCCTTCATTAAGGGCAGCTCTATATAAGGATTGTAATTGTGCTTCAGATTTTCATGGTTGCATGCAATTGGTCTTACAAAGGTATTCTGAAACCACCTTGATTCGGAAGATTGGTGAGCACCTTGGAGAGCTTGGCGAATGTGTTTTGCAGGTTAAGGAGGGTGGTGACTTGGCCACTAGAGTTGAAGATCCTGTTAAGCGCTGCACTACAAGGAAATAACCCTCTCCTAAGTTTTGTGAATTTATTGCTATTTTATTCCAGGTTGGCAATTTGGTTGATGGATGATTTGCATACGTTTTGGAGTGATTTTGTGCCCTAAATAATATTCTGACTTTATTTTTGCACTTTGGTGATTTGGCTTGGAAGGGTTTTCGAGGAGAAATTGCAGTGAACTAAAGTTTTGAGAATTTCGGGACAACTTTTGGTGGATTTCCCATGGTGGAAAAATTATGTTTCTTGTTTTGTTTGATAGCTGCCAATTTATGATCATTTTGAGCTATCATGGGCATTGTAACCCCTAGTATTTCGGGCATTATGAATTTATGAAGTTTCATCTGCATTTTGCATAAATTTACATAATTCCGAGTTTTACCTTTTTGAGTGACTATTTTGACTTCTAAAATTAGTGGCTTCAATATAAAATGCATTTCATAATTTTTAGAGGGTTAGAGGTATCAAATCTAATTTTGTCCCTGGGCACCTAGGGTTTAAAGGTTCATCTCACATTTCCAAGGGCTAAATTGCATGATTGGATTGTCTACTTGGTGTGTTGAGCTTAGCATATTTTTATGCTAATTTTGGGAGTGTTATTACAACTGGGGTTTGTTGTTACAAAAATCAGAATTTTACATTAAAAGGGTTTCCAAATAAATTCAAAATTCAAAAAAATGTCGTATTTGGGGACATTACAGTGGTATCAATGCCAGTTTCTTGACCAACTATGGAGTAAAAATAAGGACAAGGGAAGAGGCCCTAGAAGAAATAGAGAAAAAAAAGTTCTACAAAGCCGAGAAGAAGTTAGAGCACCCATATCAACAGGTGGGAGATCTAATTACCCTATTGGAAGAAATAGAAGGTGGCTTGTCCAAGGTAGATCAGTCACAATATGAGGCATGGGAATGGGCGGTACAACCCTCAAGGATTTGCTTAATCCAATCCCAACTCTTGAGGCACACCAATAAGAAAGTAAGGCTTCAGGTTAATAGTTGTGTTAGTGAAATTACAAGACTAACTGCTCCCAAGGTTCCTTACAGTGACAAAATCAAAAGGGAGATGTTTCAATTGTTTGTGAAGAGTTTCCAAGGTTTGAAGGATAACAAAGGACACACTTTTGCTAGAAGCGTCAAATTGTTAAGACACTGGCAGAAATCAGATCATGTATTTTGATGTTAGATTTGAAATGTGATGAACTTATTGTTGAAATATTTCAATGTTTCCTTGCAATTGCTTGTAAGAATCTTATCAAAAAAGTTGTAACTCCTATGCAAAGAACCATGACTTTGACAATCGATGAAAGTGATGATTTTTTCAAGCCATTATTATCTATCTTGTTGACAGGTTTGAGGCAAGAAGAGAACAATTTTCCAGTTGCACGTGCTGTTTGAAGATGTTCTAAAAATGTGTGAAAAAAAATTGATGACTTATTTGATAGTGGAACATGTAGAAGAAGAAAAATCAGAAATTTTAGAGCAGCAAGAAGAGTTGTTTCAACTAAGCAAAGAGCAGCCAATTGATTGAATTTTTTGAGCCACAAGAACCAAAAATTCAAGGGCAGCCTAGTGAGGATTAATGGGGCAGCCAAGGGGGTTGCAAATTGTAGACATTAAGGTGGAAGTAACAAAAAAAATCAGAACTTCCAAAGATTAAGCAAGAGAAAGTTGTTCAACAACTTCATGAGCAATCAAAAGATCAAGGAAAATCAGATTTATACATGGGTAAGCAATTGAGTTGTCATCTTGGTAAGTGTTCATTGATTTCTCCTCATGCTTGGTTCTTTCATTATCTTTGTTGCAAAGCTTGTGTTATCACTAAGTTTGAGGTCAAGGGCACTCAATGGGGAAAAGAATCCTTCCAAGTAAATGAGCATGACAAGTATCCATCACGGATATGAGATCCAGGTGAGCTCTACAAAGGTGACCTTGCTATTATATCATGTTGGGCCAACATAAAGAAGGGAGTAGGCAAGGGTTATCATGGTCCCAAGATCTTAGTGGCTGTTGTCTTTTGCATTTTCATTTGTTTCCCTTACAATTTTTTGTTCACATGGTGTGTATTGGTCCTAGGAAGTTGTGCCCTTCACACCCCAACACCATGAAGGTGCTTCAAGGACATATAAGTGAAATTCCAGCCACTACAAGGGAAAGAATGAAGGGGAAAAGAAGTTGCTACAGCCATGACAAGAGCAACGTGAACCTATCTTTTGAATTCCGAAGGAGGGGGAGTTGCAAGGAAGAACCAAGGCACCAAGAAGGGATGCACTTCATGATCCTAGAGTTTGATAAGGAAATCAAAAGGGTGTTGTTAAACACCATTGCTTTTACTAATTTGTTTGTTCCATGTGTAGGAGCATTAAGGAGATCAATTGCAATAGCCAAGAGCAATATAAGGAATATGGTGATTTCCAAACAAGGGTAGGTTGTGGAGGATGATTTCTATGTGGTGGGCATTGGAGAGACTAACATGGTACTTAGCATCCAATGGTTGCATTCACTTGGTGAATATACTCAAAATTATCAAACTATGGAATTGAAGTTCAAGGTGGAAGACAAGGAAGTTGTGCTACATGGACTAAGAGAACAAGGACCACCTCCCACTTCATCAAATAGCATGGTGAGTAGTCTTCATATGTGTTTGCATGAAGACAAAAAAAGGGATGAGCAGAGAGTTGCACTTTTGGATCATGAGCAGCCCATGGCATCATAGGAAGTTCAAAATGTCTCATCCTTAGTAAGTAATCTCAATTATGAATTTTGTGTTTCATAAGATAGAATTGAGAGTGGAATAAGTGAGTGGTGGGGGCAGCCCTTCTTTTGTTTTTGGCAGCCACTTAGGATAAGTTCAATGCATAATTTCGGAAGCTTCAATGGAGGGTTGGCCCACCAAGAAAGTTGGGCAAGGGCCTTAGTTGAGGGTAGCAAGGAAAGAAAGGAAAGTATGAAGGGAAAGAGACCACAAATGCACTCAAAAAAAAAAAAATAGTATCTTATACAATATACATGTCCTTTTACCCCTTACGAAATCAAAAAATTGGTCATGTTCCAGCCAAGAACGAAGGAGGTAAGTACACAAGAAAATGCTGATTTTTAACTTTCCAGAAAATCAGATTTACACATGCATATGCAGCAACCTTTGGAGGGGAGAAATATGAAAAAATTTGGCACTTTCCAACACGTGGAAGGAGAGATGAAGGTATGTATGAATTCTAAAATTTATTTCTCAGAAAAATTAGATTTCGGAAGGCAAACAAAGCCATGTTTAGAAGGGAAGCATGCATATATCACTTCCAGCCAAGAACGAAGGAGGTAAGTACACAAGAAAATGCTGATTTTTAACTTTCCAGAAAATCAGATTTACACATGCATATGCAGCAACCTTTGGAGGGGAGAAATATGAAAAAATTTGGCACTTTCCAACACGTGGAAAGAGAGATGAAGGTATGTATGAATTCTAAAATTTATTTCTCAGAAAAATTAGATTTCGGAAGGCAAACAAAGCCATGTTTAGAAGGGAAGCATGCATATATCACTTCCAGATTTTTTCAACGTGAAAAATCAAAGATATGTATGCATGTACAGCCATGTTACAAAGGAGAAAAGGCTGATTTTGTTGATACAGTCCAGCTCTTGCAAGATCTTGAAAACATGCATATCTCAGAACCTTTGGTTGATGATAGAGGAAACATATACATGAAGAAGGTACAGCTGTATTTGGTGAGTGTTGGGAGCTATTGATGAGCTTTTGGGTGTCTTGTGCATGCATGGAATGATTGACATGGGGCAGCCTTTTGGAGGGCACATGGTTTGCACAAGGACTATAAATGGTATTTTGCATTAACTTGGAGGCCTTACATCATGGTATGTTTGCAAGGTGGTACCTAGCTGATTACACTTTGCATGGTTGGATGGTTGTGGTATGGCATAGAGAAGACCCTAACAAGCTTTGAAATGCATACCATGGGAGCACACCTATTCTAATGCACTTCAAAAGGAGAATTTTTATTAAGGGCAGCCTTGTCATATATATCAATTTGATTCAATTTTGCAACCCTGGCCCTTTTTGCACAATGTGTGAGCCTTTAAGGGCTTATTTGGCAAGCATGGAGTTGAAGAGCTCCTTGAAGGTCAATGTGGTAGTGAATAAGTTGATATTTTGGAATAATAGCATCTCTGTATTTTACTATCACAGCCGACATATTAGCATATTCAACTAGATTGGTGAGGTGATTTCTTCTTGGGAGAAGAAACAATTGTCCATGGTTACAATATGGAAGATTTCAGCTCATGAAGGGGCCATATTGAAGAGTTCGTGGCATGAAATGAGGCATGATAACTGTTGTTTTGAGTTGTGTGACACCTTTAGTTCTTGGGGGCAGCGTCTAAAACATAGGTACAGCAAGGTACAAGTTCAGTTTGGAGCTTCATTTCCATGGGAACAAGTTACAATCAGACATTGCATAATAAGGTATGTTGGGACATCTCAATGGATATTGAAATTGCTTGAAGACAAGCAATTTTGGGCGGGGAGGATTGTAATGTCTCCATTTTAAAATTAAAATAATACTATTACTAAAATAAAAAGTATTTCTAAATACTTACAATAAAGTAATAATAGTCTAATTTGTTTTTCACTTAAGTTGGGACCTTTTGAGGGTCATGGGCTTATTTAGCCCTTAAGTGATTTTAAAAACAAATTATCCTTATAATCCACTAACACTTCCTTCATAACTAAAAGGTAGATAAATAAAGGGGATTTGTATTTCATTTGAAGGTTATGCTATTTTGGATATTGAATTGGTGATCAAGTATGTCAAGCTTGTTTAAAGTGCCTTGAAGACGAAAACTTTCAAGTGCACCAAGGTTTTGGGAATGAAAACCACTATTCTTTCATTAAAGACAGCTCTATACAAAGGCTGTAATTGTGCTTCAGATTTTCATGGTTGCATGCAATTGGTCTTACAAAAGTGTTCTGAAACACCACCATGATTTGAAAGATTGACGAGCACCTTGGAGAGCTTGGTGAATGTGTTTTACAGGTTAACGAGTGTGGTGACTTGGCCATTAGGGTTGAAGACCTCGTTAAGGGTTGCACTACAAGGAAATAACCCTCTCCTAGGGTTTGTGGAATTATAGCTATTTTATTCCAGGTTGGCGATTTGGTTGATAGATGATTTGCATATGTTTTGGGGTGATTTTGTGCCCTAAATAATATTCTTATTTTATTTATGCACTTTGGCAATTTGGCTTGGAAGGGTTTTTTAGGAGAAATTGCAGTGAACTAGGGTTTTAAGAATTTCAAAACAGCGTTTGGTGGACTTCCCGTGGTAGAAAATTTATGTTTCTTTTTTCATTTGATAGCTGTCATTTTTATGATCATTTTGAGCTATCATGGTCATTGTAACTCTCATTACTTCGGGAGATGAATTTGTGACGTTTCAGTTGTATTTTGCATTAATAAATTACAAAATTCCTAGTTTCAGCTTTTTGAGTGACTATTTTGCCTTCTAAAATTACTGGGTGCAATATAAAACTCAATTCATTATTTTTGGAGGGTTAGAGGTATCAAATCTAATTTTGTCCCTAGGCGCCTAGGGTTTAGAGGTTCATCTCACATTTCCAAGGGCTAATTTGCATGATTGGATTGTCTCCCTGGTGCTCTACGCTTAGCATATTTTTATGCTAATTTTGGAAGTGTTATTACAGCTAAGATTTGCTCTTAAAAAAATCAAAATTTTACATTTTTGACTAGGGTTTCCAAATAAATCCAGAATTCAAAAAATTGTCCTATTTAAGGACATTACACAAGCTAAGTTAACTCCATACGGTATTTGTAGCCTCTCAAGTCTATAGGATTTTTAATTCTTCCAAAGACTCAAGAAAAGAAGATACAACAACATCAGCATCATTCTAAATTCCGTTGATATTGTTCCTATTGGTTCCCACTTGTACACCTCGTACACTCGACCTTGCACACTTGAAGAAAATGGCAAACAAAGATGAAAAACCCATTGATATGTCGTTATAGCCGAAGAATGGTTAGCATCAAGACTGGACTGCACGTAGAAAATGACTGAGAGCCACCTACAAAAGGTATGGTTAGCTCCCTGCGACTTCTGGATCTACTTGAACCAAGGTGAGAGGACCTACGGGGTAGCTTGCTCACATGAAGAGATTCTAAATTCAACCTCCATAGGGAATTTTTGCAGAACAACAAATGTGACCAGGGCACAACCAAACTCATTCACTCCACCTGGTAAGGGTTGTCACACGGAATGAACAAATGCACTAAGTCACATACAAGCTACTAAAGACAGATACAAAAGTGCTTGCAACCGTCATTCTAAAGAATTTTCAACAATAGGGGTCGAATAAAAGACTGCAATGCTACGCTTTAAAGTATAAGACACAGACACATGTTATATAAACAAGATTTTATGCATCTGCATGGCAAATAACACATATAATATGCAAGGGGTGTATTATTTGCAGGGTAGGACAGGGTATCACTGTTAAATACTAGTGAAAGAGAGTAGTGTGTTGGTGGTTTTCAAACAACAGGTATTCTCGCAATATACATGACTTCACTTATTGCAAAGATGCAGAAAACTCGAATGCAAGCTAATAGGAACTACTAAGAGTGATTTGCATTTATTGGTGCTAATGAAATGCAAATACCCAAATGATCCCTGAAATCCTAGAACATACACTGAAACTAGAACTTCAAATACTTTTCCCTATTGAATTCATAACTCAGAGTGCCCTTAGAAGGTATTCAACTCAGAGTGCCCTTAGAAGGTATTCAACAACATATTTCCAAATATAACTGCAGAAAGGGATTTATAACCTAGATCTATGCTCAAAATGACTAGTAATGAATACAAACCCAAATATCCAATTAGCATAACTTGTAAAACACATCGTTGCACTTCATCAACAGGTAATAGCAAAGAACCACAAGCATTTTCATTAACTTGCAAAGAAATATTTCATACATCAGTTTTTCAAAATGTTGCCATGGGGACAAGCATGGTGAGTTTGCTCTTTTGACAAGGGAGACATAAACATGCTCTCAAAGCTTGCTAATGGATGTACACTTTCAACCACCTTAGCAAGGGAGCCAATACACACACAGCAGTGATCCCAAAATTTTGAAGAGCCTATACTTAGGAAAACAAAGACCAACAACAACTAAATAGAAGACAAGCCTTCTATTTACACATTTTAAATCTAGGACTATGGGTCGCAATTCGCAAAATTGCAAAGTAGCCCTCCAATTCCGCCAAGATGCTCCCAGTCAGAATATGCCCTTTGCCATGCATGAAATCTTCACCCATTTGCAAGAAGAATCATTGCTCTAACTGCCTCTACAAGGAATTATGAAGACCTGCAAAAAACCCGTCGATTCTCGACTGGAGATGACGATGAAGTCCATGGTGGATGCCGAAAAAATTGTCATAAGGTGTAATTGCCTGGAGATGCTCTCAACCGGTTGCCTGCACAGCTGGAGGGAGAAATATCGTTTGAGGAGCCAAACAAACTTTGTCCTCATGTGCAACTATCTAGAGACGCTCTCCTGTTAATCGATTGCAAATCATGGAAACTTTTGGACAGAAATCCTCCCCTTTGTG
This sequence comes from Torreya grandis, assembly GCA_037957365.1. Classification (NCBI taxonomy): domain Eukaryota; kingdom Viridiplantae; phylum Streptophyta; class Pinopsida; order Cupressales; family Taxaceae; genus Torreya; species Torreya grandis. The sequence continues at coordinate 5,214,465 of JARHVA010000169.1, read as the reverse complement.
CATGCCAAAGAAAATCGATTACCTTGTGATGATTGCAATTGGAATGCTCCAACTGTGACAGAAACAGAAAATGATCCACCGTTGTTTGGAAAATATGCTCTGGAACAGCGCATACACCTTTGAATCATTCCCCGTCCATGAAAGAACTGTCAATTTTAACTCTTAAGCCAAAGTTTACCACATATTGACGTGTGGCACGCCACAAGAGATCCAACTAGGTACTCGTTGATTTGGGCCTCTGAGCTTCTGCCACTTGGCAGCTTCGCAGGTTCTCTGGGGGCAGTATCAATTGCTTGGGTGCTATCGTGCCAAATGGCAGCAGCTCGCTAGATCTATGGCGCCGTTGAACTGTCAACTATTCACTTGCACTGTTGGATTTTTGAAATGTGCTTGAGCTTTAATCATGAGCTGTGGACTTGACACTTGTAGCTCTTGCACTTGTTTTGAGCTCCGTTGAAAGGTCCATCATCATCTCGCACTGTTGATCTCATTTGCAGGGATCAAGCGCAGACTGTCGATCTCTATCCACAGGGCTCAATCCTTTGCTCCGCGTCTCGTTGGATTTCTGACAGGGTTTCCACGATGGTGACACTTGTCACCATCTCGCTCGTCTCGGGGCTTTGTTGAAATATTGACCTTTTGCGCACCGTCAATCAAGATCTATACACTTCACCGCGTACCGTCGATCGATGGGACCCTGCTCGAACTTTAAATCATGCCCACAAGCTCAACACTTATGCAATTCGGCCGAATTCTTTTGGGACTTTGATCATTGGGCCTTTTGTTCTGGGGCAATTTGGTCTTCGGCCTTTTTGGTCCACAACAATTCCCTGTTGGTCTTCAGGGTTTTCTTCGTCGGGACAATTGTTTCGAACATTTTTACCGAAACAAATAGGGCTTTACATATACGCTAAGTAAAAGACCAAATTAACACTTAGCTAATTCAACATGAAATTTGACCTCTAATGAACACTTGGAAACAGAGATTGGGCTAAGGACTTAGGCATTTATACTCGACTCAGGCTGGACTTAGGCATTTATACTTAACAAGGGCTCAGTTGCTTTAATACAATTTTGGGCACTAACACTAGCTCTCACCCAAAGATGCATACCCCCTATAGGTGTGCAAAGAACCCCAAAACGTAAGACCAGGTGTCAATCCAATGGGCCACGAAGTCAACACTTAGGTAATTTATCTATAGAGACTCATGAAAGCTCAACAAAATAATGGCAGACTAACAAAAACAGATCAAGAGGATCTAAAAACGAACACAACAAAAACACAAAGGAAAACTGTACAAACAAGGCCCAAAGGGGCAACAGAAACAACAAAACTATACACTATGTACATAATCACAAGCTCAGTCTAGGAAATGTTTCAAATGTGTGTCATTACCTGGCGGCTCTGAAATCTCATCATCCCATTATCTCTTTAACTTTTCCAACAACTTGGTGGCCAAGATGCAATAAACCAATCTCTGCACTTGCCAGAAGGTATTGTTGCTAGGCTATAATGGGATGAAGTGTTGAAACAAATCCTTTATGCATGATCTCAAATATGGATAAGACCACACTCAAAGATCTTGGTACCTTTTCAGTAGTTGTAAATAAGCTTGTTTCTCGGCTGCAATCAAATGAGTCCCAGGCAAGAGTGTTTCAGGATCAACAATGTCATTTGTGCACTCGAAGAACTGCTTGAAAGAGAACTTAAAATATTCATCCTTAGGGGCGTAGAAGATAACCCCAAATTCATCAAATGGCATTCCCCAAACAGCACTTTCATTGTCAAACCCAGCATCAATAACAGCGGGTTGCTCAACAATATCCACATTCCCAATGAGGTTACGCAATTTTACATCCTTGTTCAGCACTTCTTTCAAAGCACACTTCAGATCTTTGATTTCACCATGATTGGGTAACTCATTTGCTTGTGTCATATTATCATAAGTAAATTCATGTGTTGGGACACATTGCTTCTTGACCGCACTCCAAAACTGATCAGCAGTAATAGCATTCATCATTTCCATGGGGGCAAAAAACTTACATGGGGAGTCTTGATAATTGAACATCATCATCAGAGGTAGACCTAGGATCATCCGCATCTTCATCACTCGGTTCAGTTGTATCACATGGAGGATGTGGAAGGAAGCACTTATCACATCAATCCATTGTCAAAATCACAATTCATTGCATTCACCTTGGCGTTTAGCGGATCAGGCACTTCTTTGGCAGCGCCTTTGTACTGACTTCTATTATCATGTGCAGGCCTATGAGGTGGCCCATTCTTAGCTCTATCTAGCTTGTAGGACATTTCTTCACAGCGGATGCCAAAGTCCTAACCATATCTTCAAGGTTGGTTGTCTTAGTGGACTGCATCCTTACCAACTTTATGTCAATCTGCTTGTTCACCGGCTTACCCTCAGCATTTATGTTGTTCTCAATTTGGATGGCCATATTGAATGCCAACTGTAGGTTCATGGGAGCCTTGTCCCTCAAGTAATACGCAACCTTTTTGTCAAAGGCATCACAATATTTTATCAAGCGCATTGTATCACTAAGCCTAATGTTTTTGGGCAACCGCATCATAGCTTTGTTGAGCCTTGTATTGAAGTCCTGCACACACTCATTAGGATTCTTTCTAATATTTTCGAACTCAGCCAAAAGAAACCTTGGGTCAACTCTATCACCATATTGAATTCTAAAAACATTCTTCATCTCTTCCCACGAATCAATGCATCCACAGGGAAGGGAATTGAACCATTCACGAGCAACTTCTTCCAGCGTGTGCACAATCAACTTAATGCACACATCCTCATCCTCAACCTCATAGTCTTCAATAATATTATGAAAAGCCCTCAAATGTTGATCACCACTCATTGCATTGTTCCCTTGAAACTTTGGAAGGCATTTCCTTACTTCGTTCAAGACCTCATTAGGATAACCTTCCATGTTATTAAAATTGATAGCCCTAAATCTGGAAATGCGAAATGCAAGACGTAGATTCTCATCTTGATCCCTATGCCTCATGATTGGTTCAATGGGAAGTTCAAGAACAAATGGCAAAAGGATATGAGGAGGTGAATGAGGTGGAATTGGTGGATCAAGCTTGGGAGGGGATTCAGCTGGTTGAGGAGCTGCATAGTAAATGGGACTGCAAGGTTCTGAATCACTAGAAGAGCTATGATAAATCTTCAACAATAGGAATTTCAACAAATAGAATCTCAGGATTACCAGAATTTTGACAGCCCACACAATCTTTAGTAGCTACACTCTGTTCTTCAAAAGGCCTCCAAACTTGTCACCTTTTCTGATGAACACTTAGGGGGGAGACAAGTTTCTTACATGAGTCATCTTTGAAGGATGACCTCAGTCCTTTCAGCTTTGCAAGCAAAAGAAATCTCAAAGCTGGAGATATTGAAGATGGGCACTGATCTTTCCTTAAAACCAGATGATGTTTTGGAGTCGCCACTAGAAGCAACGTTCTAGAATATAACCATTTACAAACTTGCAATGATACATACTGAAACCATATCTTGCTGAAGTTAGTGATGATGTATGAAAGCAAAGACAATGAAACTTTCAAACTCATGTTCAAAAGGGGAAACCACCTCAAAACATAATAAATTCACATTTCTTTGCAACAAATTCAGCAAATGTCAATTATCATATCTCTCAAATTCCCGACACGTCCCTAGTGGAGTGTTGCGGCGTTGACGGCCAAGATAACAAAGTCTACTCAAATAACCTCAGATTTCAAACTTATGATATAACATGAATAAACTTGTCTGAAAATGCAGCTGAGATTATTTTAGTTAATAATAGCAGAGAACCTTTTTCAAACCTGAACTTATACAATCAGCACTCTGCAAGAGTCCCCGACAACACAAGTGCCACAGGTGTCTTTTCTTTCACGATAATGGCGCCAGTTGAGTGTTGGTTCCCAGTTGTACACCTATGCTCGGCCTTGCACACTTGAAAAAAATGGCAAACAAAGATGAAAACCCCACTGATATGTCGTTATAGCCGAGGAAGGGTTTTAGCATCAAGACTGGACCGCACACAGATAATGGCTGAGAGACACCTACAAAAGGTATGGTCAGCGCCCTGCTACTTCTAGCTCTTCCTGAACCAAGGTGAGCGGACCTACGGAGTAGCTTGCTCACATGGAGAGGATTCGCAATTCAACCTCCATGGGGATTTTTGACACAAAGAACAACAAATGTGACCAAGTCACAACCAAACTCGTTCACTCCACCCGATGAGGGTTGTCACACGGAACGAACAAATGCACTAAGTCACATACAAGCTACTGAAGACATATAGAAATGCTTGCAACCTTCATTCTAAAGAATTTTCAACAAGGGTCGAATAAAAGACTGCAATGTTATACTTTAAAGCATAAGACACAGACACATTATATAAGCAAGATTTTATGCATCTGCATGGCAAATAACACATATAATATGCAAGGGGTGTATTAGTTGCAGGGTATGACAGTTAAGTAATAGTGAAAAGAGGGTAGTGTGTTGGTGGTTTTCAAACCGCAGGGATTCTCGCAATATACATGACTTCACTTATTGCAAAGATGCAGAAAACTCAAACGCAAGCTAATGGAAACTATCAGGAGTGATTTGCATTTATTGGTGCCAATGAAATGCAAATACCCAAATGATCCCTGAAATCCTAGAACATACACTGAAACTAGAGACTCAAATACTTTTCCTTATTGAATTCATAACCCACGGTGCCCTTAAAAGGTATTCAACAACATATTTCCAAATATCACTGCAAAAAGGGATTTATAACCTAGATCTATGTTCAAAATGACAACCAGTAATGAAGATAAACCCAAATATACAATCAACAAAACTTGTAAAACACATCGATGCACTTCATCAATAGGGAATAGCAAAGAACCACAAGCATTTTCATTAACTTGAAAAGAAATATTTCATACATCAGTTTTTCAAAACGCAACCATGGGGACAAGCATGGTGAGTTTGTTTTTTTGACAAGGGAGACATAAACATGCTCTCAAAGCTTGCTAATGGTTGTACACTTGCAACCACCTTAGCAAGGGAGACAATACACACACAACAGTGATCTCAAAATTTTGAAGAGCCTATACTTAGGAAAACAAAGACCAACAACAACTAAATAGAAGACAAGCCTTCTATTTATACATTTTAAATTTGGGACTGTGGGTCGCAATTTGTGAATTGCAAAGTAGCACTCCAATTCCACCAAGATGCTCCCCGTCAGAATATGCCCTTTGCCACGCTTGAAATCTTCACCCATTTGCAAGAAGAATCATTGCTCTAACTGCCTCTACAAAGAATGATGAAGACCTGCAACAAACCCGTTGATTCTCTTGACTGGAGATGCCGATGAACTTCATGGTGGAGGCCGAACAAATTTTCTCATGATGTGCAACTGCCTGGAGATGCTCTCGACCGGTTGCCTACGTAGTTGGAGGGAGAAAAATCGTTTGAGGAGCCAAACAAACTTTGTCCTCATGTGTAATTGTCTAGAGACACTCCCCTGTTAATCGATTGCAAATCATGGAAACTTCTGGACAGAAATCCTCCCCTTTGTGCATGCCAAAGAAATCCAATTACCTTGTGATGATTGCAATTGGAATGCTCCAGCTGTGACAAAAATAGAAAATGATTCGTTATCGTTTAAAAAATATGCTCTGGAATGGCCCATAGACCTTCGAATCATTGCCCGTCCATGAAAGAACCATCAATTTTAACTCTTAAGCCAAAGTTTACCACATATTGACATGCGACACGCTACAACAAATCCAACTAGGCACTCGTTGATTTGGTCTCCTGAGCTTCTGCCAATTGGCAGCGTCACGGGTTCTTTGTGGACAGTATCAATTGCTTGGGCGCTATCGTGCCACATGGTAGCACCTCGCTAGATCTCTGGCCCCGTTGAACTGTCAACTGTTCGCTTGCACTATTGGATCTTTGAAATGTGTTCAAGCTTTAATCATGAGTTGTGGGCTTGACACTTATAGCTCTCGCGCTTGTTTTGAGCTCTGTTGAAAGGTCCACCATCACCTCGCACTGTTGATCTCACTTGCATGGATCAAGCGCAGACCGTCAATCTCTATCCGCAGGGCTCAGTCCTTTGCTCTACGTCCCGTTGGATCTCTGACAGGGTTCTCATGATGGTGACACTTGTCACTGTCTCGCTCGTCTTGGGGCTTTGTTGAAATATTGACCTTATGCGCACAATCAATCGGGATCTATACACTTCACCGTGTACCATCAATCGACGGGAACCTGCTCGAACTTTAAATCATGCCCCACAAGCTCAACACTTATGCAATTCAGTCGAATTCTTTCGGGACTTTCCTCATCAGGGCTTTTGTTCCAGAGCAATTTGGTCTTCGGCCTTTTTGGTCCGCAGCAATTCCCTGTTGGTCTTCGGGCTTTTTGGTCCGCAGCAATTCCCTATTGGTCTTCGGGCTTTTTGGTCTGCAGCAAATTCCTTGTTTGTCTTCGGGCTTTTTGGTCCGCAACAATTCATGTTGTTCTTCGAGCTTTTCTTCGTCGGGACAATTGTTTCAGACATTTTTCCTAGAACAAATAGGGCTTTACATATACGCTAAAAGACCAAATTAACACTTAGCCAATTCAAGATGAAATTTGACCTCTAACGAACACTTGGAAACAAGAATTGGGCTAAGGACTTAGATATTGATACTCAACTCAGGCTGAACGTAGGCATTTACACTTGGCAAAGGCTCAATTGCTTTAATGCAATTTTGGGCACTAACAGTTCCAAAATCTCGGATTCTGCTAAATGTTGATTGGGTTTTCAACAAGAAAACTCAACAAAACCCATCAAGGTTACCAACTTCATACCTCGTGTGCGTACAAGATCTGCTTCCAAATCAAGACAAATGGTTTTCACAGTACTGAATTTTCTTCATTCTTGAAAGCATTGGAGTCCAATGCTTCCACGGGTGGGAAGAATGATGAGGAAGCAATGTAATGTCCCCATTTTGAAATTAAAATAATATTATTTCTAAAATAAAAATTATTCCTAAATACTTAAAACAAAGTAATAATAGTCTAATTTGTTTTTCACTTAAGTTGGGACCTTTTGAGGGTCATGGGTACCTTAGGCCTAAAAATGAATTTTATAAGGAAATTTTATATATTATCTTTTTAAAAGAAAAAAGTAAACTCACCCTCCTTATTTTTAGCGCTACACATAGAGGAGGGATATAAAAGGTGAGGAGAGGCTCATTTGAAAAAGTTATGCATTTTGGATATTAAAATTGTTGATCACGTATGTCAAGCTTGTTCACAACAATTTGATGATGAAAACCTTCAAGTGTGACAAAGGTTTGGGAACGAAAACCTCCATTCCTATATTCAAGGCAACTCTATTCAAGGGATGGAATTGTGCTTCAGATTTGCATGGTTGCATGCAATTTGACCTACAAGGGTGTTTTTGGACACCACCTTCATGAAGGATTGTTTCAAACCCTATAGAGAACTAGAAATTCGTAATTTGCAAGTCAAAGAGGTGGGCGAACTTGAATTGAGAGCTTGGTTGATCTAAATGGCCATCCCTAGGGTGGTGGCTTGCTTTGGAGGAGTGGCAACCCCTCTCAAGAGGGCTTATTGGCTTTGAAACCCTCTTCTAAGGTCAAAAGGTCATTTTAATATTTTATAATTTATTCGAGCATTAGCAAGTTGTTTGTGGATTAGTTGTGAGGTTTGAGAGCCATTCCGTGCCCTAAGAATATTTAGAAAACTAATATAATATTTTGCAACTTGGATGACTTGCTTCGGAAGGTTCGGAAGGAAGGTGGAAGGGTAAATTCAAGGAATTGAATATCAGATTTATTTCCCTAATTTTTCCCAAGTGTGGCAACTCACTTGAGGAAGTTTTAAGGCTGTTTTAGAAGTGAAAACGCAGCTGTTCTTTCACACAAAAACCAGAATATTTGCAGGGTTATTTTTCAGCCTCTTCACCACTGTCACTTGGCCAAAAAGGTACCTTGTTTTCAGTTTATTATTCAGCTGTTTTTGGAGCTATTTTGAAGTGTGTTTGCTTGGAAATTCTTCAAATTTTTCAGCTCGAGTTTGTTGGTTTTGTGGATCAGATTTTCAGTTGATTAGCAATATTATCTAAGGGTTTGTTGGAAAACCCCAACTTGGTCTAATTGTCCCATTTGGGGACACTACAAGCATAATATATAATTTACCTTATAGTTTGATTTCACCATGTGAGCATTGTAATAAGTGAGAATTCACTCTCACTAACCACTTTCCTAGATTTTTCTCCTAGTTGGTTAGAATGAGAGAGGTAATCCCTCCTTTCAAGGGATATCATTTGTGTTAGTAGTTAAGATTTCTCTTTCTTATGCATGTGTGTCCTACTTATTAGGGATGACATCCTTGTTACTAGGCATGTAAGTAAGGATTAGTTGGTAGTTTCCTTGATTGTAGGACATTGGGAGTCCTATATAAATACTTGTAATTCCTCTTTTCGGTTAATAAAGTTTGGAGTGTGAGATAATGAAGGATAATTTGTTGCACCAAGTACTGTAAATCCTCATACTGTTTCCTTATTTTGTTCATTGAGTGGATTCCCTATGGGATTCCACATTAACCAAAGAAACCGGCTGGTTCACAATTAAACAGGACAGAGAATTGTGAAGAGCTTGTACAATTAAAAACCTAGTCCCTCCAAAAAAATCCATTATGCAAAGAAAGAATTCCCAGTTGACTTTATCAAAGGCTTTGTTCATATCCAATTTGATACGCGTGTTGCTTTGTCATTGGGAGGAAGCAGAATTGATTAAGTTGTGTCCAATAAAAATCCCATCCAAAATTTGTCTTTCACTACCAATCCCCCCTACTAAAGAGAAATTATTTTAGGAAGGACGCTTTCTAATCTGTCGGCCATAACTTTTGAGATGATTTTGTAAATGCGATTGCACTATGGGAGTCAAAGTAGTTGGCACCTTCCTTTTTGGGAATTAGGGCAATAAAAGTGGAGTTCAGCTGCTTAAGGGATCTTTACTTCTACCTGACTCTTGAACTGCAGCCAAAACATCATTGCCAATAATATCCCAATAGGCTTGATAAAATCCAGCTGGAAAACCATCCAAGCCCGGGGCTTTGTCAGGTTTGAAAGAGAAGACAGCAATCCTAACTTCTTCAGAGATTTCTGTTGCAAGTGTTCTATTATCCACTTTGGATAACAAAGAGGGAATGTGGCTTCAAATTTCATTTCTAGCAACAGATCTATCTTGTTGTGACTCAATGAGCAATTATTTGTAGAAATTTTCAGCCTCCAAGCAAATTTACTCTTTTTCCAAAAGAGTGAACCCTGTTGGTGTGGTGATCTTGGAAAACCTATTAAAATTTCTTCTCGTGACAGTTGTTTTGTGAAATAAAGTAGTACTCCTATCCCCCTCTTTCAGCCACCTCAATCTAGATTGCTGTTTCCAGTGGATCTCTTATTGAAGCATGAGTTTGTTCCAATCTTCCATAAGAGATACTTCTTCAGATTTGAGCCGATCATCTAATCCATCTCTCTAAATGAGAGACTCAACAATACAGATTTTATTTTGTAGTTCAATCTTTCTTTCTGTTAGTTGCTTGAATTCTCTTTTGATCCAGTCTTTTTTAAGGTTTTTTTAAGCTTTAGCTTCTTGGCTACAATAAACATTTTTGAACCTTTCATTCTTGTGCTCCACCAATCCTTAATTTTGTCTTTCAAATATGTTTAATTTGTCCACATTAATTCAAACTTGAACATTCTCCTTTGGTGGGAGTTGAGGATTGAAAGGAAAGTCTTATGGGCCAATGATTATAACCAATCACCATTTGAATTTCTGATTCACAAAAAAAGTTAGGGAGAATCCAATCCATGCTGAGCAAGAACCTATCCAGCCTTTCGACCACATAGCTGCTCCCTAATCTTCTATTAGACCAAGTGAAAATTCCTTCTTTTGGTTTTAAATCAATAACAAATATATCCTCAACAAACTAAGCAAAGTCCAATGCAGATTGTGAAAGAACTCCAGAGCTTCCAGATTCTTCCAAAGGAGAGAGCATGGAGTTGAAGTCCCCTCCCAGAATCCATTTTTCATTAGGGTAGATAAGTCTTAAGACTTTTCAGGGAGAGCTAATAGAGATTCCAACTTTGCCTGGTAGTCAAACCATAAACATTTAAATAAGTGAAGTTGTTGTTTGGGCCAATTTCCTCAAATCTAACAGCTTGCCAGTTTACACAATCCTCAACTAACATACCTGAAACAGTGTGAGGGTTCCAAGCTACAGCCAACCCCGGAGAAGCACCTACTGCATTTCTTGCTACCATATTACAAACTTGCCAAATTTCTTTCATTGTTGCCCTGAAGAGAGTTTCACCTGTCTTTGTTTCCTGAATGAGCAAAATATCTAGCTTTTTCTCATAAATAAACTGTTTTATCAGCCTATCTTTGTGCAGGGAATTTAGCCCACGCAAATTCCAAGAGATAATTAACATGAGGGGGTTTTAAGCCCACTGTTACTACGGATGTTGAGCTTATCCCCCTTCCCCTCATTTGAAGGTTGCTTCTTAGTTGAATTTGAAGACCACGAATTGCCTTCTTTTCTTTTTCCTCTTTCTTCCTCGCCTTACCCTTCTAGTTCTTGATTTTCTTTACTGGAGAACATATCCAAAATCTGTTTGACTCACTTTTTCAATATTAACTTGTGCTTTCTAAGTTCCTTGAGTTTGAAAGGAGGGGTCTTCCAAGATTGCTCTCCCCCTCTTTAGCTGATTTTAATTCAAGTTTTGTCACTTCTACTTTGCTAATGCCTACGCAATTTAGCAATTCTTTTAGCTGTGAGTGAGATAATTCTTCCAGCTCTAAATCCTCTTCAAGTGGTTCTTCCTCGAGCTCCTCTTCGGCTTCTCATAGGCTTCGGATTGAGACAGATCACCAAATAGATCGGACAAATAGGATATGTCAGTTTGCAGCCTTCAGGAGGTCGAGTCGGAAGAACACTTCATCTTCCGTTGCCCCATCTACTACAAGATCAGAGAAAGGTTCCACTGCCTCTTGAGGGAGACCCAGGCTCTCTCTGTCCTCTTTTGATATGAGGACCAGAGATGTTTGGCTCTATACATGCAGGAGGCCCTCAGGCTTCGTGACCACATGATTTGGGGCCACACTAGGCCACAGCCTTTCCAATGGATTACTTCCTTCTTCATTGTGTTACCTTCGGGGAGAGGCACTAAGCCCCAGATCGACACCAACACGGCTTCACACTCCAAATCAATACGGATCCGAGGGACTATACACAACCCCCCGAGGTCTCATCGGCATAGCCATTCCAGTTCCAAACCCAGGAGTCAAACTAGATACACCAGATCATCGCGACGGGCTACTCCCTCCAGACGGTAGCACGCGGAACAGACCAGACACTCCACCTCCTCCACCGGTTATCCATCTATTTTGAACTTTTTCTCGACGGCCTCAGATGTTAGGAGAGTTGGGTCCACTCCTTGATGGACCTCTCTCATTGCTTTTCCTTGTTCTTCTCTCATTTTGTATATTCCCACCTCTTTGTTTGGCTGTGGTCGTTGGTTGCAGGTTGTTCTTCCCTCTTTCCTTTTTGGCTCCTCCCGCTCTTTGTTGTATTATATCTCTCTTAGCTTTGTTTTCTCCTTGGGAAACCGTTTGGTCTCCCCACTTTGCTCTGACACTTTTGTACTCTACAGTCCCTTTGACTTATTTTTGTGGTCATTTGTCGGACATTAATATATTTATCTTATCTTATCTCTAGCTTCATTGTCGATCGGAACCTCTTGCTCTGAGGTCATTCAATGTTGTCTTAACCTGCCTTTTGAGGATTTTATTGTTCCTTAAATGTTAGGTTGATCTGGTATAGTCTGTTTTACCAATGACATATTATCATATTTGAAAATCCCTTCACCTTCAAAGATTGATTGCAGAATACTAAATTTATTGGAAGTATCCACTTCCTTAAGTTTCCAAACCTTTTTTCTATTTTCCCCCTTTGCTTCTTTTTCGGTTCTTTGAATCCGTCACTAGATTGCCCCTGCATGGCTTTATGATTAGGGCAGTCTCTTACAAAGTGCCCATGGGCGTGGCAGATGCGGCACTTGAAATGAACATTTTCCTTATCTACTTCTTGCAACCATTCCCTAGTTTTTGACTTGAATTTGACTACTAATGGCAGGGGTTTTGATAGATCCATTTTAATACAGATTTGTAATGTCCCCGAATGGAACGATTTCACGCAAAAGGGTTTTTCCCCAAAATCCACAAATCTAAAAATGCAATCTGCAAACCCTAGATTGCAAAATAAGCTCACAAAACCCTTAATAAGTGCTACAAACCCTAGGCACCAAAATCGTAGGATTTCATGGGTAAATTTCAGCCAATAACTTGTTCCAAAATAACTGAAAAATTGTATGAAAATTTCAGAATTTAATTTGCACGAAACAAGTACCTTTTTACCCAATTCCTGAAGCTCAAACGCCACTTTTTAATCGCAGAAAATTATATTAATTATCAGAAATTACAATTGCTTTTCTGAGTGATTTCCCTCTTCAAACCCCTACCAAAAATAGCCACAAATCCCCGAAAAATACCAAGAAATTATGACCTGTTTCGGGCATAGAAATCGCCAAACTAGCCTCTCCAAGCCAATCGCTCCACTTCCCAAGTGCAGAGAAAAATAGCAAAAAATTATAGAATGAATTCTTGTCTTCTGCAAGTGGAAAAAACTTCAAAAACCAGTCAAATAATTAAATAATAATTCTAAAAATTATTATTTAATTTTCTTTTTCAAACCCTTCACAAATTCGTCCAAAACTTCACACCAATAATAAAAAATTAGCAAATAAAATCACATTATTTAATTTGCAAATTTTAGATCAAATGAAGCCTCCAAACCCTAGATCCAAGCTCCCCAAGTGGTTCCCCAAGTGGTTCGCTCCACTTGCAAAAATAATATAATTAATTAGCTAGCTTAACTTCAAAGAAAAGACCACGAAACCCTCACAAAAATCCACACAAACCCTCCAAAGCAATTCGCCCCACTCCTTAGGACAAGAACAAGATCTCCTTTAGCAAAAGGTGGTGTCAAAAGACACTTTTTTATATTGATCAATCACCAACAGTTGCGAACCTCTATTGGACATGCATCCCAATAGTTTTATTCAAGCATGAAGAACAATTTTATCAAAATTCAGCATATCCTCCATTGTAGCCTTCGCCATGTATTTATAACTTCCAAACAGGGTGAACCACTTTGGAAAAATAAAACATCTTTCTTTTCTCTTGCTTTAGCTCCCATGCTGACATTTCTTTTTTGAATAATATATTGATTAGTTGCCTTAATTTTAAAATAATAATTAAAATTACTTTAAGACAAATAAATTAATAATTGATTCATTTAAGCACTTTAGTGGTAAAAACCATTTTTTAAATATTCTATTAATTAAATAATAATTACCTTACGATAAAAATCACTATTTTGACAATTAATAAATAACTAATAAAATATAATCCCCCAAAAGGGCTCTTTTAGTCTAGAGAAAAATAGACTAAAGGTCTACAATACCTATTTAATTATGATGTAAAAATAGGGACATTACAGTCTCCCCACCCAAAATTGTTTGTCCTCAAGCAATTGCAAAATCCAAGTGAGTGTCCCAACACTCCTTATCAAACAATGTTCACATTTACCTCCAGTCTTCTTCATACTGTTGTTCCTGTACTTTGGGCGTTGCCCCCAAGTGCTAGATGTGTCCTCATCATAGTCACAAGGTTCAGAAATCTGAATCCGTTTGGGAGGGCATAAAATCCGAAATCCAGAATTCTTGAAAAAAATTGAAAAAATCTGATCCGAAATAAATACATATATGTATGTAAGCATAGTTTTATAAATATGTAAAACTGACAAATACAATGAAAAGCATTAATAAAATATTAATATTATACAATTTATGGTTTCTGGGCTTTTTTTGTGTAGAAAACCTCAAAAATATATATATATATAGTTTTTTGAAAAAAAACAGGGCCAACCCAAACGAACTTATTTGGGTTGGCCAAAAAATCTGGATCTGACTGTGTTTTGTGCAAATCTGGCCGAACCTTGTGACTATGGTCCTCATGGCCTTCCAAAGGCTCCACATGTTCCCAACCAAACACCCATTTCAATACCAAGTGGTGGACGAGGAAGCTCCTTTCCCTTATACCCTCCAAGGAAGTGATATGTGGCCAAAATTTAGAATTAAAAACATAATAGAATTCAATTACCTTGTTGGCCCGAGAGTAATGACTCCTCAAATGCCATGTTAGAACTCTCCAATCATGCAAAAATAAATCAGCTAGGTACCATCTTGTAAACTTACCATGATGTGAGATCTCAAGGTAGTACAATTCAACATATATGAGCTTTCTAGTGCACGCCATGTGCCCTACCGAAAGCTGCCCCTTATCAACATTCCCATGTATGCATGTAACACTCCATAAGCTCATCAAGAGTCCCCAAATGCTTATCAATGAGAGTTGTATCATCTTCGTGCATGTGCTACTTCTATTACTTGCGAATGGAACCCAAATATGCATGTTTCCAAAACCTTGCAAAAAATGGAATGTACCCCAAAAATCAGTTTTTGCTCTTTCATGATACCGCTGTAAGTACATGCCTAATTCTGATTTTTCATGATGACAAAATTCAGAATTAATATTTGTGCTTTCTCCTCTTCCCAAGATGATCTTGTGGGATGCCATTAGAACTTCTTACCTTGCCATACCTGTACCTAGTATGCTGCTCAAGAAAATTCAATGTGATATGCAACTCAAAATAATAGTTATCATACTTTTTATCATGCTTCGAACTTATCCACAAGGTCCCCTTATGAGTTGAAATCTCTCCCGATAGATTGTGTATGCAAATATGTTGGTTGTCACAGTAAAACACAGCCATGCCTCTACTCAAAAAATTTAATTTGCTCATAACCAAGCTGATCCTTAATGGGCTCTCTAACTCCATGCTTCCCCAACAAACCATCATGGACTTACGCCCTGTATGAAGAAGCTTAGGACTACAAAATTGAACCAAATTAATATGCTTAGCAAGACTGCCCATAATTAAATTCATCTCATGGAAAAGTACTAGAAGATGTGTGCTCCCATAGTGTGCATTCCAAGGTGTGCTAGGACCTCCTTTATACCATATCAATCTTTCTTCATTTTGGAAATATAGTCCTTCCATTTGTAGAAGGAAAACAATCTTAACCAAATTGGAAACATACCTTGCAAGTGCATATCATAACCATCTAAACCCATTGGTAGGGATCCCCTTATGTGAGATGTATGTCCTTACCTTTGTTAGTTTCCTCACACATGTATGCATTATCAAACAAACCCCACCAATACTGGATTTTATCCCTTTTTATATACTGTTGTACCTGCCATGTTAATTCAAAATTTTGGGAGCAATTGATTTCATATTTTTTCCATGCATGAACTTTCCTCCTTGTGAACCAAAACATATTTCGAGAGGGCAATATTATGCTTGTATGTAGGGGCTAGAATTGACAAGATGTCTCAGAATTTTCTGAGTCATAAAATTCAAACTTCAATCCAACATATGCATGATAAAAATCAGAACTAGATAAATTTACCAATTGTGGTGTAGCGTCCCCTCTTTTGCAAGCACATGGCTGTCCATGATGCCTCATAATAGCCCTATCATTGTTCCTTTCATCCTCCTTCATTCTCATAAAATATCCTCCTATCATGTTGATTGATGGAGATGGAGCCTCTTGGTGCCAATAATTGTGAACTTGAATCAAAGAATCCCCATGCCTCAATTTGCAAACCATATCATTTATTTTATCACTTTTAGTGACTTCACTGTCATGTACACAATCATTAGAAGATAAATAGACATCTTTTATCAATAAAAGATCCTTACATTGCACTTCTTTTATTTCATGCTCCTTGGTTTCCTCTTCTTTTTTATCATCCACTTACACCCCTTTGGGCTGCCCCAAAGTCTTATCTTTTCGTAGCTCACCTTCCTTATTCAAATCTAATTTTTATATTTCATTGGCCTCTTTATGAAAGGTTGTCCCTTCATTCTTTTCCTCCAACTCTCCATGTAGTTCAATACTCTTTTCTTCTATGTGCTCCACTATCAATAAAGCCTTAATTTTTCCTCACAAAGATTTGCAACTTTTTCAAACAGCATTTGGGCAACTAAAAATTTATTCTTTTCTAACCTTAAACCTGCCAATAAGATAGACAACAATGGCTTGGAAATATCATCATTTTCATTGAGTGTTAAGGTCATCACCTTTTGTATGGAAGTTATCATACCTTCTATAGGAATTTTACTTGCAGTTGTAAAGAAATGTTGGAAAATTTCAAGAATAAGTGTATTACACTCTAAATCCATCATTAGCACACAAGATTTGACATTTACCGTATTTTCCAGAATAGTGATCCTCTTAGTAAAAGAAGAACTTGTAATGTCACCAAGACCTTCAAAACTTTCCACCATCAACTAAAATATTTCCTTCATGATGTTGTCATTGTATCGTTGTTTCGAGTTGTTATCCTTGTAATTTCACTAATACAAGTGATAACTACAAGTCTCACATCCGAATTTGAATGTCTCAAATTCTTAAGTCTAGCCAAATAAACCACCAAAGGATTCATTGCCCAATACTTAGACTTAAAATTTGATTGTCTTATCATGGACAAACAGAGTGTTGCTTCCTCCAAAATATTGAGCAAAACATTTTTTAAATGATGTGGATGCTCAAACTTTTTTACCAATCTGTGAAGCTTTGTTCTGAATTCATCTTCACTCATTAACTCCATGATTCATATATTATGCATCCAAATCTGCAATAGGCTAGACAAAATCGTTGCTTTGATACCATTGTAATATTTTCGAATAGGACAATTTCATGCAAAAGGGTTTTTCTCCAAAATCCACAAATCTGAAAATGCAATTAGCAAACCCTAGATTGCAAAATAAGCTCACAAAACCCTTAATAAGCCCTACAAACCCTGGACACCAAAATCGTAGGGTTTTATGGATAAATTCCAGCCAATAACTTGTTCCAAAATAACTGAAAATTTGTACGAAAAATTCAGAATTTAATTTGTGCGAAACAAGTACACATTTTTACTCAATTCTTGAAGCTCAAACACCACTTTTTGATGGCAGCAAATTCTAATTAATTATCAGAAATTACCGCTGCTTTTCTGAGTGATTTCCCTCTTCAAACCCCTGCCAAAAATAGCCACAAATCCCCAAAAATAACAAGAAAATTACAGCAACCTATTTTGGGCATAGAAATCGCCAAACTAGCCTCTCCAAGCCAATCACTCCACTTCCCAAGTACAGAAAAATTAGCAAAAAATTATAGAATGAATTCTTACCTTCCACAAGTGGAAAAACCTTCAAAAACTGTCAAATAATTAAATAATAATTCTAAAAATTATTATTTAATTTTCTCCTTCAAACCCTTCACAAATTCGTCCAAAATTTCACACCAATAATCAGAAAATTAGCAAATAAAATCAGATTATTTAATTTGCAAATTTTAGATCAAATGAAGCCTCTAAACCCTAGATCCAAGCTCCTCAAGTGATTCGCTCCACTTTCAAAAATAATATAATTAATTAGCAAGCTTAACGTGCAAGGAAAAGACCACGAAATCCTCACAAAAATCCACACAAACCCTCCAAAGCAATTCGCCCCACTCCTTAGAACAAGAACAAAATTTCTTTTAACAAAAGATGGTGTCAAAAGACACATTTTTAGATTAATCAATCACCAACGATAGCGAACCTCTATTGGGCATGCATCCTAATAGTTTTCTTCAAGCATAAAGTACAATTTTATCAAAATTCAGCATATCCTCCATTGTATCATTCCTCATATATTTATAACTTCTGAAGAGGGTGAACCACTTTGAGAAGATAAAATAGTTTTCTTTTCCGTTGCTTTAGCTTCCATACCGACATCTCCTTTTTGAATAATATATTAATTAATTGTCTTAATTTTAAAATAGTAATTAAAATTACTTTAGGGAAAATAAATTAAAAATTAATTCATTTAAGCACTTTGGTGGTAAAAACCACTTTTTAAATATTTTATTAATTAAATAATAATTTCCTTATGATAAAAATCACTATTTCGACAATTATAAATAACCAATAAAATATAATCCCTTAAAAAAGCTCATTTCGTCTATGGAAAAAAAGACTAAAGGTCTTCAATGCGTGTTTAATTATGATATAAAAATGGGGACATTACAAGATCCTTACATACACTCCCAGACGCCCAACCTTAATGGATTTTGCCATGCAAATGTACTCTCCTAGTTGGTTTCCCACGTTCTTGAAATTTTTTCCTTCCAGAGATCCATTGGGAGGCCATAAAGTTGGGTCTAGATAGCGACTAGGTCAAATCCTCCATTTTTGGGTTGAAGCCTTCCTCCCAAGGTTTCATATACAGCCCCACTCGTCCCAAGAACCAAGGACATTTTCTGAAAGCTTCATCGCTCTATTTTGCAAAATCTAAAATGACTTGATAAAACCCTTGTGGAAGTAGATTTAACTAATCTGCTGATTTGATGTTCTAGCTTTTGCTCAGCCATTTCTGTAAATCTCTTGTGCTTGGCCAGTAGCCCATAAACTTGCAGATTAGGGCACACTCCTTTAGATGCAATATTATGAGTTCAATCTCGTTGTCTTGAATCTATATGATGAGAATGACCTCTGATGTTGGAATAATTTGCAACCCTGGTGCCCTAGATTTGTTTGTTTGATTTGTCATCCTTCTTTATTTCATCATATTCACTCCTCTTCTGAATTTTTTCCGTCGTCTTTTCATTCCTCCTGTTGTCTGGTAGCAAAAATTTGCTTGTCACTCTCAGCGTTTTACTCCTTATTTGCCATTTTATTATATTATGTTCAATGTTATGTTATGCTCAATCTTTTAATTAAATCATGTATAAGTTAAGATAGGCCATTAGGACTGAGAATTTAGCTACTTTGTTCTTCGGCCAACAGAATTGAGGTTGTTTGTAAACCCCCTTTTGTTTAATATCATTTTAATTTTTTTTGCAAAAGCATTGCTTTTGAATATAACTGTGTCAAAGTTTTTAAATTGACCACACATGATAGTTCTTGTGACCACACATCCAACATTCACCGGCAATAACCATTATAACACAAGAATGGTAAATACGACTCCATGGCGAAATGGTCTATGTGACTCCATGCATCCATTAGACTATCGACGACGACAATGTAACACAAGAATGGTAAATACGACTCCATGGCAAAATGGTCTATGCGACTCCATGCATCCATCTTTGACTGTCGATTGAGATTTAACTACCGACATTGTCGATTCTATAAAAGGTGTTTAAAATTGTTCACCGCCACAAACCAGCAAATAGTGATCATTGCTTAGCTACATTTCATTACCTATTCGCATTAATGAGATTTGAATGCATGATAAATGCAAAATGTTTGTGAACGAATAAAGGAGGGGGGAAAGGACTTAGGAATGCTTTAGGGTTATCGCTTAATTACAAGATTATCTGTCTGAAACTCTTCTTTGACCACTAAATTTATACTCTTCTTCAATTACTGTCAGCCAATTAATGCATTTTACAATTATTATCCATGTTGGTGACTCGTCAATCAAATCAACAAGATGCGGATCCATCTAGAGTGGCAACGGCTTCACAAAAATGTGTTAAATCGATATGGATCGTTATAAAATTTGTTCTTGGCACAACAACAATCCAGTTGCCCTCGTATTTGCATTACTTAAACAAGAGAAGATGTTCAAGCTAATCAACATGTTTGTGTTATTTATGGAAGTAAAGTCTTTGAGGCAACTAGTTAATAACTATGATATCAACAAGGATTTTGTCATTCTATTAAACATTTACAAATCACTTGTGATTTATTGTCTAAAATCTTTGATTCACCAAGAACTAGAGATAAGGTTGTTAGGAAGGGTATTACAGTTCGTTATAAAGATGAGTTTATATCAACAATGTGTACTAGTAATGCCAAGTTTGTTATCAAAGAAAAGGGTGCGTCTATTTCGTGCGTTAACCATGAGGATTTTCGGGCAATCACTGAGTTTGCTCTGTCTAGGTTGATTTGCCCAAAGAGATATTACAAAATGCCGGTGTAGGTTGTAGAATATCTAAATGGTGTTATGCAAGGCAAAGTTTAAAACTAAGCTAATTTCTTGTATCAAATAATTAGGGATGAAATTGAAAAGGTGCAAACAATGCAAATAGTGTGTGCTAATCTTGTTTGTACATCGTTGTTTTTACAAATTATTATTTAAGAATTGCCACAAGGGTTTGAGAGACCTTGAAATACTCCATCAATGTATAAAGTGAGTGCACTGCAACTTACGAATGAAGACTTACTCCAATTGTATAATGGGAAAGAAAAAGCAAAATCCATCAAATTGTTGAAAGGGACAATTGAGGGTGTGGGTGAGAATGATAGTGATGAAGGGAATGGTTTGACAAGAAAAAGAGAATTGGTACTTTCAAGTCGTGTTTCAAGTTTTGATAATGAGTGTAGTGATGTCGATGACACAATTAGCAGCACCCATAAACTACCAAAGCAACCACGTCGGACTTTCACAATCAACATAATTCATGCATTGAAGGATGCCCCTAATGAAAACATCCCCGTGCAAACCTTGAACACCGTGGCAATTAGAAAACTAGCTCATTTAAAACTAATTTGCTCAAATTCAAGAGCCTAACAAGCCAGCATTTCAAAATGATGTCATGAACTTTGACATGACTAATCAATTGATGTGGGGGATATGAACAAGGGGAATACCTATGTGTTAGTCAAGGAAGACCTTCGAAGGGATGTGGATGTGCAACATGTACATAAACAAGTTGATAAGCTATTCAGAGGGGCACAAACTCTCAAGGACTCGATATATAGATTAAAAGGGGCTGGAGAGCCAAAATTGAAGTTTGTAATTGATGTTGTTTGAAAGGGATGCAAGATTCATGGAATGATTGCTACAAAAAGCACGAGCATAAGGAATTCAATAGAACAAACATAAGTATTGGACTTTCCAGTACATGAATATGTTGAAGTGTACTTTGTTTTTGTACAAATGTAGGACATAGCACATGAGGCAAATCGATATCTTAAATGGACCACCATATTAAAACAACGGGTATCCAAATTGACCAAGGATAATATTCAACTTCAACAAGAATTTGAAAAGCTTTGTACTACCTTGGAAGATGCAATAACAAAAAACACATTTTTTTAATAAACGGTCGAGCAAAATGCAACTTCATCACATAAAGTTGGAAGGAGCAATTGTAAGATTGTAAGTTGAAGTTAACAATTTGAAAATGTCCAAACGGTCAAGTTGGAGGATCTTGTGAAATTTCCTAATGAACAATAAGCAGCCAGACAACAATGGATCCAAGGAGCGAGGAGTGAAAAGTGAAGTTAGTCGTGCATAAACAAACTGTCATGGGGTGCCAAACAAAGTAATCGAAGGAAACCTTGGATAGTGTCATGTTTTCGCCGACAAACAGTGGCGAACATTTTATGCCAACAGATTGCAGTGAGCTTCATACCACTGTTCCAAGTTGATCTGAATTGTTAATTTCCCTTTGTTAAAAAAATTGTACTGTTGTATGTTTATTTGGTATTGAGTTAATGATAATTACTACTGATGAAATGGTGTCTCCAAAGGGTTTCAGCCTATAAGTTGCTCTTGGAGACAGCCCTTGTTATGTTGAGGGTTGGTTGTGTTTGGTTTTGATTGGTTGTGGTGCAGTTGTGGTTGGAAATTTATCTCATGGCTATGTGTTACATATATGCTTGATACTTAGGTAATATTGATGAAAGGGTTCCTCCAAGGGGTTTCAGCCTATAAGCTACTCTTGGAGACAACCCCCGTGATGTTTGGTGATGTTATCTCACTTGTTATACTTGATACTTAGTTAGCATTGATGAAAGGGCATCTCCAAGAGGTTTCAACCGATAAGTTGCTCTTGGAGACAACCTTTGTGATGTTCCTTATCATTTATTTATGTGTTAGTTATGCTGCAAGTTAATATCTTTTAATATTATTATATAATTGGTGTATAGTTGTTACTTTATTATGAATGTTTGCTACTAATATATAATTGTACTTAGTTGTATTAAGTTGAAGAAGAAAATTTATGCTAGTTTTAATGTTTTAGTTTTGTTTTTTTGCTTATGCTATATCATTATGTGAATGTTTGTTAGTTAATACTGATTAAAGTGCATCTCCAAGGGGTTTCAGCCTAAGTTTATCTATCACTGGTCTTGGAGATGAGAGTTGTTATTTATATGTTGCAAGTTAATATCTTTTACTGTGTTTTTACTCTTGTTATATAATTGCTACTCTCATATTGCTCTATTATGAATGATTGTTGTTGATGTATAATTATTCGTAGTTGTATTAAGAAACCATTTATGTTGATGGTGACATGTGATGTTCAATGATGAATAATTGGTTTTGCTAGCTTGTGACATAAGCTAGATGATGATTAACAATGATGTTCTTACAAACTACTCGAATGAAAATGGGAAATCCATTGAACCTACATGGTCAGTAATTTGGTTAAATTTTTCTTCACTTTGTATTATTAGTGAGTACAGATCTGTCATGATGATGTTGTTGTCACCAACAAGCCAAAATGTTATTTTAGTCCAATTTATTTTTGCCTTATTGTAATACTTAGGTTACTTTGCAATGGTTATGCACAACTCATTTTAAGTCCTTAGTATAAATTTCTTTTTCTTTTCCTTGTTTAATACTTGTGTGCAGTGTATATTTTTCTACCCACTTATGAAAGGTAGAAATAACTAGGGGTATAAAGTATGTCATGAAAAAAAAAATACTTTGGAAATACCCTTAAGACTAAGGGGTCATTTAATGGGACCCAAATATTAGGAGGGGTATTAAAAACTGAAGATTGTGTCATTGCAAAAAATAGAGATATTCATTAACACCCTACGCACGCACGTGGTATGGGATTCTTTAACTAAGTGAATTCCCCGTGGGTTCAAGATGGTAGATTGTAAAACCACATCTGCACCTATGGAAACAAAGCTGAAATTTTCAATCGAAACTAATTCAAAAACAATAAGTGAATCAGTCTACAGAGAATTAGTTGGTAGCTTGATCTATCTTACAGCAACTAGACCTTACTTGAGTTACACAGTCAGATATATCTCCCAATTTAATAACATGAGCTATGCAGTCAGCTATATCTACTGATTTAAGACAACTCCAAAAATAAAACATTGGACAGCAGCAAAGAGGGTGTTAAGATATGTGAAGGGAACATCATACTTTGGCATTTAATAGGGTATAAGCTATGTTGTTTGGGTACGGGTATGGGGACCGGTACAGGGACGTCTCGGGTACGTGGATACGCCATTTTTCAAAAACCTTGATTTGGATACGTTGTGGTTACGTACGTACGTATGTATGTATGTATCTATATATATACATATATATGTATGTATGTATGTATGTATGTATGAATGAATACATATATATATAATGCATGTTACTCATTTTTTTAGTAAAACACTTGAAACTACATAGTATGAAAATATTTGTCTATAAAATATAAAACACTTAAAAATTTATAATATTCATTCATTCATTACTTCAAAGACAAAGTATACATTCAAATCTAGAATAAATCATCTCGATTGCCCTCAAAACCATGAAAGCCGCCCCCATTATTTTTCAACCTTATCATTTACTGACACTTCCTCTCGTAGGGGCTCACCAGTTCATTGAATCTCCTATGTATGCCTTAAGGGGTGCATAGGGAATGGGGTGGGATTGGCTTGGGGCACTTTGCGAGAAATGTTCTCATACTATTCTATCATACCTACATCCCTTCATGCAGCCTTCATACCTCCTATGATGTCTCCTTGAAATCTTGAAACCCTGAAATATGGCTAAGTCTGAAACCCTGAACCCCTAGATTTTGACTAAGTCTGAAATATGATAGGATCCTCCAAAACGTAGAATTTGCATTATAGCTCCTAGAGGTCCAAAACCACTCAAACATCCTAAAAGTATATAGATAAAATATAACTTAAAAGTATAAGAAACTAGATGTATAAACTAGATGTCTAAGTTTATACATCTAGTTTCTTATACTTAAATGTTTATTTTATTTATATAATGTTTGGTTCAGACTGGGTTTACATTTTTTAAATTTTTTGTTGACTTCCATTGTTTTTCCCTGCCGGAAACGCCTAGGCAGGCTCGAAAACACTCCAGAAACGCCTAGGTACCTCCCGAAAACGGCCGGAAATGTCACAGCCATTTCTGGTACCTTTCCAGATGCCTCCAGGACATCTTTGACAAGTACCTGGGATGTACCGTACCCGAGGCATATCGAAGCAGGAATCGTGGGGGGGGTGCATTCCTGCAACATAGGGTATAAGTAAGGAGACTCGGCTATATGGATATTTAGACTTGGATTGGGCAGGATCTATGGATGATAGGAAATCTACATCAGATTATGTATTCAGTTTTGGAACAGGAGCAGTTTCTTGGATCAGCAAGGAACATGTGGTTTCACTTTCCTCTACAGAAAAACAATACAAAGCATAGTAAAAGGGGCGTGTGAAGTGGTTTGGCATAAAAGAATACTGGCAGATCTACAAGTTCATCAGATTGAGCCCACAATAATTTTTTTGTGGTAATCAGGGAGTTCTCAAGCTGGCAAAGAATCCCATATTTCATGAGCAAACAAAACATGTTGATATACATTGTCACTTCATTCAACAGTGTGTAGAAGATGGAGAAGTTGAGCTGCAATATTATCCAACTCAGGACCAGATTGCAGACATTCTTACCAAGTACCTTGCCACAAAAAAAATTGTAAAATTTACAGATAAAGTTGGTGTAGCTTATAGAATGACCATTAAGGAAGGATGTTATTGTAACATAAAGTTATAATGGCCATAATAGTCTTAGTGATAGGCTTAGTAATATAATCACTTTATCATTTCAGTTTGTTTTATCAAATAATGTAAATATGACTTAATATTATTGAGTCATATTAGGTTTAAGGTGTGTCACCCATGTATTAGGGTTTTGTTTTTCTTGTTGCTTTCCTATAACTGGTGGTTGATCTCTCAATAATAATCCAAAAGGCATTTATTTCTTTCAACTTCTTGTGTTCTTGCTTGTTTCTTTGTGCGTTCGGTTTTCATAATATCTGAGTGCGAATGTCTTTAATAAAATTTCTGAATGCAAATTGGTTGCCAAGCAAGAAAGGAGGATATTTCTGTCCTAAGCATAAAATCTCACTCTAAGCAGTGAGCTTTATGTCTGAATAACTACTGAGCGCAGATATTCTGAGTAATGATATTGACATGGCAGGTCTTGAACTATTTCATTTGGATTTTTTTAATAACTAACTTTTTTTTTTTAAATGGCCTGGATCAGATTGGGTCAATCAGCCATACAGAACAGCTAGACATAACGGCATTTGTCAAATTCCAGAGAGAAAAGTGGAGTGGGTAACTGAGCTGAAAATACTACTTCTGCCTTTGTCAATTTTAATATTTCTTTGATCACTGGTACCTACACAATATGGATTGAAGGGAATATTCATGCTATAGCATCAGAACTATTCCCGGATATGATTTGTGAATTGAAGCCCCTCTATCTTGTTCCACACGTCAAACAACTCTTTTGTCTCTAGCAATGTTTGTACCTCATCTCCACATAAGTGTATATTGATAATGTTTTGCAAGAACAATGATGAGTTTCCAAGCTATGAGCTTTAGCTGATTCAATGTCAAGGCCTACTTGTCGCTAGTTGGTGCACATAGTTTCAAGTTAACTATTTGGTTGACAGTAACAAATCATTTCTATAAAATATTTATTGAGATAGATGCATGTGAAATGTAGCTAGTGTAACGGAATTTTTAGGAAAATGTGGGAGAGATGGAGTTTTACTGATGAAGCTAAGTGGCCAAGTTTGTTTGCTAAAAATTTGTCCATCCCACTTATCTGGTATCAGATTAAGCAAGAGATGAGACAAACTATGGAAAAAAAAAATGTAAAAGAATTCAAATTTCAAGAAATGTGGCCGATTCTGCAAGAAGCTTGACTATCTAGCTAGCTTGAATGTATGTTTGCAGTAATGCTGAACTCAATTTTCTTTTCCAAACTCGTGAAATACCTTGCATCTCTTTGCTAGATTGATGGCATCTGATGGTCGTGCATCTACACTAAGCATTGCCTTCTCCCCTGGCTGCAAATAAAGAGATTTCATTTGCGAACAGAAAACAAGAAATCTCCTCAAAAATGAAATTTTCTACACCAAAACAATTATCTGAGTCATATTAACAGTATATACATTCGTAATAAATTTTGTAATGTGACGAAGAAAACAAAAAGAGAGAATACAGCAATCATACCTTGCCAAAGAATATACGAGCATAATATGTATTCACCACTCTTTCTGTGATTCGCACCATTCGCACCTGCAGTGTACATATAGCCAACAAAATTCTGGCCATCAAGGAAACCTTCATAAACCGGAAAATTTACTAAACAACTGTGCATAAGGAAAATTGACTGCCTGTTAGAAAGCAAATTACTAAGCCTGCACTAGGTTCATATGCATGGTGGGCACTCTCCACTATCCTAGGTTTCACACCATCCAACATGCACCCAATGCAAGCTAGATGATTTGTTTTATTAGTAAAACCAAAAAGCATACCATGCAACAAATGCCAGAAGACCAAAAAATAACTCAAAAGATAACGCAACATTTTATTTCCTTGCCGCAAGGGACCGACGATTAATAACAATTCTGCACACGAGTTGACCAATTTCAACTCCCTATAATAGATAATGCCAAGAACAATTGAAGGATAAATGAGAAAAGCACGGACGATATACAGTACTTAAAATTTCAAATAGACTAAAGAAATGAAATAATTAAGTAGATAAGAAATAGCTTCACTTAATAAAAAATAATGACCGCTTTGAATTAGGCTCTGCAGGAAACATAAAGGATAGCATACCATTATGATCCCTGAAGGAGGCACCATTATCTTGTGCATAAATAAATTAGTAATGCAGGAAAATGTCAGTTATTCAGTGGAATAAATAAGTTGTACAGGGATATATCAGTTATGTCTTGAATCAGTCATCAGTTACACCAGTAACTAGGTCAGTTATTCATAAAGTCAACAGTTATGTAGTCAGATACCCATCAATGGTGCAGTGATAATAAAGAATGTGTCCAGTTACCGGTATCAATTATGCAGTGATAATAAAGAATGTGTCAGTTGCAATAAACAGACACTTTGGGCAGCAAAAGGAACCTTAGATCAATTACACTAAGGCCTTAAAACTGCAGGAGTTATAGATGGCCTTTAAGCCTCAAGAAAAAAAGTGTGTTTTGGGCTGGATTATTATCAAGCAGAAGCCTGTGGAGATACTGGTCATGGCAAAGTGCAGCTTCCATACTGCTCTTGCACTGAGCCTAGTTGGAACCCATACCTTCTCCAGAAGTTGTCTTGTCATCTTATGTACAACCTAGAAATGCTATTTTAAATTGTAATACATTTCTATTTACATTTTTCAAATTCGTCGTGTATTTTCAGAAATTTTAGAGTTCATTTTTTTTTAAAGATAAAAGTAGATTTTATATTTGTGTTACAGATATTGGCAGTTTTTTCTGTTTCGTATCAGTTTCTAGAGTTAGGATCATGACACATACAACTATAAATCTATTGCCATCCTAAAGAAGGTTGTCTTTTCTGTGACATCAAGAAGCACCCAACCACCTGCAAGCTATTTTTTTAGATAAATTAAAAACCCAAACAACCACAAGTTGTTTCTTGAGGGTTCCTTAAATGAGTTAAAGTAGACACGTGTGACTCAAAGATTACTTTTATCAGTTCACAAAACAAAGTGGACAACTAGATCAAACTCCACATTGCTAGAGGGTGACCATGTCTTCACTTTGACTAAGGAAAAAGATAAAGGTGTATCCACTAAGATCAGGGCTTTACTAAGTCAGCCTCTAAATCGGGAAAGGCAGGCCTCTCTTAGTGTACACTCAAAGGATTGCTAAGGGTACTAAGTAGACAAGAGGTGAGCAATAGGTAGAGAGTATGTATGAAGAATAAAGAAAACAACAAATACATGCTTTAAAGTAAATAAAGTAGATACAGAGCAATATGAAAGGCAAATGTCAATCTATGTATATAAAAAATACAAACAAGGTGGAGGGAAAAGAGATACTTACCAATGGGGAACTTGTTGGCGCAATGATCTCCCATTTTAACTAGAGCTTCCATGTCACAAGGTTCAATGGCTTTAGTTAAGAGTTTGGAATAGAAGAGGTAGCCTAGCAATTCAAGTACGCACTTGTTCCTAAGTTGCTGATCTTGGTTTGTAGCAAATCCTCAACTCTAAATCTTCAAGTCCTTTGAGCCTATTGTGCTCCTTTAGGTGAAGTCCTCTTTGTCCAAAGGGGATTTGGTGAGCCATAAGTAGGTTTGTTGTAATTCGCAAGGGCAGAAATGATTCAGTGATTGTTCATTCAGAATTAAACTCAATCTAAGGGTATTTATTTGGGTATCAAATTTCAAGTCCTAATTCCTATTGGCTCATGTCACCATCTTCAGCTTTGGTTAATTGTGAAAACGGAAATATTGTACCACACCAACCATGGCCTGTGGTGTCGGCATTGAATTACCAATGTCGTACAAGGGGTCAAAAAGGGTTAAAAGGGTCTAGAAGAGATAAGAGAGGCTAAGTAAAGGAACCAAGTAAGTCATCATGATAACAATAGGTGTCTAGATGTGGGGTTTAAGAACCTAAGGCATGATAAAGGCACCTAATCATGATTATGGCGATGCGGTTGCGCTAGTCGATAAAACTTTTTGCTCTACTTTTGTTATCTCTCTCTCTTAATTCTCTGCACATAATCTCATATAGCTTCCACACACACATATAACACATCTAGATCCTCATTTAGAGTGTTGTTCATTGGGATCCTCCTCTGCCTCGTATCAGTTATTTTGTAATGTCCCCAAATGGGACGATTTAGACCTAGTTGGGGTTTACCCAATAAACACTTGAAAAAATTGCCAAACAACTGAAATTCCGATCCACAAACCAGCTAGCCCTAGCTGAAAAAATTATATGATGTCCAAGCAAAACACATCCAACATAACTCTACAAATAGCTGAAAATTATTCATAAAACAATGTACCTTTTTTGGACCAAATAAATTGGCAAAGACGCTGAAAATACACCTACCAATAATCTGATTTTCACATGAATGTACAGTGGCGTTTTTCAATCACCAAACACTACAAAAACCTCCACAAGTTGGTCGCCACACTTTAGAAAAATAGGGTAAATTATTCTGAATATTATTTCTTGGACTTTGCCTCTCAATTCACCTCATGGATCTCTCCAAGCAAGTCATCCAAGTGCCAACAATATAAAATAAATTCCAAAATATTTTTAGGGTCTAGATTGACCTTCCACACATGCAAATTGACCCGAAATAAATCTCCAATGATTGTAATAAATTACAAAATTTCCCTTGACCCTAGAAGAGGGTTCCAAAGACCAATTTGACCCCTCTTGAGAGGGGTCACCACCCTCCCAAAGGAAGTCACCACCCTTGAGATGGCCTCCAAACTTGTTTCAAGCTCCTCCATCGAGATTGCCCACCTCCTTGACCTACAATTTGAATGTTTCCAGCTCTCCAAAGGATTATACTAATTCCTTGTTGAAGGTGGTATCTAAAGACACCTTTGTAGATCCACTTGCATACAATTATGTAAAATTAAAGCGCAATTACAACCCTTGAATAGAGATTCCCTAATAGAAGAATAAAAGTTTTCGTCCCCAAACTCTTTGGTGCACTTGAAGGTTTGCGTCCTCAAGTCACTTGTTCAAGCTGGATATACTTGCACAAGAATTTCAATATCAAAAATGCATGACCTTTTCAAAAGAGCCTTCCCTTTCCTTTTATATGCTTCCTCCAATTGTGGCACCCAAAATAGAGAGGGAGAGTTACTTTTTCCTTTTTAAAAAAAGATATATTACAAGCTTCCTTATAAAATCACTTTTTAGAATGACCCTTAAAAAGGTCCCAAAATTAGATAATAAAGTGCTTTAACAAAACATATTATTGAAGCTCACCAATGTTCCCCTTTTTGCCTTAAAAATCCTTAGCCCTTGGGAATGCACAAGCTAAGGGTCTCATCCCAATGACTAGCTTGAAAATGGGGGCATTACAGTCGTCCCTTCCCAAAATTGCTTGCCCACAAACAATTGTAAACTTGGGTGTTGATGGATGGCTGCCCCCTCCCAAGTTGCATCTTCCATAGGCATATCCTCCCATTGTACCAAATATTCTATGATAGTGCGATTGCGGAGCCTCCTCTCACGAACCTCAAGTATAGCTTCAAGAATCAAGACCAACTTACTTTCATCATCAAGAGGTGACAAGTCAATAGAGTGTATTATATGTTTTCCAAGAGCTTTCTTAACGCAATAAACATGGAACACATTGTGAATCTTACTCCCTTTCGGAAATTCCAGCTCATATGCCACTTTACCCACTCTTCTTTGAATTTTATAAGGCCCATAGAAACGTGGCTTAAATTTTTCCGCTCCACTTTGCTTAAGAGAAGATTGCTTATAAAGTTGCAATCTCATATAGACCATGTTCCCAACCTCAAATTGACTCTCCAACCTATGCTGATCCACATAAAGCTTTTGTTGATTTTGAGCTTGTTGCAAGTTTTTCTTGAGCTGATCCAAAATTCCAAAACTTTGTTGCACCCAATCGGCAGCCTCGGGCAACCTACTATCCTCCAAAACAAGGTCAAAAAATGAAAGAGCTTCATAACCATACAAAGCCTTAAATGATGACATACCACTAGACATGTGCTAGGTAGTATTATAACAAAATTCTGCCATGTACAGCCATCTATTCCAACTTGTTTGCTGCCCCGAAATGTAATTTCTCAAGTATCCTTCCACTCATTTATTGACAACTTTGGTTTGCCCATCCGTTTGGGGATGATAACTAGTGCTTGGAAGCAATTCGGTCCCTGTTAGCTTAAAAAGCTCTTGCCAAAAGTGGCTCATAAACCGGCTTTCCCTATCACTTATGATGCTCTTGGGTAACCCATGCAACTTGAAAACTTCTTTGAAGAAAATTTCCGCAATACATGGAGCAATATACTTTGCTAGAATTGCAAAAAAAATAAGCATATTTTGTCAATCTATCCACTACAACAAAAATTCTACATTTACCTTGTGACATAGGTAACCTTGTGATGAAGTCCATGGAAATGCTCTCCCATGTTTGGTGGGGAATTGGAAGAGGTTGCAAGAGACCAGTTAGAAATGTAGTCATTCTCTTATTCCTTTGACAAACCATACATTCCTTAACATGGGATAAAACATCTATTTTCAAACCCTTCCAAGCAAATCTTTCTCTTACCTTCTTGTATGTTTTGTAGTAACTTTGATGACCAGCCATAGTATCCTCATAAGCAGCTCTCATAATTTGGTGTTTTAACTTGGATAAAAGGCCCAAAAGAATTCTGCCCTTATACAAAATCAGCTCTTCATGCACCTTTTATTTGTTGACTATCACATTGCCTTCCAAAATCGCGGTGGCCCATTCATCCCTTGCATATTCGGCTATAATTACAGCTCTCCAATCAGCTGTTAATTTGTTTAATGAACACAAATAGGACCTTCTTGGAAAGGCATCAGCCACATTATTTTTACCTTTCATATATTCAATGTTGAAATCATAGGATTGAAGTTTGCTCACCCACTTTTGTTGCCTATCATTCAAATCGGATTGTGTGAAGAAGTATTTGAGGCTATTGTGATCCGTCTTAACTATAAATCTCCCACAAATTAAGTATTGACGGAATTTGGCCAAAGCATGCATGATAGCCAACATTTCCTTGCCATAAATTGAGAACTTTTTTTCCCCTTCCTTGAGTTTTCTACTCTCAAAAGCAATGGGATGTCATTTTTGCATGAGGACAGACCCTATTCCTTTTCTCGAAGTATCATATTCAATGTGAAAGGGTGCGAAAAATATGGAACAACCAACACAAGGCAAGAACTCATCACTACCTTGAGTCTCTCCAAAGCGGTTTGAGACCACACAAAGGCACCTTTCTTTGTTAAGTTTGTAAGGGGGGCAGCAAGTTGGGAGAAGCCCTTCACAAACCTTCGATAATAGCTACACAATCCAAGAAACACTCTCAAATGGGTCATAGTAGTGGGAGGTGGCCAATCAAGTATGGCTTGAATATTTTGTTGGTCCAGTTGGACCCCTTGTGCATTGATCACATGTCCCAAATACAAAATTTCAGAAGTGGCAAACTCACATTTGGATTTCTTTGCAAAGAGGGTTTGTTGCTTTAACATTCCCAAAACAATATCCAAATGGTGCAAATGTTCCTCCCAAGTCTTGCTATATACCAATATGTCATCAAAGAACACTGGCACAAATTTCCTTAGATGTTGTTTGAAGATGTGGTTCATGCAAGATTGAAATGTAATAGGAGCATTAATGAGTCCAAAGGGCATGACCAAAAACTCATAATGCCCATAATGACAACGAAAAGCCATTTTTTGCACATCCTCCTCCCTCACACAAATTTGATGATAACCGGTTTTCAAGTCTATTTTGGACAAGTAAACCGCTCCATGAAGTTCATCAATCCTAGGTATAGGATACTTGTTTTTGACAGTCTTCTTGATCAACAATCTATAACCAATACACATCTTCATGGTTCCATCCTTCTTTACAAGCACTACTGAAGAAGCAAAGGGGCTAGAGCTTGGCCTTATGTGCCCTATGTCAAGTGACTCTTGGATAGCTTTCTCAATCTCCTCCTTGTAGATCCGTGGGTGACGGTAGGGAGTAGTGATCATTGCTCTTGTGCCTTCTTCTAATTCAATTATATGTTCAAATCCCCTATCCGGGGGCAGCCCAAGTGGTATGTCACTAAACACTCTCTTTCATGTCTATCTAGGATGACTTGAACATCCTTGTGGTGCAACTGTTGTTTTAAGTCAGACCTTGTATCATGCATAAATAATTCTGCTGCCCATGTAATCTGCCCTTTATTGAAAGCTCGTTCCATCCTTTTTGAGGTCACTAACATGGGCGTTCCATTGTTTAGACCATGGAGAACAATTTCCTTGTTGGCTACCATAAATTTTAGTTCTGATTTTTCGAAATTATGGGTGTATTCACCAAGGGATTGGAACCATTGGGCTCCAAGCACAACATCTATCTCTCCATGAGCTATCACATTGAATTCTCCTTCCAAGGTATATTCACACATGGTTAGTCTTAACTCCAAAGTGCTGGAAATGCATGAGATGGAGGAGCCATCCCCCACGGTTACCTTGAAGCCACCATTTTCTTTAGTGGGCAGCCTATGTCTTGCAACAAATTTAGCATCTATAAAATCGTGAGTGGCTCCATTGTCCATTGACACAAATACCTTTTTGCCTCTAATAGTTCCTTTCACACGGAAAGCATGGCATCTAGTGGCACTAGATAAGGTAGCAATCATCTCTTTCTTTGTCACGTGTTGGCTGTCCTCTTTTCCTTGATGTGTTTGCCCTTCAATTTCAGTTTGGTTTACCTTCACATGCTCATTTCTTTGCTCCCAATTTTCTAATTGTTTTTCCTTAGGTGGTTGCTTTTCTATTCCCTTTTCATATGCCTTTTCTGAATTTTTTGTCTTCAATCTCAGCTGATTGCTCATCTCCGTGGGTCTGCAATTGACCAATTTTTGATGCCCAAATCTCAAGGGTCCTTCATTTGGTGGCTTCTCTTCAAATTCAGCCTCACTTGCCATTGATTTTTTGAATTTTCTGAGTTGGTTTCCAGCTGTTCACACCTCACAAAGCGGCTATGTTTGACTGAATTTTAGTCATTGGCAAACTCGTGGAGTGGCTGCCCCTTGTACAATTGGAAATTAGGCTCTGTTATTTGTTTTAAGGGTTGCCTTTCATCCAACTGGGATTCCTTGTTATGTGCCCTTATTGATTTAAGTGTAAGTGGCTCCATCTTTTTTCCAAACTTATCAACTATCTTTTCCAACAATTCTTCATGTGTCCCAATAGTGCTATGTCCTTGTGTCACCCATCCATGATGACACCATTCATGGGCAGCCTTATTCAAATGTTAGATGACAAATATTTATGCTTCTTTTCTACCTCTAGGCCTCAAGTCAAGATACTCACTTGTTAACCCAAGCTCTTACCAAAAAACCTGGATCACCATCAAAAGTTACAAGAACTATCTTCCCCAAATCATCATGTGTAGCTATGTACCCATGATGCCTCTTGCCATATCTCAAA
The DNA here is from genome assembly GCA_037957365.1 of Torreya grandis. NCBI lineage: Eukaryota > Viridiplantae > Streptophyta > Pinopsida > Cupressales > Taxaceae > Torreya > Torreya grandis. The sequence continues at coordinate 5,179,951 of JARHVA010000169.1, read as the reverse complement.
CCTAGCCAACCTTCGAAGCTCCTTCCCCAATGGTACTTAGTTGCAAGAGTCAAGTACTCATCATCATTCTCCATTAGATCCCAACGAACCAAGGTTTGGTCCTCTATCCTGAAGGGTTGATTCCCATGATCCTAGGCATGTGTAATACCCTTCATCCTTCCCTTATCCATGTTATTGTTTGATATAAACCCTGAATCGCACATATAGCCAAGATATGGCTCTGATACCACTATAATGTCCTCAAATGAGACGATTTAGGCCTAGTTTGGGTTTACCCAATAAACCCTTGAATAAATTGCCAAACAACTAAAATTTTGCTCCACAAATCAGCTAGCCCTAGTTGGAAAATTTAAGAGAAAATATCCAAGCAAAACACATCCAAAATAACTCTACAAATAGCTGAAAATTATTCGGAAAACAATGTACCCTTTTGGGACCAAATAAATTGGCGAAGAAGCTGAAAATACCCCTACCAATAATCTAATTTTCACATGAATGTGCAGGTGCATTTTTCAATCACCAAACACCACAAGTGGGTCGCCACACTTCAGAAAAATAGGGGAAATAATTTTGAATATTATTTCTTGGACTTTGCCCCTCAATTTACCTCTCGGATCTCTCCAAGCAATTCGCCCAAGTGCCAAAAATATAAAATAAATTCCAGAATATTTTTAGGGTCTAGATTGACCTTCCACACATGCAAATTGACTCGAAATAAATCTCCAATAGCTGTAATAAATTACAGAAATTACCTTCACCCTAGAAGAGGGTTCCAAAGACCAATTTGACCTCTTGAGAGGGGTTGCCACCCTCTCAAAGGAAGTCACCACCCTTGAGATGGCCTCCAAACTTGTTTCAAGCTCCTCCACCAAGATTGCCTATCTCCTTGACCTGCAATTTGAATGTTTCCAACTCTTCAAAAGAATACACTGATTCCTTGTTGAAGGTGGTGTCCAAAGACAACTGTGTAGATCCACTTGCATACAATTATGCAAAATTTAGGTGCAATTACAGCTCTTGAATAGAGCTGCCCTGGCTAGAGAATGGAGGTTTTCGTCACCAAACTCCTTAATGCACTTGAATATTTGCGTCCTCAAGTCACTTGTTCGAGCTTGACATACTTGCACAAGAATTTCAATATCAAAAATACATAACCTTTTCAAAAAAGCCTTCCCTTTCCGTTTATATGCTTCCTCCAATTGTGGTGCCCAAAATAGAGAGGGAGAGTTACTTTTTCTTTTTTTTTTTAAAGATATATTGCAAGCTTCCTTATAAAAGCACTTTTTAAAATGACCCTTAAAAAGGTCTCAAAATTAGATAATAAAATGTTTTAACAAAACATATTCTTGAAGCTCACCAATGATTCCCTTCTTGCCTTAAAAATCCTTAGCCCTTGGGAACACACAAGTTAAGGGTCTCGTTCCATTGACTAGCTTGAAAAGGACATTACATATTTTGGTTTTGTTATTTTGGTTGGAACACTCTTCTCTTGTTGAACTCTATTTTGGCATACTTCTATTGTGTTTTATTGTGAGAATGTTCTACCTTGTCCCTCAAACCCTTACCTTTAAGCTTTAATTGAGGATCGGTGAAGTGAGTTTCAAATGAATGGGGATCAGAATTGTATAAATAATCAGTGGCAATATGATATATGGTTATGTGCATCATGAAGAACAATGGAAGATTTCCTCTTCACCCCCAAGACCTATACACCTGCTGTGAAGGTGGCCAAGAGGATCATGGAATACAATCTTCACTAATCTAATATGGATAGAAGATTGAGGACACTGCAACCATTTCATTTCTTGCATTCATTAATTGCTTGCCAAAGTGCATTTAATATTGTTTTCCAGTTTTGTCTCAACCTAGGGGCTTAATAATAATGGAGGGATAACATAGGCTCCCATTCACTCCCTCATTTTTCAATTGATCTATGATGAGTTGGTAGTATTGCAGAGGAGGTTAGTTTCCAAGAAATGCAAGCGAGGTTTATAGAGCCCTGAAACAGACAAACAAGATAGAGAAATCAGGACACAAGTTAAGGGTCTTGTCCAAATGACTAGCTTGAAAAGGACATTACATATTTTGGTTTTGTTATTTTGGTTGGAACACTCTTCTCTTGTTGAACTCTATTTTGGCATACTTCTATTGTGCTTTACTGTGAGAATGTTCTACCTCGTCCCTCAAACCCTTACCTTTAAGCTTTAATGAAGGATCGGTGAAGTGAGTTTCAGATGGATGGGGATCAGAATTGTATAAATAATCAGTTGCAATATGATATATGGTTATGTGCATCATGGAGAACAGTGGAAGATTTCCTCTTCACCCCCAAGACCTATACACCCGCTGTGAAGGTGGCCAAGAGGATCATGGAATACAATCTTCACTAATCTAATATGGATAGAAGATTGAGGACAATGCAACCATTTCATTTCTTGCATTCAGTAATTGCTTGCCAAAGTGCATTTAATGTTGTTTTCCAGTTTTGTCTCAACCTAGGGGCTTAATAATAATGGAGGGATAACATAGGCTCCCATTCACTCCCTCATTTTTCAATTGATCTATGATGAGTTGTTAGGGTTGCAAAGGAGGTTAGTTTCCAAGAAATGCAAGCGAGGTTTATAGAGCCCTGAAACAAACAAACAAGATAGAGAAATCATATTTCTGAAATTCACAATTGGACACAAATGCCCTGACGTTTCTGGAAGCATCATCACACTACCAGATGAATGCACCCCAAAAAAATGTGTTCATCTCAAGATTTCTAGATTTTGTTTGCTTCACTTTCTAGACCTATTTTCTGCTATCTGTTTTTGAAGATCGTCCCCAAATTCGCAACAAATCAAATATTCTTCCAAAACCCTCTCTTGCCATTTGTACTAATTCTAAAATATTCTTTATAACAGGAAAGTATACATTATATGAAAGTATAATAAACCAAGAAAGTATACATGCAAGACTTACAACGAGCAGAGCGTAATAAATTACATTATATACTCACAACATTGTATACCTAGAATAGAAGAGCTAGAAGTAGAAGATTCTCCCATAGAATTTAAATCAAATCACAACCCAATTTTTATGAAACTCCAATTACAAGGTGACAAACAACATGAAGAGCACACTAGGGTCAACCAGAGTAAACCATCATTCAGAGGAAACATCCTCTTGACAGAAGAAAATCAGCAAGCGTTCAAGACAGCACTCAATAACAAATTGCGAAGGGAAAGTCTAGAAGAACTTGACAATGGGATAGATTACAACAAAAGCTTGAGGCTAATGCAATCCATTCAAGAAGGTCTAAACACATGCAAGAGAGCTAAACCTAAAAAAAAAAAAAAAAATAGCTTCTCGAAAAATTTGTGGTATGATGAAGAATGCAAGGCAGTGCAGAGATCACTAAAAGAACCAACAAGTAGAACACAAGCAAAAAGAAAAGCATATGAAAAAATGGTAAGGACGGGAAAAAAAAGAGTATACAAGAACTAAATGGTGAGGACAAAAAAAAAAGAGTATACAAGAACTAGAGGAAGGAGCTAATCTACGTAGGGAATCATGAACCAAAGAGATTTTGGAGAGAGTTCTGCGATGAAAAAATGCAAATAGAGAACAACATAACAATAAGTCAGTGGTTGGAATATTCAAAACAGTTATACGAGCATGAAAATGAACAAAATACACCTCCCACAATCATTGTTGATGCAAATCTTTTCACAATTGAAGACATCATAAGAGAGATTAAAAAGCTAGCAACAGGGAAAGCTCAGGACATAGATAACCTGCAAGCGAAACATCTGAAATACGGAGCAAATATCCTAGTGCTTCAAATCAAAGATATTTTCAATGAGGTCATCCAAAATGGCTTCCCAACAGAGTGGACAACCAACCTAACCATACCCTTGTTTAAAAGCGGAGAAGTAAATAATACCTCAAATTATCAAACTATCATGATCAATCATGTTTCACATAGCTATTCGAGAGTATGATAGAGAATAGGATTAGCAATTGGGCAAAAGAAAAGAGAAAGAGACCAAAGAGGCAGCAAGCTTCAAAACCAAACACTCAACGAACAATCATTGTGTCACACTTAGACACCTAGTTGAAAAAGTTTGAGATAAAAAAGATCCATATTGTTGCTTTTTAGACTTTAAAAAGGCATTTAGTACAGTGCCAAGGAGTAAATTATGGAGGACAATGGAGGAACTAGGGGTCCCAGTGCACTACAAGGTAGCAATTCACATATTATATGAGCAAGTCAAGGCTAAAATCAAAACGCAAACAGGGTTGTCCGAATGTTTTGGGAGTTATATAGGCGTCAAACAACGCTGTCTTCTATCCACTTGGCCAAATATGTGGTGAAACCCCTGTTTTATGTTGATGACCTAATTCTAAAGGCAAAGGCAATCCAAAATCTAAGAGAACATCTTGAGGGCTTAGAGCTCTTTTGTAAATAAGTAGGGATGCAAGGGATCCTCGGTAAAACCAAAATTATGTTTTCCTCAGTGAAAAGGAAGAAGCAACATATTGATTTTCGGTTTGCAGGATAATCTCTAGAAGTGGAGTCAGGATGTAATGTCCCCTTTTCGAGATATTTTCTGAATTTTGAAATTTATTGCAAACCTTAAATAAAAATCCATTTTCTGATTTTTCCAACAGTAAACCTTAGCTGCAAATATATTCCAAAATTAGCATAAAAATATGCTAAACCTTTCAAATCAATTATGAACCCTTTCAGCCAAGATTAATTCTTCAAAAATCCAAATTAGCCCTTCAAACCCTAAGCGCCTATGTTCAGAAAATAAATATGATTTATGACAACCCTTTGATGACAATTTTTATAATGTCTTACCTTCAATAGATCTTCAAAATTAATAGAAAAATACAGCTGCAAATATATACCTTTTTATGATATTTTCCTTCACAAACACGCTGAATTTACCATCACAAATATTTAGAATAATATGAAAAATTCCAAAATAATTTTAGAATCGATATTGGACCTCAAACCCTCAAATATGTCTTTTTTGCAAATCCCCTAAGGCTGGAAATATTATTTAAAATGTTATAGAATATTCTAGGGCAAGGAATGGCCCTCAAACAAAGTCAAAGCCCTTCCAAATCAAGTTGCCCAAGTGCATAAATAATACAATAAAATCAGAATACTAACTAGGACACAAAATCACCCCAAGGCATGTGCAAATCAGTCTCCAACCAAGTCGCCAACCTTCACAAGTAGTTCGCCCCACTTGGAAACCTTTATTTTTGTCTTTTTTCTGAATTTTGATGAATAATGGCAGCTCCTAAATGAAGTTGCCCCATAGAAGAATGAAGGTTTTCATCCTCAATCTCTTGGCTTGAAGGTTTTCATCTTCAATTCCAAACATCAAGCTTTTTTGTGCTCAATACTTGTAAATTTAAATTATGATCCAAGATGTCTTTCAACAAGACCCCTCAATTGTTTTTATACTTCTCCCCAAGTGAAGCACTCAATTTGGGGGGGAAATACTTTTGTTGACCTTTTTTTTTCAAATTATAAAAAAATATTTTTTTATAATTTACTCAATTATTTCAATACTCATGACCCTTAAAAAGGCCCCAACTTAAGTGAAATTATAACAATAAAGTATTTTTATAATTATTCTTTTCAAAATCAAATGTTTTCCTTCTTATTCTCTTTTTCCCTTAGCCCTTACGAAACTAGGCAAGGCTAAAGGTCTTCAATAATGTTATGTTCAAAAGGGGGACATGACCATCCTCCACACCCAAAATTGCTTGTCCTACGGCAATTGCAATATCAATTGCAATATCCACGGGGGTGTCCCAACACTCCTTATGATGCATTGGCTACCTATAACTTTTTCCCAAGAGAAGCTCCAAACAATCCCTCATACTGTTGCCCCTGTGTTTTGGGGGCTGCCCCCAAGTACAAAAAGTGACATCATAGCCTCCAAAGGCTTCCCATGACCCCATGCTACCAACTCTTTCAATACCGAGTTGTAGATGACAAAGCTCTCATCTTCAAGGCCCTCATGAAGTGCACTATGTAGCCAAGAGTGGCAAAAAGAAATGCATCCAAAAAATGATACCTTGTTGCCCCGAATGAAAAGATCCATTTGCTCATCATTTATTGTGTGCATACCATTGTGGCCACCCCTCAACAAATCTTTGGTAGCTCGTACATGCCACGGTAGACTCATCCAAGTTTGTAACAAAAGAACAATAAAACATATCTTGGGGAACATACCTTGGAAACCACTTTCAACAACTTGCCAACCCTCTTGGATGATCATTTTCATGAATGCTATATGTTCACCCATGGGCTGCCCTTTCTTCACACTCTCATGCATGTGTAGGACCAAATGTGAGTTCAAAAGGAGCTCATTGTGACCAAGAGAATAGTGTTGTACCGTCACTTCCTCCTTCGCCCTTCTTCCATGCAAGTTGTGTCCCGAAACATAGACACTTTCAAAATTTGATAGCTGATGTAAAAATCCAGATCTCTAACCCATGTGAAGTGGCTGCAGTAGTATTCCAAGGTCTGATTTTTCTGAGTTATAAAACTCAGATCTAATTGGTGCACTTTCCTTGCCCAACATGAGTTGTACTTTGTCCAAAAATTCAATTTTTGCGGACACAATAGGTGGCTGGAACCTTCTTACCAACTCAGACATCTCTGAGTGCGAAAAATCAGTCCTCATACATGTATTTTCAAAATCCATGTAGGGTTGTAACATGCCAAAAAATTTATAGTTTTTTTAGTGTGTGACCAGTGAATTTGCAACCCTCTTTCTACCCCTTCACCTTCATCATTTTCAGAATTCACCAAGTTCTTCAAACACAAAGTTGAGTGGTTTCTACCATGCCCAAGTGGCTGTCCATGCACGGAAATCACAGCACTCTTTGTCCCTCTCATGGCCATTGCAACCAGCCCCACTATAGGTCCTACACATGAAGCAAACAAGTTAGTGAAAACAATAATGTTTAACAACACTTTTCCACTCACTCCATCATGCCTTATGAACATGATATGGACTTCCTTTTCGCGTCTTACATTTTTCTTATCATGGCTGTAGTATGCCTTTTTCCTCCTCCTAGTGGTTGAAAATCCACTAATACACACTTGGACCATCCCCATGGTGTTAAGGTGTGAGAAGCACACCTTCTAAGGGCCCCTACTCACCATGGTGACAAGAAACTTTAAGGGAACAAACTGAGAATGCTAAAAACAGCAGTCACTATGATCCTGTGACCATGATAACCCTTGCTTATTCCCTTCTTTATGTTGGCCCAACTTGTGTTCTTTGTCTCACAACATGACATGATGGTAATATTACGCTTGTGGGACTCATCTAGATCCCATATCCACGATGGATACTTGTCATGCTCATTCCTTGAATTTAATTGGAAGAATTTTCTTTCCCATTGAGTGCCCTTCACCTCAACCTTAGTGATAGCGCATGTTTTGCAACCAAGATAATGGCAAGACCAAGCATGAGGAGAAATCAATGAGCACTTGCCAAGATGACAGCTCAATTGCTTACCCATAAACAAATCTGATTTTCTTTTTTCCAAATGCAAAATGAAATCTTCTTTCTTTCTATTTGGCATAACTCCTTCAAAGAACCCCATTGCCTTGTCCAATCTTGTTAGGTCTTGTGCTTCCTTTCCAAGTGTTAAGTGTTTCTTCCAAGCTTCCTCTTGAACCTTGTATTTAGACAAAGAGAATGGTTTATGATAAGAAACAATGCAAAACAATTCTATCATGACATACCTTTTCACTATAGTTTCCTTAACCATCTCCAAGCTTCCTTCTTGATCTTTTGATAGCTCATGAAGTTGTTGAACAGCGTCTCCTTGCTTTACCTTTGAAAGTTCTGATTTTTCTGTTACTTCCACTTTAGTGTCTATTATTTGCAATCCCATTGATTGCCCCATAGCTTGTTGGAAACCCTCACTAGGCTGCCCTTGAATTTCTAGTTCTTGTGGCTCAGAAAATTCAATTATTGGCTGCCCTTTGCTTAGCTGAAACAACTCTTTTTGCTGCTCCAAAATCTTTGTATTGTGAAACTCAAAAATTTCACTACTTGGCTGCCCCAAATTTTCTGATTTTGAAGCACATCATCCACATTGCTAGGCTGCCCTTTGTGTAGTTGGAAGTTATTCTTTAGCTGCTCTACAATTTCAGACTTTTGAATCTCTATACTCACATGTACTTCAATCCTCTCTTCTTGTAAGAGAGACTTTTGAGGTCTAGAGCTTAACTCCACAGACTTTGCCAAGACCTTGGGACTTTATTGCCTTTAGTTTCCTCTAATAATTCTCCATGGCTTGTAATAAATCATCCATGGCTTCATCCATTGCCCTCTTCTTCATTTCCAACTTTTGAAGAGGATTTTTGTATTCTTCTTTCGACAAAAATCTCGAATGCCAATCCATTGAAGTCACTCACATCCTACAGTTGGCCAAGAAATTGACTCTGATACCACTATAATGTCTACTTTTCGATATATTTTTTGAATTCTAAAATTTATTACAAACTCTAAATAAAAATCATTTTTCTGATTTTTTCAATAGTAAACCCTAGCTGCAAATATATTCCAAAATTAACATAAGAATATGCTAAACCCTTCAAATCAATTATGAACCCTTTCAGCCAAGATTAATTCTTCAAAAATTCAAATTAGGCCTTCATACCCTAGGCACCTATGTTCAGAAAATAAATATGATTTATGGCAGCCATTTGATGACAATTTCTGTAGTGTCATACCTTCAATAGGTCTTCAAAATTAATAGAAAAATACAGCTGCAATCATATACCTTTTTATGAGGTTTTTCTTCACAAACAAGCTGAATTTACCAACACAAATATTTAAAATAATATGAAAAATCCCAGAATAATTTTAGAATCGACATTTGACCTCAAACCCTCAAATATGTCCTTTGTGCAAATCGCTAAAAGATGAAAATATTATATAAAATATTACAGAATATTCTAGGGCAAAGAATGGCCCTCAAACAAAGTCAACGCCCTTCCAAATCAAGTTGCCCAAGTGCAGAAATAATACAATAAAATCAAAATATTAACTAGGGCACAAAATCACCCCAAAGCATGTGCAAATCACTTTCCAACGAAGTCGCCAACTTTCACAAGTAGTTCACCCCACTTGGAAACCTTTGTTTTTGCCTTTTTCGAAATTTTGATGAACGATGGCAAATCTTAAATGAAGTTGCCCCACGAAAGAATGAGGGTTTTTTTCCTCAATCTCTTGGCTTGAAGGTTTTCGTCTTCAAGTCCAAAGCTCAAGCTTTTTCGTGCTTAAAACTTGTAAATTTAAATTATGATCCAAGATGTCTTTCAAGTTTTCAACAAGAGCTTTCAATTGCTTTTATACTACTCCCCAAGTGATACACCCAATTTGGGGGAAAATACCTTTGTTGATCTTTTTTTTTTCAAATTATAAAAGAAAATCTTTTTATAATTTACTTAAGTGATTCAATACTCATGACCCTTAAAAAGGCCCCAACTTAAGTGAAATTATAACAATAAAGTACTTTTACAATTATTCTTTTCAAAATCAAATGTTTCCCTTATTTTTCTCTTCTTCTCTTAGCCCTTGGGAAACTAGGCAAGGCTAAAGGTCTTCAATAGTGTCATGTCCAAAAGGGGGACATGACACAGGGTACAAATATCTCAGCCTCGACTTCAACAACAAGCTCAGCGAGGGCACATGCAGGATGAAAATAATACAAGGAGGTTGGAGAGTTCTCTATGCACTACAAAACAGGTGTAGGAATACTGACTTATGGGATTGGAAGACCACCAAGGTCCTATCTCGGTTACTTGTTATGTTGGTGGTGGTGTATGGATGCAAAGTATGGGCTAGTGGAACAAGTTTGAAATGGAGACAAATAGAAAAGATCCAAGAGCAGCTAATCACAAAAAAATATAGAATTAAGGTTTCAATTCCCTATGAAATCAGCCTTGCTGAAACAGTTACTTTCCCATTAGAGGCAACTGCTATGACCAGCTTACCTTGTTACCTGAAAAAAATAGAAAATATGAGGACCAACAGGTGGTAAGAAATGAAAAGTTGCACAAACAAAAGAATACATGGATGAAAAAAACTTCAAATGAATGAGTAGATGGGACATCAACCTAAATGAATGCCCAAACCTTAACAAAGATATAAAAAATTATATGAACGAAAAGTTCAAAACAGTGATGTGGAGGAAGGAAACAAGCAAGAAATGACAGTGCTATATTACAGAGTTCAACTCAACTTATGAGCATTGCCAAAAAAGTTTATATAGGGACTGAAGTTAAATGGAAGTAAAAGATCCTCATTGCTCAACTAAGGACTAGCTCCCATAGGCTCAAAATGTGAAACAATCAAACGAGAGTCACCTAAGGAACAGTGGCATGAGAGGGTTTGTGTTTTATGTACCACAGGGGCAGTCGAAACGAAGAATCATTTCATCCTTGAATGCCCAAATACGCAAACATTCGGGCCAAGTATGTGAAAACTTTAAGAATTGGCTCCATGGTAGAGCTAGTTGAAGAAAACAGAATAAAAGTGTTGGTGGAGATGATAACTCAAATCAGCAAAAGGAGGAACAGACTTCTAAATGACATACCTGGGCTCACAAGTCTTTGAGGGATTGGAGCAATCAATATAATCGATGGTTCCATAGACCGTTCAGTCTCGTGGACGTAATTATACCATTTCCTTTCATTATATGCAATTAGGTTTGATTTATTGTTTTTTTTGGATTAAATCATATTAAGCCTAAGTTTGCATCATGTATGGTTAATGTGTTGCACTGTGATGTAATTTGACCTAGATCCATTTATCCATAACTACAGTATCAGGCATTAAGTTGGATTATGTTTGTTTCAGTCATATCACCATCTTCTTCTAGGCCATGTCCAACATCTTTTTAAATTGGGGTGTATCCTTTAGTAAAGGTGATTTTTTAGCATCTTTTTTGGAGTTCTTGTTGATATTTGATCTAAGATTACGAGAGTTCAATTGTAGGATATTTGGCTTAGACTTGCTAGCTCCAGCCAAAAATCATTCGACATTTGGGTTTGATTGGGCTTTAAGTGAATTCCAACCAATTGATGTTATGGCCTAGGTGTTCCATTGTAGGGATTAAAAAATACTCTCTGAAGATCCTAGAGGGAGTAAGGTTTCCTAGAAAGGATTTGAAAGGAGCTATGTCTAGATAAATATAGGAAATGTGAAAATAACCACACCAAAAGAAGGGTAAGATTGTTGTTGGGTTCAGCAAAATGTATGAACTAAGATCATGACTCTATTGAGCCAACCTCTAAATAGGGAAAGGTAAAAGGCATCTCTTAGTGTACACAAGGATTCAAGAGGGTGTTGAGTAGGCAATAGGCAAGCAATGGGTATAAAGTGTGTATGATCAATAAAGAAACAACCAATATGCGCAATAAAGTAAACAAAGCAAATATAAGGCATTGTGCAAGGTAATATGTTAATCAATGTAAATAAATAAATAAATAAAAACAAGGTGAACAGCAACGAGATACTTACATGTGGAGAACTTGTCAACGCAATGATTTTCCCTTTGACTAGAGCTTCCACACAAGGTTCGATGGCTTTGATTGAAGCTTTGGAAGGGAATAGGCAATCTAACAAGTTAGGTAGGTGTGTGTTCCTAAGTCACCAATCTTGGTCTACAAACAATCCTCAACTCCCAGTCCTCAAGTCCTTCGCGTCGCTTGTGTTCCTTTAGGTGTAAACCTCTTTGTCCTCCCACGGGGATTTAGTGAGCCATAGACAAGTCTATTATAATTTACAAGGGTAGAGATGATTGAGTGATTGTTCATTGAGAAATGGATTCAATCTAAGGACATTTATACAAGTACCAAATCTCAAGTCCTAATTCCTATACACCGAAACCACCTTCCATGGATAATGTAGTCAACTTGTTTAAATGTTAAAATATAACTATTGCACTACACAGTCCATGGCCCGTAGCATCAAACTTGAACGCCCAGCATAATACAAGGGACCTAAAGGGGTCGAAAGAGTCTAGGAAGGAAAAGAGGAAGCTAAGTGAAATAAATAGGTAAGTCATCATGATGATAATAGTCTCTAGATGTAAGGTTTAGGGGCCTAAGGCATGCTAAGGGCACCTAATCATTATTATGGTGACGGAGTTGTAGCTAACTCGCCCCAATCCCACAATAAATCAATGATGAGAGATGCAATTGATCCAACAAGTCCCTTGACATAATAAATGTTAGTAAGTCATTTTTGAAGTGTACAAAAACAGTAATGATTACGTTAGATGAAGGTAGGATTCCATGGTCCATTAAAATAAGAAGCCTTTTTAATGCACTTGTTTTACAAAGAAACAAATTTCCTCAACGTTTCAGGGCTTAAAATTCAACCCATCATCAGAAGGATATAGTGTTTATGAAGAGGAATACATCCTAGGCTCTTTATCGAAATAAGCTACAATATAACCATTAAAGCTCTTAATCCCAAAGATCAAGTTTCCATCTTGTCCAAAGCATTTGTAAACAATGCTACCCAATATCAATATAGTTGTGTGTAGTTTATCACATACCATTGATTCATCAGATGGTGTTTCTTTATATGTTGATTCAAATAATCATAGGGATCATGACAATTATTTAGATGTTGATTCTTCACATAGGGGACATGTTTCTTCCTGTAGAGATTTTGACTCTTTACATGATGGCCATGCACTAGCTACCAACGAAGACCATGGATCTAGAAAGTTTGTGATAGGAGTTAGCAGGAGATCCTTAATAAAATAAATTACAACAGCAACAAACTTGGAAAATATGGGTAGCACATTGTTGATCCTATTGAGCCAAAACTCAAGACCACTAGAGTCAACATTGGCCTATACTTGTGTATAATAGGAGGCCAACGTGTGTTTTAACCATCCGAGGTCATGTACATGCACATAAATAATGAAAGATTTGCCTCATTTAAATTATCTTGGTCTATTGTGTTATGGTGATAATTTGGTACAATGTGTGTACCATCCATATCTTGCACATTCTCTCGTACAATCCCAGCTCCACTACATTGCCTTTGTGAAGTTAATGGATCTTGATGATCTTAACCACGAGGCCCAGGATGGCGGCGTAGAGGACAAACCTGTAACTTGGCTAGCAAACTAAGAGTTATAGAACATGCAAAAAAAAACTATTACAACAATAAACCAAAACACATTGAATGCGAAATATTTGCAGAATAATGCAACTTCTATTCAAGCACACAGAAAAGGGTAAAGTACATTGGTGTACAACATTCACCAAGGCTGAGAATGGGGATTCCTGTAATTAGAGGGGAAGGACATTTCCTTGTTGGTATGTGTCATCTTGACACTAGTTGTGAAGTCCATCTTAGGTAGCCATAGTGTTATTACCAAGGTGTGATTTATTATGTGCACACAATTGTTAAATACACATTTAATATGGTAGTTATCCTCAAATGTATGAAGAGAGTTACATGTAATTTGGAAAATGATCCCATCTTTCACTCCACTAATAATAATCTCCAACACACCTCTTGTTTTTCTTATTTAAGGAACCTTTGTATCCTTGTTTGGAGAAGAGCTTAATGTGAGTTATCCATAGCTGGCGGAGATGTAGTCTTTTAGGGGAACCCGTTCTAGTGCAACCATTGTTGGTTGCACACATACATTGTATATTACATTTAGTTAATACAATATCTTTTATTAGTGAATCTCTTTATCTATCGTCTGAATACTTTGTGGATGGTGTCTATGTTGAAGTTCCAAGGCTTTCTCTTTCCGAACAAAGATTTAGTGATAAGAGTTGTTTTCCCTAATATGGCATCAAGCTATGTTGCTCTAATATGGTTAAAAGAAGAGAGGGATCAGAGTCATTATTCATATATAGTCGTGGATTTCTGCAGTTTTTCAGCAAGCTCAGCATTCCCAAACAACTCCTCCATCCCCTTTGCATGTTTTTGAGCCATAATTCCTTATGGGTGGTTTAGAAATTCAAATCAACGTTTCAAAGGCATTCCTCTTGTGGGTGGTTTCAAAATTCGTAACCATTTATGAGCCATTCCTCTTTGGTGGTTCCAAAATTCTAAACAAGCAGGTTTCAGAGCCACCTTTTTTTTTATGGGTTTCAAAAGTCATGACATAGGGTCATTTGCATGGAGTAAGTTCAATTCTATGAGAAGTTCTTCGCATGTAGCATCTCTTATTTGTTCGGATCCGGTTTCTTTCTTCAATTGGATTCTTGTACCAATTGCAGATCTACATATAGAGAAGTTCCATTGAAGAACTTTCTACCATTTTTTGTTTGTTGAGTGTTTTTGGTGCATATCAAATATTCCCATTGAATTTAAAGTGTCTGAGAAAGTCAGATCTGATTTATGTTTCCCCTGAATCTAACACCGTGAGCACATTTGTCAAGCCATGTGGATCGCATTTCGTGCATATTTGGAGGATTCACATGGGTAAAAATGACCCAACGGGATCAAAAATGGCCTTTTTCAACTTATCTAGCAAGTCTTCAAGACCAAATTTTGCATTTTTTAAGTAACTCATAATGTACTGTTAGCTTTTATATTTGGCTACTGATTGGATCTGGTTCCGTTCAAAAGGTGTTTTTTTTTCACCGTACCTATTTTTTCAAGATCTACATAGTGGTGTGGTTTTTTTTTATGTATTTTGCACTCACACTGATTTATAAAGTGCCATGGGGAATTTTCTAGCTGTATCTACATTCTTGCATGTGTGTGCTTTGTCACACTCCCTTTTCACATTTTAGTTGTTGAGTTCATTATGTGGCATATTGGGCATTCTCACTTCATCCTTGAATGTCCTCGCTATGCGTACATGCAAGCCAAATTTGTGGAAACTTTAAAAGTTAACTCCATAGTAGAAATATTTAAGGAAGAAAGAATAAAGGGGGTTGGGTAGATGTTAACTCAAATCAGCAAAAGACAGATTAGCCTTCTAAAAGATACAACAGGTCCCGAGAACCTCTAAGCGGTTGAAGTAATCAGTGTAATCGATGATCCCATAGACCGATCAGTCTCGTGGACATAATTAAAATGATTTCATTTGACTTCATTTTGCTTGTGGACTTTCGTTGTGATTTTTTGCACACCTACCGCATTGACTTTTAGAGATATTGAATTGCTTTGTCTTCAGTCCCTAGTCAACATTGTGGGCGAATGTTGTATATTGCTAATGTTTCCTTGGTTGTTCGGGTATGCTAGGTACCTTGTGTTTGTTCGTGTATAGTACAAATGCAGAGGCTAGTTTCAACATTCAGAACAATTTTTGAGCCATCTTTGCCAGTATCAAAATTCAAACATCATTATGAGCCAACAATCTTTAGTGCTTTTAAAATTCATAACAGTTTCTAAGCCAACATTCTTTGTTGGTATTAAAATTTAGAACAGTTTATGAGCCAACCTATTGACCATTTTTTGGTCATTTAGAGTAAAAAATGGCCACCCCCTCTTTTGTGCATAAGTCTTCAATCCATGTTTTGGCTAAAATCATTCGTCAAAGTTCCCTGTCAAACCTGTTCCATGAAAAAACAAGTGTTTACCTCATTTCGTCCAAGTGTATTTCAGGTTTGTCAAGAGGCCTTACTTAAGGAACTTTATGAGTAAGTTCTTCCATGGACCCGATTTAGTCTCGGAGGGCACTTCAACCGCATGTAGGGCAATTACAAAAGTTCCAAAGGGTGTCTTTTCGAAGGGCACTTAAGCAGCAAACAGGGCCAATTCAGAAAGCCCGAAGGGCAATTCGGAGGCCAAGGAGCCCTTGCAGAGGGCACCTAAGCAGCAAACAAGGTCAATTCAAAAAGCCCGAAGGGCAATTCGAAGGCCAAGGATCCCTTGCATAGGGCAAGCGATGAACAAGTGGACCTTTCCCAAAGCTCCGAAGGGTATTTTCGAGCACAAATGGCCCTCGCGAAGGGCAGCCAGCCGAAGAGGAAGACAAAAGGCAAAGCCCTAAAGGGCACTTGCCCTTCGGGAAAAGAGGCAAGCCAAAAAGGAGATTTCCTTCGACCAAATGTCCAAAGGAATTCCTTCAGACATTTGTCCGAAGGAAAGAGAGGCCTGAAGAGACTTTCCCTTTGGGAAAAAGACTGACGCAAAGGAAGAATTCCTTCGAACATTTGTCGGAAGGAAATAGATGCTCACACAAAAGTCGAAAGCACGAAGGCCACAAAGAAGTGAAAGAAATCCTTCGGACAAGTCCGAAGGACTTGTCAAGGGAAAATCCCACCGTAAACAACGGGCAAGCGAGCAAGGACAAAGGCAAGGAAGAGACAGAAAAGAAAGAAGACAGGCGGGAAGAAAAGAAGAAGAAACAAGTCGAAAAGGAACCCGCAGAAAAAATGGCAAAGAGCCCGAAACCCGAGTAAATGTGGGAGGAAGAAGACAAGACAAAGACCAAGGACCGAGAAGGAATAGAAGATCGCCGAGAGCCCAAAGGCCCGATAAGTAAAGAGAAAAGGAACCAAAGCAAAAGAGAAATCAAAAAAAGAGACAAAACACACGCAAAGATAAAGCGGAAAAGACAAAGCTCAGAATAGTTCCAGCAACTTGACAAAGTCAAACGGCAGAATCAATGACCATTCAGAACAAGACAAGTGGCATAGGCACACTCAACAAAAGGAATTAATACATTTTGGTGGAATAGTATCTATCAAAAACCAATAAATAGATTGGTTTTCGAAATATAGAGATCGACATCCCGTGTTTTTCACGCTTCACCATTAATGCACAACCAGTTGCATCCAGGTATTGAAGAGAGCACATTCAGTCACAACAACTTGGAATGGCTTTGTCAATTGTTGGGAATGAGTTTTCCATGCTTTTGCAGCCCAAGGACAACAGAAGCGGCGGTTTGGACAGTCTACAGCATGGTCTCCACACGCAGTTTGAAGATACGACAGCAGTAACGGTCTCTTGTTTCAGCAGATATTTAACTTAGCATGGGTCTCCATTCCTAGTGATGTCAGCGATCTTGTTTCCATCATTCTATATATTTGTAACCTCTCAATTGAGAAAGGGGATCTCTCAGCTTGTATGGCGAAGCCCTACAAAATTTTACCTTGAATCTAAGACAAAGCTTTTACCTTCTTTTGAGTGTTGCACTGAGCATACATTTGGGTGTTAGTTTTGTGAAAGTGTGGTCTCTTTCTCTACCTTCATGTGCTAACCCCAGTAGTGTCTAGTGTTTGTGTTTTCTTCTCTTGCAGGTCACAGAAAGTGTCTGAAGAAATATAGGGAAATGAATAGGCTACGCAGCAGTGTCTCAGAACACCTTTTGTGCTAGTTTTTTCCTCTCTTATCTCTCCACAGGACCCCATGTTGAAACATTGTTGTAAGAAAGGTCTCATTTTGAATGAAGTGTAGGCTAGCTTGTCTTGATTTAAAGTGCAAGTCAAAGCTGAGTAGACCATCCATTTGGTGCATCACCACATAATTTAAGTTCTAATTTCAGTATTATTCTCTCCCTTTTCATCCCCCCAAGTAATTAGTAGTAGGAAGTCCAGGGCCTCAAGGTGCATCAAGGGGAGCTAGCCCCTAATCTAGAGATTCATCCCTCACATTTGACACCCACAACAAGAGGGATGTCTCCATTGTGTCACGTGGATGAAAAGAGCTGAGCCTCCTTTCAAAGGGTGTAATCTATTGCATCAACACAACCCACTTGTTTATTTTACTCATGCATTCCGTTCAGATGGAGCACGTATTTATAGTCACTCTTGTTTACACAGTCAAATTCATGGAAGCTATTTTTTCTTCATTTATCTGGAGGCTTTATTAAATTTAATAGTCATATACAATAGCTTCATTGTTCTTTTTTCTCTATCATTGTACATGAATACCTCATCAGGCCTAGTTGTCAAGACCCATACTTATAAGCTTAAAACTTCTCTTTTACCACATCACCTAAGTTGGTCTTCAAGAGGGTGTTGGTGTGTGTCATGTTCACACTCATTGTGAAGTCCACTTTACGTAGTATTGTTACCAAGGTGTGATTAATAATGTGCATACAATTATTAAATGCACATTTAATATGGTATTTATCTTCACATGTGTGAGAAGGGTTAGATGTAACTTGGAGAATGATCCCACGTTTCACTCCAACAATAATAATCTCCCACTCACCTCTTGTTTTTCCTATATAAGGAACCTTTGTATCCTTGTTTGGAATAGAACTTAGAGTCAATTATCCATAGCTGGTGGAAATGTAGTCTCTTTATGAGATCATGTTCTGGTGCAACCATTGTTGGTTGCACACATACATTGTATATTATATTAAATTAATATAATGTGTCTTTGATTAATGAATCTCTCTTTCTATTGTTTGAATACTTTATGTGGATGGTGTTTATGCTTAAGTTCCCAAGCTTCCTCTTTCCTGACATGGTTTCAATGATAAGAATTGTTTTCCCCAATATAGCATCAAGCTATGTTGTTCTAATATTCCTAACAGATTTTCCTAGGCTGCCATGAAATAATGCAGATGATCACTTGAAGTTAGATATCCAAGGCATGCTAACATTCATGCTTATGATCATTGGAGGTGTCGATCTATTACGATCCCCTTAGGGTCAACTAGAATACAATATATAGATCATTACAAGAAGGCAGTTACAAAATGGAACAATTACAAAATGGTTCATCTCATGCCCGAGTGACGGTTCACCTTCTTGCAGGTGTGTTGGTTAGGCTTCCGATGTCGCAATATGCTGAAAAGTTCTCTGACATGGCATGAACCTAAGAAGTGCTACCCAACATGCCATAAAGCAATAGAAAGTTGCCAAGTGGCTACAGAGTTATGATAGTCATGTGTGGTGTTGGAGAGTTGTGCCATATGCTGCAAGTCGTTGTGCAAGGGTATTGCGAGGATGAATGGGTGGCGCAAGATGACGCAAAGCCAAGGAGCTCAAAAGTCCTTTAGAATAGCCCCCAAACCAACATGTATATGCTCAGATCAATCACCGTTTCTTGTGGAGCAATGGTCTCCATTGAATCTTCAGTCAGCTACAAAAATTGAACCTAAAGTTGTTGAAGGTTGTACAACTTACCCTAATCAGCGTATTGTCCTACTTTGACCCCTTTGAACCACTAATGTGTGCCTAGGCAAGAGTGCATCATGATTTCAACAATCTGATCCTTTGGCACTATTTGCAATTGTTCAGAATCCAGGTCTGAAGGATGTTGAGTTGTTGGCTCAAGCAAAGGTGGAAAATATGACTTTAGGAATTCCACATTGAACACTGGATGTAGACCCAATTATTGTGACAGATCAAAGAAAAAAAGCATTCTCTCCAGCTACCCGCAGTATGGTGTAAGGACCATAGCATATAGGCTTGATCTTTCTACAAGAACCCTTGAAGCATTCCTTCTAAAGATGGAACCGTAATTTATCACCCATCATGAACTCATGGGGTGTGCAATATACGTCATAGCGCTCTTTGTACTTCTGCTATTGGCACAAAAGTATTTGTTGAAGCTGTTGATGAACATGTTGGATGTGTTGCACAAACTTATGTGCCTTCTCCACTTCCTTTCCCTATGTGCACAACTGTGTGCAAGATGGTGCGCAATAAGATGTCTAGGGGCGTTGCTGGTTGGAATTCGAAACATGTCTAAAATTAACTGTGCCATGCTAAACAATGCAGAGCTTTGTTGTAGGCATGTTAAATATAGAGCAAACTATGATCCCAAGTATGTGGATGTGCATTACGATACATGCACAACAAATGAACAGGTGGGCAGTTGACAACTTTTGTGTATCCATATGTCTGAAGATGAAAAGCTATAAACCATTCCAATTGTGTATCCATCATTTCCCACAAGGCATTCCAAAAATAGGTGATAAACAGAGTTCACAATCAGACACAATGGATGTTGGTAGTCCAAAGTAAACCCAAACATGATTGAAGAATGAGCGCACAGTTTCCTATGTATTGACGCTCTTCATGTAAGCAACCAAGATAGCCATCTTGGAAAACATATCCACTACAACGAACACAAAGTCATTATGGCGCTTCGTCATACGTAATCCGGTCATGAAATCCATACATATAGATTCCCAAGGCCTCGATGGAACTAGCAAAGGTGTGTAAAGTGCCAACTTCTTGTTGATGGGGTTGGCAATGCAACAAGGAATGCAAGACTTGATGTGGCACTCAATGTTTGTTACTAAAGCGTTGCCAATGTCTTGATAACGCCAAGGTGTCATGTTGTCTTAGCATAGTGTGCCTCCCATACAAATCGTCTTGTAGAGAAGCTTTTCGAACATGTGGAAATTGCAAACGTATTCACCCTACACAAGGGTGGTATAGGCTTCTACGAAGTTGCGGTCTATTGGGTAGAGAGATACCAAGTCAAAGAATTTTGGGTCGTGTGTATTAAGCATTGATAAGGGGAGCTTGCACTAGACGATGGCTAAGGCAATTAATTGCCTTGTCTTTTCACTTCTTATGCTTGACCACCAGATGGAACTACTGCAAGTAAGTTACCTACTTCATGAGGTGTGAATTCTCCAACTTGCTCTATGTATGCAAAAATTGAAGTGGCTTATGATTAAAATGGATGATTGTCTCCTTACTCAAGATGTAGTGGCACACTTGCTTAACTACTTGCATGATGGCATACAACTCTTGTTTGTAGGTGGAGTACCGTTGAACTGTGTTGCTAAAATTCTCTGAGTGATAGATGACCAAATGTCCATGTTGAGTGATTACTGCACTAAGCGCATAGTCTGATGCATCAGTCTGGGTCTCAAAGGGTTGGACAATTTTTAGGCATTGCCAAAACAAGTGTTGCGTAGAGTTGTTGCTTGAGACCCTCGAAGGTGCATTGTTGCACAAATGTCCAATGGAATGTTGCTTTGGCATGCATGATCTAGCTAAAAGGCCATGATACAAGCAAAAAACCAAAGACAAACCTACAATATAAATTTGCAAGTCCAAGAAAAATCCTCAACTTGGTGAGATTGCTTGGAGTTGGCCAATCTTAGATTGCTTTGATCTTCTCTGAATCTAAATGGATACTTGTGTGATCGATGATGTAGCCCAGATACTGAATAAGCATAGTGTCGAAAGTGCATTTGGTTAAGTTGGCTTGCAACTTGTATTTGCACAATATATCAAAGATATGCGAGACGTGTTCCACATGCTCCTCCCAAACCTTTCTATAAATGAGGATACCAACCAAGTAAACAATGACAAAAGAGTTTATGAAAGGCCAAAGTATGTCGTTCATCAGGTGCATGAATGTGGTTGGTGACTTGGTCAAGCCAAAAGGAATAACCAACCACTTGTGCAATCCTTCCTTGGTCTTGAATGTTGTCTTCTAGATGTCTTCAGGATGGTACCCTGACTTCAAGCCAATCTTGGTGAAGTATTGTGCACCTTGGAGCTGGTCCAAGAGGTCGTCAATGCATGGTAGTGTAGACTGATTCTTCACCATATCTTGTTGAGTTCGCGATAGTCAATACGCAAGTGCCATGTGTCATCTTTCTTTGGTCAGAGGGCTATCGAGCTGCCACACAGAAAAGATCTTGGCCAGATTATGACATGATCAAGGAGCTCTTGGATTTGGCACCGAACTTCATCGTTCTCCCAAATGGCCCTGCAGTACAATGCATTGTTTGAAAGAGGGGATCCAGGAACCAAATTGGTCTGATACTTTACCACATGTGTTGGAATGCCTCTCAGTTCTTCAAAAATGTCTCCATATTGTTGCAGTAATTAGTCAAGTCGTTGCTACAATGATTGCACAGAATGGCACGCTACCATGCTTGTTTGCTCGGTTGCGCAGGTGCTTCTAGACAAACCATGAGTAGCACAAACTTTTGCATGTGTGATATTATCTTGCAATATTGCTTTGGCAGAGACCAATGTGAGCTTGGTATTTGGAGGTGACTCTAGAGTGTGAAAGATGCAATCTTTGATATGAATGGTCCATTGATGTGGCTTAGCGTGGTATGTACCATCCCAATCAAGCACACAATCTTCCAAGCAAAATGTCACAAACCTCTAGCAGTACGACATCAGAAGTGACTATGTCCTCCATATCTTGATTGCATACTTGAAAGTGCATTGTCCCTGGATCTAAATGTCATTTCCTTATTGAAGCCATCCCAAAGAATATGATCTAGGGTGTGCTTCAATGGTAAGACTCAGGGGCTGGATTGCATCTTACGCAATTATGTTCTTCTAGCTCCCACCATCAATGATGATGTGGATTTGTTGACCAATGACTAGGCACTTCAAGTGAAAGAGGTGTGAGGTGTCTGGCAGTGGTGTTGGTGCTCAAACAAGTTGCACCTAGATTAGTGTTCTTGGATTTCGCAGTAATTGATGTAGATTGCATGAGCAATGATTGTTGTGTGTAGAATTCAAAATCATTGTGTGCGTTGGTGCGGTGTCAATGGCGCCACTTATCACCTTGCTTCCTCTTGCCTTTATCTAATGTCGAAGGCACTAAAGCCATTTAATGTTGCAAAATTGATTTTTGTTGTTCTCCCTTGAATGGTATGTTTGGCTTTTGCAAAAGGGTTTTGATGGCGCACTAGGCACAACCTGTCTCTTGTGTGCAACAATGGATGAAGAAGAAAACTTTCGCTTCATTTTTGCCTTGGTTTCGATCTTGATAGCATTGTGGTTTGCTTGCCCCAATGTGTCGAAAGTCAAGAATTCCATCTTTGCACGGATATAAGCTAAGAGCCCATTGGTGTACTTCAACATCTTATGTAGTTCTATTGTGTCCTCGCGCAGATGCATAGTGTAGTCATGGAACTCGTTAGTGTAGTCTTCAACCAACTATTCCTTGCACAAACATAACTATTGGAACTTGATGCACTCATCCTCATAGTGCTTGAGGGGGTAGTACTCCTTCTGCAAAGCACTGACAAATGAACTCCAAGTCTCAATGGGCTCCAAGTATTTCTTGTGTTGCGCATCGAAGGTTTCCCACTGGAAAGATGCTGAAATGGACGTCTTCAACACTGCAAAGGTGATCTTCTCTAAGTCATTGAAGTGATTGAACGAGAAGTAGGCCTCAAAATGTCAAATCCAACTATCTAATGATGTAGTGTTGATTTCACCTTCGTACACTACAATGTCAAGATTAACATGAACTTTGAAAGAGCTTTGATGCTGAACCAATGAGTGCATGTTAGCGCAGGAGTCACTTATGGTCCAAGCTACATCATGAGTTCATAGAACTAGCAAAAAGCGTTTGATGCATTCCTCCTTGAGGGTGTGCCAAATGAACTTATGGATGTCTAGGGGTGCCTCAATGAATGTTTTCTATGTGCCAGTCACCTTGCTCTTGCTATGGCATTCTTCCGAACACTCTGAAATGTAACTGAGTGCATATCCTCCTTTTTGTTGCTGCTCTTGTGTGTTTACAAACATATGAAAGATCTTGCTCTAATACCAATGATCTGAACCATGGGGCCCAGGCTAGTGGCTTGGAGGACAACCCTGTAACTTGGCTAGCAAACTATGAGTTATAGAACATTCAAAGGAAAAACTATAACAGCAGTAAACCAAAACACATCCAAATGAAGAAGATTTGCAAAATAATGCAACTTCTATTCAAACATAAGGAATAGGGTAAAGTACACATGTACAATGTTGGCCAAGGCTGAGAACGGGGATTCCCGTAATCAGAGAGGGGAAAGACACTTCCTAACTGATTTTCCTAGGCTGCCATGAAAGAATGTAGATGATCACTTTAAAATAGATACCCAGGGCATGCTAACATTCATGTTTATGATCTTTGGTGTTGTCAATCTATGATGATCCCCTTAGGGTCGACTAGAGCATAATATATACATCGTTACAAGAAGGCAATTACAAAAGAGAATGGTTACAAAACGGTTCATATTCTGCCCAAGTGACAGTTTACCATCTTGCAGGTGTGGCAGTTAGACTTTCAATGCCATGGTATACTGACAGATTCTCTAACATGACACGAACCCAGGAAGTACCAGCCAGCATGCCACAAAGTGACGGAAAGCTGTCGCATGACTGCAAGGTTTTGACAGTCCTGCATGGTGTTGGAGATTTTGTGTGGTATGTTGCAAGACGTTGCGCAAGTGCACAAGGATACCACGAGGTTGTACAGGTGGCATGAGATGTCACAAGGACAAGGAGCTCAAAGTCCTTGAGAAGAGCGCACGAACCAGCATGGCTGCACCCAAATCACTTGAAGAATTAAGTAACTTGTTCTCACAAAATTGGTTTTTAAAAAATTGGTTAAGATCAAGTCTTAGGTATTTGTAGGAATGAACAAGCTCATGTTTGTAGTTGTTGAAGGAAATTGTAGATAAGTTGCTCTTGTTAGATTTGACAATCATGATTTTAGTTTTGTCAAAATTTAATATCAGACCTGACTTCTTGTAGAATATTTGGAGGACCTTTAATTTTTTTTTCCTAGTCAAATAGTTTTTTACCAAGAAGGACAATATCATCAACATATAGTAATAATACAACGATCCAATTCCTAAGATTGGTCCTAGTGCATCCAACCTCTTCTAAGAAATTGTCTACTTTGGTTATGTATATTCCTAAGATAGAAGAGAATAAAATAAAACCTTGGTTAACTCCAATATTGTAGTGTGTTTCTTCTGACCAACCTTGTTTGGTTTTTAATTTGGCAATGACCCACTCATGTAATGTATTTACTGCTAATCTAGAACTATATATCACCTCATAATTCCTTTCCTGTACAGCATATATCACCTCTGCCAAGCAAATAGAAGGACAGAAGAATTTCCCCACTGTTGAATTAGCTCTACAGCGTTCTTCCAAATAGCAAGAAGTAAGAGTATAGCATTCAGCATCAAAACAATACTTCTCATTCAATAAAGAAAAATGTAGCTTGCTGATTTGCAGGAAGCCAAAAAGTTACATTAGAGGTATTTTCAATATGTAGCTGGAAAAAGATCCAACACACCTCATAATACATTTATTAATCCTGTACAGGTAAACCAAGAGGGTATGAAAACAAAGGCATTGAGAACAACTCGTACAATGCTAAACAAGGATCATTTGAGTTTTATAAAATAAAACATAGAGCTCATTACAGAGAAAAGTCTTTTTAAGAATTAAAATTGCAATTGGAAGCTGATTCTTACTTCATAACCAAGTGTCCCCACTAGATTTCTCATCAATTGAAACTGATTGGGACGTCCCTGCATTGATTCCAAATTTGGGTCTATAAGCACTGCAACTAAGAGACTGAACCAAAGAACATTGTGTATGCAAATATGATGTCTGCAAGCAATAAACGAAGTAGACAAAAGAAATGAAACACAGCATTTGGTACATGCAAAGACAAGTTGATAGGTATAAAATGAAAAGGTGCTATTACCCCAATTTTCTCATCTTCATGTAAAGCATCTATTAACTTTTCAATAGCAAATTCACCTGCCAAAAAAGTTACTCAATAAATCAACCAGCCATCTATTTTTACATAAGTTGTGAAACAAAGGAGACGTAAACCTTAATCATGAGTGGCCAAGCATACTAGAAGTTAAGGATGATGTTCAGTTTACTTCGATATGACAAAAAGGCATCGTCACTATTGCATATGCAATATATTATTCAAAATTTTGACATAATATCGTATTGTAGGAATTAGTATATAGTGTAGAAATAAAAACGCCTAAAATATGCTGCAGCTTGTAAAGTTGGGGCATTAACAAATGTTGATGATCACATTTCCTAAATTTTGAAATGAGTTATGTAGAATATATTTTGGATAAGTTATGTCATTAACTGTTTGTTAAGACTCTATATCTGGGATAACTCCATACTTAAATCATGTAGAATGCAAAACGAATGTCATGTTTGACAATTGTGGATTGTAGAAAGTTGCTTCTACTGGAGGCCAAACTGAGGCTATAGAACTTATTGCTTCATGCTGGAAGCGTCCTCATCTTGGTCATAGAAATAAATAAGATGCCAGCAAGCAAGGACTTTGTTTCAATTTTGCCTTCAATCTTGAATCTCTAATCATTTCACCAATGATTAACCTCCGAATGTGATGTGTACACTTTTAGCTTCCATTTTACAATTTGTTGATCACCTACCATTTTTTTAAGTGTGTTCTTCAAAAGTTCCAATGAGAGTCAATCTAGAATGCTTATTGCACTCTACCCCACCATCCTAGTGCAATTAAAGTCTGCCAGATCAGTACATATACATTGCTTAAAACCTCTTGGCTTGTATTTATGATTTATGTGATGGAAACTGCCATGTGGTCATGAAAGGGGTATGTCATTAGAAACATATTTTGTAAACTAATCAAAAAGATTAAAATGGAAAAATATGGTCGAATACTAATTTGAATTCCTGCACTGCCTTGCATATCAAAATATGGATCTAAAAAACAAATTTTACAGTTAAAATATTAAAACTGATATCAGATGAAAAAGAAGAAAATATCTTCTTACCAACAAGAATCGGAAATAAGAGATTGCTGTCGGAAGAAATTCTGAGAAATATAGTTGGTTCCTTATAGTGCCGAAGATACACATATTCGATTGAACTAATGTGATCAGCCTTGGACTCTTTTGCTTCATTTAAAGGTGGCATTGACAAGTCAGAGGAGTACCAAATATTCTCTACTCCTGAAAATCCATGTTGCCGTAACTGTTGATGTTTCAAAAGCTCTGCATTGTAAGCAATAAAAGACGTAAGAAGAAACAAAGATTTCTAGAAACTTGAAATAACTTGCCATTTTCCCTAAAAATTGACTTGTAGATTATTGTGGATCCAAAATAAGTATTGAAGAGTTGGCTACCCATATAAAGAATGACAAAATCTTGAATCTATGAAATTAAAGCAATTCTGAAGAACCCAAATTAAAACCAGATTGTACTAGTGATACCCATGAACCTCCATTAAGTATCAAATTTATACAAAAATGACCAAAATCCTCTTACATACATAAAAGTGAATGCAACCGATCCCCAGAATAAAAAACAAAAATCACAACTTGACATTGTCACCAAAAAGCGTGAATCACAAATCACAATATAACATAAAATTAAAAAGGCCCTAGGCCACGTTTTGCTTCTGATGCTGACTAAGTTGAATCAAATAGCAATATTTTCCAATAGTATGAAAGAATCTGAATGGAAAATCACATTTCAACATAAACACCAAAGCAATGCATGACAATGGCATTGAGCATTCATGCTAAAGGTTATTGTAGTGAATTTTCACTGCCTTGAAGTTAACTCTACAATTTCAAAGAGTCTCTATTGTCGGCTTTTACTGTTCAAAAAAATATAAATTTTGATATGAAAAACTATATTACCATGCCTTGTGTTTAAAAAAAATGGGGTCCCACCCCTTACGTTCATTAATGTTTTGTTTTCCGTATGTACAAAAGAAATGGAGGTAGTGCCTCGTAAAAAATAAAAAGGAAACAAATAAAGTAATGACGCATGGCCTCATTTAAAAAGGGGAATGTGAGGAATGTTCTCAAGAGAAAAGAAATAAAATCTTAAAAAGGCCCAGCCTCATAAAATAATCAAAGAGAGAATATTCCGCATGTAAAATGAGAGATAAGATTTAAAAGGCTATGCCTTCAATCTTAATGTTTTTTTTTAATATATATACAAGGTATGAGTGGGTATTTGAAAGGTCCCCAACCCTTATACATCCTCAAAACAAAAGATATGACAATAAAGGCCAAACCAAAAAAAAAAACTGCAAGGCAGGGCAGTCTATAGGGTCCTGCTGAGAAAAGGCCAACAGCCTACAGCAAAAATACCAGTTACAGCAAACTAATAGCAAAGATACAACAGAACAAAAAATCTAAGGTGAACCAAAGTCACTTATTTTCGTTGCTTCCCATTTTTCAGACAAAAACTCGAAGTGGTCTTCTAGAATCTCTAGGTCCAAGTCCTTGTCCTCTGTGTGATTTCCTTTACCCTGCAAGATTATTTTCTTGCTTGATCTAATCTCATTATGACTCTCTTTTCTCTTTTTGATCCCCTCTTGAAGCATAGTGATACTTGTAGCACTATTTTTTATAGTCACTTTTCTTAGATGCAACACCTTCCTCGAGGCCTCATTAAGAGACTTTTGTTCTCCCTCTATCTAGCCCAATTTCTCTTTTAACTGTGACACCTCGTTCTTCAATTCACTTACACTCCCTTTCATAAACCAAAGACGCTGGTTAAAGGGGATCCTAATCTGGGGTTGGGGTTGGTCTTTGTTAAACTGTTGATATAGTAGCTCGACTTTTGTATTCAATCTCTCATTTTATAACATGAAACATTTCATCATGTAGTGATGTAGGTGAGATTCCTTCTCAAGGGTGTTGATCCTTTCTTAAATGTTCTCAAACAACATTCCTGCTATATTCTCCTTAAGTCTCATCTCCCTTGCCTCTTCATGTAGGATATTATCATGACTGGTTTGATTCTTCTTCTTTTCCTCTACAACGACATTTCCTTGTAGGTGCACTTTCCTTTCCTCCTGGGCTAAATTAGATTTGGAAGAAGACATCTTAGGTAGATTTTTCCTTGAATCATATCTAGGGGCCTTGACATCTATCAGATCAACAACAGAACAGTTGTTTCTCATAATCTTGGACTTCTTTACCTTTTCTGCCTCTATCTCCTCCTCAAAGGCTTCCTCTCAGAGGGAATTTTAATGAAAATAGATTTGGGCATCTTGGCCTCCTTCCTTAAGGGAGTCGAAGTTCAGTTGGATCTGAAATAGAAGGTCCTGCTTCCATTAAGGTAACCTTCGGGACTGAGCCAGGTGTATCATATTGGGCTTTAGCATTGGACTAACAGAAATATTAGGGCTTGATGTAGGGGAACATCAGCCTTCCCCAGTTGGACATCAATGACAGAGCTCTTCAGAGGCATTAACAAAAAGAAAGAAATGATTACCGGTTTTCTATAATGGAAGTGGTTGAGTAATGCAAAATGGTACGAGAATGCACATTTAAACCTTCCCTCCAATGTCACATACTTCATTATTTGTAACAAAACTTCGCTCCAGGGCCCTGGAAGGGATTCTCTCAAGTACCCAGCCTGAAATTTGGTTAGTTTCTCCCTGCCTCTAAGAAATGCCTTCATATCTTCCTCGGCTCCTTTTAATTTATAGAATCTCGTTCCTTCCATGGCCATACTTATTGCCCTAGCTATGTTCTCTTCCAAAATAGTGAAGGATAAACATATCACATTCACTTTCCTCACATTCCAGGGATTAGCAAATTCGGAAGATAGCATTGGATCAAATCCCATAGTTCTACTCATGAATTATGTTAATCCTCCTTGTCTTAATATGTGCCAAACAGTAGAGTTTCGCCACACACCTTTACAAGAGGATGGTTCAATTTTGACTCTATGTCCACCCATTGGAAAACTGAAGCCTCTTTTCCTCAAAAAATTTAGGCCCTCTACTCTTTTGGGCACTCTGATTAAGATTCTCAAGATGTAATACTTAGCCCTCTTGATTCCTACTCACCTCATGCCATCATAATTGCCATTACTCAATCGGATAACAATGATAACATTAGGGATAAAGATAATCTCCCCCTTAAGACTGAAAAGACTATCTAAGGGTTTGACACAACCTTACTTTAAGTTCCAATAGTGATGAGCTAAACATGATACGCTCGGAGGGGAAATAATCAACGTGCGACTGCAACAATCAATTTCCTCCCCTTTCCTATAAGACTTGATACTAGGCCTCAAATAAGAATCACTATTCTTAACCCATCCTAATGACTTAGCACCCAAAGTGACATGGTAAGAAAGGGGCCTTCTATAAACTGGGTAATACAACACTCTGGACTCCTAAAAATCTCCTTCCCTATAGGGATCAATCTTAATGTTTATCTTTTAGGGCCTACATACATTTTGATTTGACAAAAACAATTTGGAAACAAGAAATCATTTTTGGCAGAGATTCACGGAGGATTTTTTAGGATTATCTTGGGCATGAAGGAAGAATGGTGAACGTTGATCAAGGAAGGAGGATAATCCGCCCAAGACTGTTCTGAAGATTCAACGTGTTTAGTTACGGTCTCTGTTTTATTTTCAGCGGTTGGGATTTGTGTGTTTGGAACACTCTTTTTCCACAAGCTTCATTTTAGAATAAATAGTGTAAAGATCTCTCTTGAGAGATGTGTTGGTTTTTCTAGATTTAGCTGTAAGTTTAGCCTCTATTTTTTTTTTTGCCATTTTGCATTGAATATCCCATAGCCTTGCCATTTATTTTTCTGCAAGTTCAATGTTATCTAGCTTTTGAATTTGTATGCAACTGTGTATATTTTAAGCATTTAATCAATGCAAGTTCTACTTTTAACATTATATTTCTTACCTTTGCATAGAGGTAATAGTGCTTGTTTATATTAAACCCAAGGAATAATGTATGTTTTGTGCTATTGTTTCCTTTGCAAGATGGTCAAATCTATCTGAAAGTATCGTCTTTTTCATGCTTTAAGTACTATTTTCTCCTCACCTTTCCCTTAGAAGTGTTAGTACCGTTAGGATAAAGGAGTGTAATGTCCCCAAATTGAGACAAATGACCCCAACAAGGGGTTTCCACAAATCTTAACAATTCTGTAATTTATTTCTGAATTCTTAAATTCAAATCAGCAAACCCTAGCTGAATTAAGATGCTCAGAAACACCACAAACAGAAACAAATCCTAGGTGCCAATGTTGCACAATTAATATGGTGTATATCCACTGAAATTCACCTTTAACCGTATGAAATTGTCATTCATAAACCCGGATTAGGCTACTATAATAAATATTTGTTTTGGTGAAGAGAAATGAAGATGTACTGTGAGCAAGCTTGACATATTTAATCAACAATTCAATATCACATAATGCATACCATTCAAATGAAATACAAATCCCCTTTATATATCCACATTTTAGTTATAAAGGTAGAGTTAGTGGATTATAAGGATAATTTGCTTTTAAAATCACTGATGGGCTAAATAAACCCATGACCCTCAAAAGGTCCCAACTTAAGTGAAAAGCAAGTTAGACTATTATTACTTTGTTTTAAGTATTTAAAAATACTTTTTATCTATTTTAATTTCAAAATGGGGACATTACAAGGAGTCAGTCTTCCCCAACAGTTGTTCTAGATTAAAACACAATGATTTCCCACTGTACACATTGATTGTAAGTGTGATTATAGTTTGACGATCAACAATGTATCATTTTGGCAAGCCCAATGGAACAGATTTCAAGGCTATCGGTCTTTATATTTTAATTCCTACTAAGCAAAATAATTTGTCACTTTCAATATTATTCATGGATCTTGAAAATAAACTGTCAAGAGCAAAAATTTGAACCACCTGGGTAGATCTTTGTCCATAATTTTAAATTATTAAGGTAGATCCTGCCTTCTTTCATTTTGGGTATTACCCAACAGTAATTTAAAGAATTGTGTTTCTGGTGAAGAATCACAAGTATGAGCTCTAGAAGAGCATTATTTTATCTACTTGACAACTCCACTGGCTGCAAAAGAACCAGGATGCAAAGAGGAAGAGTGTGCCTTCTTATTAAAAAAAATCCACATACTTTTTCTCAACAATGAGCAGTGTATTTAGGCATTCCATGTTACTGTGGAAAAATCAAATAAATATCATCAAACTTCCTAGATTTGAAACCTTTGTTGCTTGGGACTCTGGAAGTCCATTAAATCCATAGTTACCATGTTCGAAAAATTCGGTTTGTTCGGAAGGGGGAAAAAGTTTGGAAGTTCGGAATTTTGAAAAAAGTTCGGTTCGGTAAGTTCGGAAGTTCGGAATTATATATCTATATATATATATATATATATATATATGCAAAATATTTCAATCTACTAATAAATGAACATTAATTTAAGTTTAACACTTGCAAAAATGAGAAATGCATAAGAATTTCAAACTCGAATTACATTAAAAGATAGCAAAATATTCATAGTTTAGAGCCTAAGCTCAAAATTGATAAAGAACTTAAGTTTCAAACATTTGCAACATCAAACCCAGCTTCAAAATCAAAACTAGCACTAGCACTAGCACCATCGTTCATTCATTCATTCATTCATTACTTCAAAGACAAAATGTACATTCAAATCTAGAATAAATCATCTCGATTGCCCACAAAATCATGAATGCCACTCCCATTATTTTTCAACTTTATCATTTACAGACACTTTCTCTCACAAGGGCTCATCAGTGCATTGAATCTCACAGAGTGCATGCCTTAAGGGGTGCACTGGGAATGGGGTGGGATCGGCTTGTGGCACTTTGCGAGAGATATTTTCATACTATTCTATCACGCATACATCCCTTCATGCAGCCTTCATACCTCCTATGATGTCTCCTTGAAATCTTGAAACCCTGAAATATGACTAAGTTTGAAACCCTGAAACCCTGGAATCTGACTAACTCTGAAATATGATAGGATCCTCCAAAACCTAGAATTTGCATTATAGCTCCTAGCGGTCCGAAACCCCTCTCAAACACCCTGAAAGTATATAAATAAAATATAACTAAACTTATACTTAAATGTTTATTTTATTTATATACTGTTGGGTTCGGAAAAAAAAAAGGTTATTCGGTCAAGTTCGACCGCACAAATTCGGTCCATGCCATTTGTTCGGTTCAAACCGAACATGAGCCATGTTCGGTCGAACATGGTAAGTATGATTAAATCTACCATAGTGGAATGACAAGTGTATTAGCATTAAAGGCATTTACCTACTTTTCAAGAGATGGTTCCACGGTCCACCAGCCCCATAGATCATATCCAAGATGTGGCCAATATTTGTTGAATGCACCATCTTGCAGCCCCTGACATGGCCCTCGTATTACTTACAACATCATTTAAAGGCAAGGCGCTATATTGGTTCAAAAGTCTAGCACCAATATCAGTTGTAAATTGGGATGAACTTGGCGGTTTACCATATAACCAATTCAAGGAAAAGGGAGATAATCTATATCTAGTAGAGCAGCTTACTAACATCAAGAGAGCCCCCATGGAGTACACACCAAATTTCAACATCAAATTCAAGAAGACTTAGAAAATAATAAAGAAGGTCCTTTAGCAGGTATGGTCTTCTTGTATTATTCAAAGGCCTTTAATCCTGATACGGTTATGATGATTCAATCAATGGAGACAATAACTCTCCCGGGGGCTTATGACAACTGTTTTGGCTGAAAATGGCCTCATATTGTTTGGAAAACTTGCTCTCTAGCCTGCAATGCCTTTATTTCCTTAGATATATAACCCCACTCAAGTTCCCCAATATTCCCAAGTGCCAACCATGAACCCACCCCCTAAGCCTCCTACTACCGTTGAGGTTACATCCAAGGTCCTAATAATATAGATGAGGTGAAGACCTACTAAGAGGATTATCCAATGAGTTGGTGGCTTTTAAAAGGCAATATGCCCAAAATGTTCAAAGACCCTACTATGGTAACAATCAGGGCTACAACCCAATAGATTCCAGCAACCTCCGTAGATCCATTGGATAGAAGCAAGGAAGCCTTCCTAAAATAATTTTAACTCGTGTTCCCATCAGGTACAGGCATGTGTTAAGGCTGAATGGCATCAGCAAATGGTAGCAAAACATGCTATTACTTGTTCTGCTCCTCACAAGGGAGACAAATGGACAGATAACTTTGTTTTCTGTCAGATTGAAGCAGATGAGTTTAATGAAGCAGATGCTAGCACACATATAGAAGATTCAGCAACAGGTCATGCCCAACCCCTCATAAATAATCTATGATGTCAGGTATTTCTTGCAATCCTCTTTATTTTGATTCGTTTCACAGTTTTTATGAAGTATTTTCTTAAAAGAATAGGAGGAGCAGGGTAATGTCTTCTATTGTTAAGGAGAGAGATAAGAAAAATTTAGAAGATATTTCTGGATCTAGTTTGAATACCTTCTTGGAAATTTTCTAAAAAAAAGCCATGCTCTAAAACTGATGAAGAAGGACGCATGCCTCTTGAAGAGGAAAAGGCCCTATGTGTAGATGAAAAATAAGTGGATAATGATGTAGAACAAATCTTTGGCCCTGAATTGGAAACATTTTTTCAAGATTTAATTGAAGAGCCATGCTTTCTATTGAGTAGAAATGAAGATAAGAAAGCATTCATTTTCACCAAATAAAAAGTGTTGGCTTTTGTTTTGAACAAGTGTGTTCTTAAGGCAATGAATAGCATAATTCAGATTTGTCCCCTTGGGCCTCCAATGTATGATTCTTATGAAAAATATGACCATTGTGAAGAGGAAGACCTCAAAAAGGAATCATGGACCTCTTGTAAAGAAACTAAACCCCCAAATGCTCATGACTATGAGGTTTTGCCTCTTAAAAGTGAGCATGAAGAAGAATTTCCAAATGACATGCAGTTTTTGGCCCAGAAAGATATTCCAAAGAAGACTAGAGAGTTGGGCATAGAAGAGTTTATTGATGCAGAGGACATGGATGGATTTTTGGATGCAACAGAGAATATTTTAGAATACTCATCCACAATAGATGAACCTCTCTCTCCTCTTGAGGAGCATATTTTGGGGGAAAAGAATAGAAGAAACTTTGGAACCTGATTTCGCCAACTCATTCAGGAGTCTGTCTTTTTTTTGGGAGGCTGACTGCAGTAATATATATGAATCAAAGGGATAACTTTTTTGAAGAGAAAATTTTGATGGATGGCCTTGAAGAACATATAATCATAGATAAAGGAATCAACGGAGGAGGATCTCTTCTCAATAATGAGAATAGTAAGCAAATAAATGTGCAATCTGCTTACAACACAAATGTATCCAATTTTTTTTATAGTTATCAAATTTATTGCAGCATTAAGGAGAAGCCTGAAAGATTTATACAATTTTGGGAACTACTGTACAATTCAAGCCAAATTCGGGCAGTTTCCAGATAATTGTTGGTGAGCAATGGCAGAGAGAATGTGCATTTTCTGATTAAAAAATCAACCGCCATATTCAATTGGGAGAATGTCCAAGAGCTTCAGCTCTTAAAATTTCATGTTAATAACCTACCTGGAGCATATTAGCATTCAAACAGTCGTACCAAATGGATGAAAAACAAAGAACAATTTTATTTTGCTGAGCACAGTAAAGAAATGATGTACAAATTCGTCGTGTTCTTTTTCATGCATTGCATATGGTTAGTTTCTGGTGTGTTCAAGTTAGTGTTATAAAGCTTAATGCTCGGAAAAGGCAGCTATGTTTCAATCCGTGCTGACGGATGTGTTCAAGTTAGTGGTTACCAATGAAAAGTTCAATTTCTGCTAATATGATGTTGTGCATCATAGAGGTAACATGGCAACAATGCATATATATTGTTTTTGATATGCCCTTGCAATTTAAGCGGTGCTCATTGCACAGAATGGTGCCCATAGTATTTAACTGAGTTGAAGGCTTCAAAAAGCAAAAAAATGAAGGGCTTGGCCAATTAATTTTTTATGTAAGCCTTCAATCAAATTTCAAACATCTCTACACGGTCCAATTAAGAGAATTTCAGTACTCATGAGCCGTTGGATTTTATAAGGCATTGCTTTTTATTTATAAAGGAGAATTGGTAGCCGCAGGATATTGATTTTGTTATTACTTGTGAACCGTTGATTGAAAAGCACAAGGTACGATATTATTATAATGCTTCTTTCCATCAAATTGCCCTGTAATGATCAAACGGTGATTTAAAAGGGTTTCAGTTCTGACAAACATCAAAAGGAACCCAAACTGTTGATCTATTTGATCCTGTGGTGGGAAGCATTGCAAATTATATATAAGGCTTGTTGATGCCTAAAACTCTCGCTCTAGGTTAAACAGTCTTCTATGGGAAGCTTTACAAGTGTGGGACCAATTGCGGTCTGTAAAGCAACCTCTGGGATTTTAGAAGCCGGCTCTTCGGATTGATGTTGGGGGTGAAAAAAGAGAAGAAAGAAATGCCAATAATACTGAAATAACACTAAGGCGATGCGCTGAGAGATTCAAAGCGTTAGCCTATAATTGCATAAAATAGCTTAAATCCTTAAACACTACAGACTATAAAGGAGCATAAAACATGAATTAAAGTCTATGATGCAAGCAAGGATTAATACTATAGAAGCAGAAGAAAAGAATAGCAAACAGAGATAACTTCCCACTCAAATTGACACAGAACATCACATCCTCTTCATTGTTAGGTGGAGAACAGATTACATAAGGCCTCAAGGGCTCAATACAAAACGTCCAATCACACATATGAGGGGCACCTGTTAAAGTCGTAGAATGAAAAATTGCTAGCTACTGCTACTCCTAGTCTATTACAAATGGCTGTGTACAAAATAGCAAAATACAAAGTAAATGATAACCAGCCCCTTCCAAAAGGGATGAGCCTAGAATATATAGGCGAAGCAGTCTCTTGATGGGGCGACACCTGGAAATCCCAACACTCGTGACAATGATGATGTCATTGCAACTGAATGAAGGACTCAGGCTCATGAGTGCATTTAACCTCCGGATCCCGAATATGGCGCAACCGCTCTTTCTTGTTATGGCCACAACGCTTAGGAAGAGCGTAGTGACGCCACGTGTCTATCTCCGGAGCTGCTTCTGTTATGTTGTTGGAGACAGAGATCCACTTGCGTTGGCCAATGGCACAACTCCTCCATTTGACAGGAAAACTTTCGCCTCTGACAAGTGCCGTGACGCCACATGCAAAGGCTCACCTCCTCCCTGATATAACCGTATGGTGGGTCCCTTTGTTTTTCCTTGCTAGCCAATGGCGCTACCCAAAGGTCCAACAGATCAAAACCACTCTTGGATAAGCACCAGGATGACACATGTCGAGTTGACGCTTCCCCAGGGGGGGAAGTTGGGCACTTCTTTGCAACAATGAGCACAGGGATGCAACGTGCCGAAACTGCATTCACCTTTATAATCCCCGAACATTGTAATTCTATCAGACTTTTTGGCGCAGAACAATTTTCCCAAAGCATTATACTTCTATCGACCCTTTTGCCCGAAACAATTTCCCCGTTGGAAATAGGTCTTCAGGGTTTTTGTTGCGGGCATTTTGTCCAAAACAATGTAATTTTGTCGGCCTTTTTGCCCGAGACAATTTCTCCAACGGAAATAGGTCTTTGGGCTTTTTGTCGTGGGTCTTTTGCTGCGGACAATTTCCCCAGAACATTGGCACCTTTCCATACTCAGCCAAATAAAAGTCGAAACATTTGGCTAAGTATCTCACTTTCGATCTTTTACATGTGTCGAGT
This sequence comes from Torreya grandis, assembly GCA_037957365.1. Classification (NCBI taxonomy): domain Eukaryota; kingdom Viridiplantae; phylum Streptophyta; class Pinopsida; order Cupressales; family Taxaceae; genus Torreya; species Torreya grandis. The sequence continues at coordinate 5,142,647 of JARHVA010000169.1, read as the reverse complement.
TGGCGCTCCTCCAGGGGTAGTTGGGCACTTAGCAACATTGAGCACGGGGGCACCACGTGTCGAAACCACGTTCAACGTTTTAACCGCTCGGTGAGCCCCATCTATTCCTCCATTAGTCAATGGCACTGCTCCAAACTCCGACCAAAAGGCACCGGCCTCGGATGAGCGTTAAGTCACCACGTGTCACGCTGGCATTACATCGGAGTGAGCCAAGAGCCTCTCTGTGCCGTACAAGCCCCTGGCTACCACAGGGAGGAAATGGAGGGACGTTGAACTTAGATAAAACTTTCAAAAGGGGCCCCAATAAAAGAAGGCCGAAAGCAAAACTATTGAATACGCCAAGCAAGCTCGAGACTGAACGCGCACTGCTCCAAAATAACAAAACGGTGGATTCCGATCCACAGTTCCTGGCAACTCACAGGGGTGTCCGCCTGTGGACGAGAGAACCCAAAATTTCTGGTACGCGGACCAGTCGAAGCAAAATTTTCAAAACAAGAGGAAAATCTGCAAACTTACAACTTTTGAAGGGCCACCTGCGAAGGCGCCCACTCTTCCTCCTTGGGTTGGGCCTTCTTCTTGAGAGCCTTAAAGGCTCTATCCAGATCAATAATCTCCTTGAAGGAGATGCTTCCCAAACCCTGAACCACCGCCAACGTTTGGAATTCATGCTGGGCAAGCGGCTGCAATATGGCTTCTACTTCGGAGATGCCACATGATTGACCGAGAGCTGCAAACACGGTTTGGTCGTTCTGTTTTTGTTCTAGCAGCGCTCTGATTTGGTCATTTGGGAGGACATTGTTCTCTGCCAAGAATGGAGAGGGGAGTCCCATTTGGACTAGTTGCTCAATGTGCCCCCATCTATCTTGAACCACTTTCTCTAATGCATTGAGAAATGCCTTGCACTTGGTAGCTGCCTTGTTGCAGCTTAGAAAATCATTAGTTTTGGCCGTCACTTGCCTCCGATCGGCCACCCCTGCTGCCTGCAATGTCTCGTCTGAAGTGTTGTAAAGTTTTGGGATGAGGAGCTGTGAATCCAGGACCTTGGGGGAGATGAAAGCGATGACCTGGTTGACGGACATGCTCACCCGGGAGCTCAGTCTCTGCAAGTCCGTGATGAACTTGAGCGTTGGCTTAAGATTTGCGGGCCGTGCCTTTGATTCTCTCCCAGTAAGATGTGTATAGTTGTTGGATCATTGGGAGGATCTTCACAATCTAGGAGCGGGCAGCGAGGCCGTTCTTCAACTATGTAATTCCCTGGTCCTTGACCGAGGATTCCCGCTATGCCTACTGCTGCAATTGCTGAAAAGCCCATTTGGAATCCAAGAGTTTTTGGCGGATCTGCCCCAGTTCAGTCTCTCTCTCCTGCAGCTTGGTTTCCGTTGTTGCCCTTAGATTGGCTTCCGCCTGGAAACTCTCATTAGAGACATGGCTCTAAAGGTCGGACCTCGCTTTGTTGAGCTCTGTGTCTTTGGCTTCAGCCTCAGCATTGAGGCAGTCGATCATAGCCTTCACCTTGGTGAGTTACAGCTTGGTCTTCTCCAGCTGTCAGGTCGCTTTGATGTAGTCTGTAGTCACAAACTTCCGTGTTTCCTCCATCAGACCGACCCTGTCAATGGGCCTAGCCTGGCTGAGATTGAGGTCAACAACTTGTATTGCATAGTCCCCCAGCTGCATCTGATCTTGGGGCTTGACTACTTGAGGGGCCATGTGTGCAATCATAAGGGATTGTTGTGCAAAGTCATAGAATGACTGCATGTGAGTAACTGTTGGGGACTTGGCCTGTTTCCCCTTCCTCCTTTCTATCCGGGCCTCCCGGGCCCTTCTCGTCGCATCCATCTGTTGATAGTACTACTTCAGTGATTGGATGCTTTCCCCTGCGAAGGGCAGTCCTTGAGGCAGTGCGAATGGAACGATCACTTGTTGTTGTGAAGCAACGGACGCCATTCCTCCAGAGGTGAGTGGATGAAGGGTGAGGGTGGAAGGAGAGAAAGGCGGGAGCCCGCAGAGCAGGGTGGAGGGCGATTGCGCCACGATGGAAGATGATGAGGATGATGAAGGTGGAAGAGTTAGGAAAGGCATGAGGGAGGAGATCGGGACCGCAGAGGAAAGCAGTGCAAGCTCAGTGTAAGACTGGGTGGATGAAGATGAGAGTGGGGCGAGGGAAGTAATTCGTTGGGCAGTGGAGAGTGTCGCAACCTAAGGTAAGACTGTGGAGAGAGATGTGGGGGTGAAGAAAGAGGTTAAGGTGGAAAGAAGGGTCTGCAAGAAGCGTATTTTCTTCTGTGAGGGCTCCAACCGAGGGCTAGATTTTGGTGCCTCGGGCCACTTCTGCTAAGATGATCTGACTGTGAGGTGCCTGAAGTGGCTTGTTGTTGTGGGGCCATGGGGTACGAGAACATGGGCGGCGGCCAGGTTGAAGGCTTCCGAACCTCCATGACTTCGGCTTCCTTTCCCGAAGGCATGTCCCTCGCATCTTCCCCAAGGGTATCTTCTTCTTCTTCTTCTCCTTCTCCTTCTCCTATTACTATCTCAAGAGAGAATCCTCCTTCTGCCAGGCTCTCCTTTGAATGATGCTCATCCCAGAGACTTTCGAAGGTTTCGTCTCCTTCCTCATCCTCAAAGTTTGAGTACGGCTTGCCAATCTCTTGCCTATATTTCGTATAGGCGACTATCTTCTCTTCGCTCCAATCTCTTTGGTTGAGTTGTGCCCGCAGTCCCTTCATTAACTTTTTGGAGGGGTCGGAGGTCCGAACCACGTCATAGGACTCCCATGCCCTGCGAGTGTCCAATGAGATCTGAGACAGATCTACGTGATACTCGGAGTCGTCCTCTGCAGGTGACTTCCTCTCCTCGAGGTATGACCGAGGTTGGTGATTGGATGCGCTGGCAATTTTTAAAGAGGCTATGTATCCAATCGGATCATAGCTCCATCTGTCATCGATCAAGTCGAGGCCAAGCTCTGCGAGTTTGGATGCGAGCAGGTGCTCTTGCAACCTTTTTACCACCGTGATGCCTCCTTTTGTGAAGGGGACATCATACAAGGCCTTCTTTCCCGCTCCATAGATGGAGTCCACCGCATCAAGTTGTCGGGCCAACTCCAAAGCCAAAGTTCTATCTGTCAACAAGCGCGGGAGCCAAAATGGTTCGCCCTTGAACCCATGGGCTCTAATGAAGGTGAAATGGCTCCCAAAGAACCAGTCGATCAAAACCATGCATCCAGTGAGCCATGATCGTTGCACATCCATCATCTTGTCTGTAATGGCCTCTCAACTGAGATTGATGAGGATAGGGGATTAAAAAAGTTTGGAGAACTCATAGTAGTCCTGCGTGATTGACAAGACGTGGGTCCACACTGTGACTAGGGTCACTGTGTTGGGGAGAGTGTCCGTCTCAAAGAAGTTGAGCTTGAGGTATGCGGAGAAAAACTTGAGTGTTGGAATAGAATGAGGTGCAGGAGGTAAGAGGAATACCAGAGGGTACCCAGCGTCGAATAATTGGCCAGCTTGTTCATCATGGCGGTGGCAATGGCGTCTGAAAAATCCATTCTGTATACCTCCCCCTTGTTCACCATAGTCAAGAGGAAGAGCGCTCCTAACTGAAAATCAAAGACGTTGGCATCTAAGTCGATCCCGAAGATAAAAGCCAACATAAACATGCCATCCTTCAAGTACTTCATGGGGAAGCTTGCCAGGGGGATGGGTAGAGGAGGCACCTCCGTGTTGTTGGTATGGAGGAGAAAGTTAAGGAAATGTGCTTTGTCGCGGATCTGGATGTCCCAGACATTCTGTAGGCTCTCCATGCTGCAAATGTCTACCTTGGGGTCGCTTGGGAGCCAAAGCATCTCCCTTATAGTGTCTGCACTGATATTCACCCTCAAATGGGTGTTGCCCATTAGTACGCCAGTGTTGGCATCATACCTCTCTGCGCAGAGGGCAACGATTTCCAGGCATGGGTGAACATAGGGCACCATGAACTAGGCCAGCATGCAGTCTCACATTCTGCATCCGAATGAGTCGTAATTGTTCCACCGAACCTTCTTAATCATTTGGGCTTGGGCACCCTCCCTCAAGCTCTTGGGGTTTTTGGCCAGCTTGGGATCAAAGATATCGTCTGCGAAATCTGTGACCAACGCCTGGTCTCTACAGTGCCCTTTGGCTACCTTCTTGACGTTCGGTGCCTTCTCCTTTGCCTAAGCAAGGGTGGAAGCATAGGACTTGCTCACCGCATATTGAGGGTGGAAGTCTCCTTGGCTACCCAAGCCACGGGTTCTCTGTTTTCTTGGATGCTTTTCGCCTCCCGACGAAGATGTTGAAGTCTCCATCTCAAGAATTCCTCTTCAAAATCACTCTCTGTCATAAAGAAGACATAGGGTCAACAAACTCTACGCACAAAATCTCACAATTCTTGGCTCTGCTCTTTGCAACTTGCTCAATGCTCTTCAAAATCTCAACGCATCCAAGTGTTTGGCTCGGTAAGGAGAGGGGTATTTATACACCAACACGCCTAGGCGAGATCATGGAAAATTTGAAATTGGGCGCCCCATAGATGTTGAGGGCAACACACAAGCTCAAGGAGCCACTTGCAAGAGATTTGTAGCGATCCTATGGGGGATCGTACAATATGGAGCGTCTGACATCAATGATAAATGAGGTGAGTAGATAACTGTCCTTCAGAGAATGTTTTTTAACTAAGAAGGCTAGGGTGAAAACAAATGGCAACGAGAGGAGTCGCTTATGCCAACGACACTTATTCAAAGGAAACAGCAACGAAAAAGGAAACAAACTAAGGGAAACAACAGCTAAGAAGGGAAACAAACAAGCAAAAGGGGAAACTAACTAACTATGTACATGGGGGAGGTAGGTAAGCTAGTTTAAATGTTTCAAGTCGATCCCATTGACCGAGATCTCCAATGCATTGCCTTCTTTGTCTTCTAACTCGAAAGCATTTCCCTGTCTGTCACTAATGATGCGAAACAGTCCTCTCCATAAAGAATAGAACTTCGCATGTTGACTCGGCTTTGCAACCCTTTGATCGTACTTGAGAACCAAATCCTTGTGTTTGAATCCTGGGTTTGATGTTTTCTTGTCGAACCACTACTTGACCACTTGTTTTTGGGTGATTTTCGCATCGCTTGCCTGCTCTCTTGCTTCTTGGAAGCTGAGTAGCTCTGCGAGCCTAACCTCCATTGCTCCATTTTCTGCAATCTCAACAACTTTCAGAAGCTGTAGGGCGGGGATCTTTGACGACATAGGCACGACTACCTCCTTCCTGTACACAAGTTCATACGGGGAAGTCTTTAGGATCTGTTTGGGAGTGATGCAGTCCGCCTATAAAGCCATTTTCACGTGTATGTGCCACTCCCTTTGTCGGTCGCCACCCATCCTTTTGATCAGCGTTATAAGGTTCTTGTTTGTTGACTCCGCCAACATGTTTCCCTGCGAGTAGTAATTGGACGAAGTCTTTAAGAAGATATCATTCCCGAGTGCGAACTCAAAAATCTTGGGCCTGAGGAAGGCTTTTGCATTGTCCGAGATGATTGTCTTGGGCGGACCAAACCTTGCCACGAGTTCCTCAAAGAAGCCGAGGATCATATTCTCGGTCGCTTCTCTCAGTGGGACTGCTTCGGTCCATCTAGTGAAGTAATCAATGGCCATTAGTATCCACTTGTGACCAGCGCTTGCGACAAGATTGATCAATTTGATGAAATCTAAACCCCACTGTGCGAAGGGTTCATCGGTCACAATTGGGTTCAGTGGCATAGCTGAATTTGTTCTCTTCCCTGCGAAGAACTAGCATTTCTGACACTTTTTTACTCGCAAACATGGTCAGCCAGTAGTACCCTACACGCATGACCTTGGTCATGGTAGTTTTTTCCAAGAAGAGGCCACCTGGGGGAGCGAAATGCATATCTTGGAGGATTTTATTGGCTTGGTGTCTTTCGACACATCGAAGCAGATCTTTGTCAAAGTTCCTTTTGAATAGGACTCCTTGGACCAGCTTGTAACTAGATCCCTGCAGCCTATAGAAATGCCATTTATGCACGGGGAGGCCATCAAGATACTGGCCGGTTTGCATGTAGCGGATCTTGTCGATCACCCAAGATTTGTCAGCTTCGTATTGGTTTAGTAGGACTACTTCCGACATGTCCTGTTCCTCCAGCGGGGCATTTGCACATTGGACCAAATATTCGTAGATTCCTCTTCCTCTGATCACCTTAGTCGGCCTAACTTCAATATCGTACTCTAGGATCTTGGTGATCCAATTGTCCCATTTTTCAATGATTTCTCCTTCCATTATGTATTTGCGGACGCTGGAGTGTGCGACACACACCATTATTGCTCCCTGCCACAAGGTGCCTGAACTTTTGAGGCCCTTGACAATGGCGAAACCCTGTCTCTCTACAAAGTTCTACTTGACTTCATACCCACACAATGTTCTTGAGTAGAACACGATCGGGTGCTCATTTCTTCTTTCCTCTTCCTTTTGAGTTAGCACAGCCACCAGGCTATGATCACTCCCATAGACGTACATAATGAAATCCTTGGAAAAGTCGGGGTTAACTAATACAGGTGCGATGGATATTGCGTCCTTGATTTTATCAAAGGTTGTTCTCCCCTCGAGCATCCATTTAAAGGCATGGTCATTTTCCAACATCAACGTGATTGGTCTCACCAATCCTGTGAAGTCATATGAACCAGCTAACAAAGTTAATCTTCCCAAGGAAACACTGGACCCCTTTCTTGTTTACCGGCAAGGCTAAGTCTTTGATGGCTTGTATTCTTTTTGGCTTGATGGCGGTCCCTTCTTTGGATACTAAGTATCCAAGCAACTTGCCTTGCAGGACTCCGAAGACACATTTCTTGGGGTTAAGATATACGCCGAATTCTTGGCACCTTTGGAAAACCTTCTCCAAATGATCGAAGTGGTCTTCCTTCTTTGAGAACACGGTGAGGTCATCCAGATAGATGAGGATGATTTTATTGATTAGCCCCTTAAAAGCCACGTCCATAGCTCGTTGGAATGTAGCCCCGGCATTAGAGAGGCCAAAAGGCATATTCGCATATACGAAGGTTCCTGACTTTGTGGTGAAAGTGGTCTTGTGTTGATCCTCCTCATTTACCCATACCTAATTGTATCCGGAGAATCCATCTAGCAGAGAAAACATTTCCGCACTTGCTACTATTTGGAGGATTTGTTCCATAGAGGGGAGGGGGTATTGATCTTTCAAGGAAGCCTTATTCAAGTCCCAGAAGTCCACGCACAACCGGATCTCTCCACTCTTCTTTCGCATGGGAACTAAATTGGATACCTAGGTTGAATGCTTGATTGGGTATATGATCCTTGAATCAATCAGTTTCCTTAGTTCCTAAGCCATAAGGGACTCAATTTTCGGGTTCACCAGCCTCTATTTCTGTCAGATGGGCTTGGCTCCTTCCACCAAATCTATGGTGTGTTGAATGACCTTGCGGTCATATCCCTTTAAGTCGTCGTATGTCCATGCGATGACGCCTTCATACTTTTTGCAAAAGGAAACCAACCATTCTTTATCCTTTTGGGGAACCTCCTTTCCCACCTTCAGTTTTCTTCCGCTTCCGACATTACGTTCGGAGTAGTCACCCTTATCTGCGACAAACTTACTTTTGTCGTTCCTTGTATCATCGGAGTCAAACAGATTTTCCAGGGTGATGAGGCCCTTTGGCAGTTTGTTGGTCTTCAATTGCATGATTTGGTCCCCGTTGGCTTCCTCAATCTTTGGTTGTAATTGTTCCTCAAATTCGCACGATTACTGGAGAAACATAGCAATCTGAGCATCACTTTTAAACACTTGCCAATTTTGGTCATTGTCAGGGATGGCGGGTTCGATGATAACCCACACGGCTTGCTCATTGGTGAACAAGTCTGTCACTGGATCGAATTGGGATCCAATTGTTGCCATCCTACCAACCTTTGCATTTGCGGCCCTGGGAATGATTTGAATGTTGAAAGCCTCGAACGTTTCAATCAAATCCCATACACAGTGGTGGTAGGACCTCATGCGCACATTCTTTGCGGCCGCTACTCCTCTCACTTGCCTTACCACTAGTTCGGAATCACGGAATACTTTCAGTTGCCTTACACCCATTCGCTCGACAAGGCTAAGGCCATGGACCAGCGCTTCATATTTGGCCTCATTGTTTGTGCAGGCAAATTGAAATTGGAAGGCTTGGAGGGTCTCTTTCCTAAAGGGAGACATTAGTCGGATGTCGGCTCCAGAGTCGGTCTTGCACTTTGTACCATCAAAATGTAGTCCAAAATTCAGACTCGTTTTCAAACCCCTTGCTCTGATCCTCTTCGCTTTTCATGACCTCGGGGATGCCCTAATCTTCATGTAGATTATGTAAGTCCCGAGACCGGTGGTGTCAAAGTTCGCAAATGGGTTGCTCTCAATGAATTCATTAACAAGGACCTCTTCCTCTAGGCTCCTTGTGTCCGCTATCTTTTCTTCTTCTAGCATTTCAACGTGATACATCTTAATCTTGGAGAATGACGTATGTGTTGCTTCAAAGTTTATCATAGCCTCATCGGCTATGTGCACAAGGTGTAGAGGTTCGAACAACACTTTTAACTTTGAAGCATATTTGGTCCTCAGGATCAAATGGGACTAGTCCAATGATAGGTACCTGCCTATCTTGGCAGTGAAATCTCTTGACAGACATAACCCGAAGACAGGGGGGATGTCTATCACTACAATATCTTGCGGTACAGTAATGCTAGGACAAGAATATAACGTAAGGGGGAGAGCCCTGATGATCCCTACGGTTTGAACCTTCTTTCCATCCAACTACATCACTCCTTTATTCAATGGTTCGTACTGCAATTGCAATGCATCCGCGATCTGCTTAGGCATTACTATGGTGCTCGCGCTCGAGTCGATCATGGAGTTGTACAACAATTTCTTCCCCACAATCAGTGTCAAATAGAACGGGATAAATTTTGTTTTGCTTACCCTTTCTTTAGAATTGACAAATGTGGATGGATCTGGGGTTGCGTACTCGTGCTAGCTTCTTCCCCTTTGTCCTTTACAGGTTCTGCAAGTGTTTTTCCTTGCGCGAGCTCTACAATTGGTTTTCTTTGCACATGCTTTCCTCGTTCTTCTAAAACCTCTTTCATCAGATATTTCTGCTCGGGGATGGATAGGACAACCCAGAGGGAGACGTTGGTCGGGACCCTTTTCAGTTGCTCCACTACATTGTATGACCCCGGAGGTGGGCCCTCGGGGTCTTTCGCCTTGATCTGCAGTGTCTCATTTCGCTTTGGATATGTCAGGAGTGGGTATTGAGGTGTTGGATTCCTCTCAAAAGTCACTTTGGGCCTTGCAGTAGCTTCTGGGCTTTTGGCCAATCTTTTCTTGGAACGTGTATAGTAGTTTGATTGGACTTGCGAAGCTCTATACACAAGAACTTCGCTTGCATAGACTGCATCTTCGCCTTCTACCAAGGAGAAAAGTGTGTGCTTTGGGGCTATTCCTCTTCTTCTTCTAGGGACATTCGCTGCATTTGCGCCATTAAGACCACATTCTCAACCCCTGGGGATTGATATACATAGGTCAAGTCAAGTGTGTTCCCTTGTCGTTGTTGTTCGGCAACCTTCTGTTGTAGATTGCCTCTTGGACAATTTCGGGGTCCATGAGCGTCATTGCAAGGGAAACACCATGAATTAGAATCATCTACCAAGTTGTTTTGGCCAACAACTAGCTCTCTCTTTGCACTTGGCGATACTGTATGCAAGGATCAGGGACCGCAACCATTTGATTTGCGGGTTGCATTTGATGATTTGGAGCTTGGTGGTTTGGCGCTAGGTGGTTTGGCCGTTGCCTCTCCTAGTATTGGTTCTACTAGTACGATGCCCTCCTTTCTTGGTAGTTATTGAGAGGGGGTTTCGGAGGCATACCCTGCTGCCTTTTGAGATTTATTATCTTGTTGGAGAAGTTCCGCAAGATACTCTTCATGTCATTCATCTTTGTGGCTAGCGAGGACTGAGCGGATGTGCTTGCCTAAGTGGGTGGAGATACGTACATAGAAGGCAGGGCTCCTGAGGTACTCGGGACTTCTTGCGGCGGCATCGATATCTCTGGGAACATCGGCATGGGCGGCTAAGGAGGGAGCTTTCCCGCATCTATTAAATTGTTCTCGACCCTTACTACTAGATCATAAGCGTCCGGCAACGTCTAACCTTTGAGCGACTGGATCATGACGACAATGTCCAAATTGAAAGCCCTGAGATAGAAAACAACGGCCATCCCTACAGGGAGTCAAACCGTTATCGAGATCCTTTGCTAGGTCTTTTCGAACCTGGTATTGAAGTCAATAATGGCCTCTTGCGGGCCCCTTTTGATGGTTATCAATTATTACAAGAGGGATGATCGGTCCGCCTTCTCGTTGAAACGCTCAAAGAATCTATCTCCCAAGTCATCCCAAGTGGCTATGGAGTTGGGCGGCAAGAATCGGTACCAATCAAGAGCCCTTCCTTTAAAGGAAGCGGCTAGTAGCCTTAAAGCTACATTTTGCGCATTGACATAGTGCACAGTTCACACATTTGCAACATCTTGGAGATGTTCTGTTGCGGTCTTGAAATCCTCTCCTGAGAATTTAGCGAGCACTTTCAACGCATTCGCACGAATGGGGTCCCATGTAGCTAGGGGTGTTGGAGGGAGAAGTGGGTTGCCGCTATCCCACGATACGAAGTTTCTAGTGGGCCTGGAATAGCCATTTGTTGTTACTAAGTGGCGCTAGACCCTATGGTCCTTTGGCGAGTTGGAGCTCCTAGAGGCGGTGTTAGCAGGTCGGATTCTTTGTTGTCTGTGACCTTGTTACAAGCCTTTGGCTCATAAATTTTGGGCTTCTAGTCGGGTAAACTAGTAGATCTATCCCACCAGGCGTGTCAGAAAAGAATAAATTGTTGATGCCTAAAACTCTCGCTCTAGGTTTAACAACCTTCTATGGGAAGCTTTACAGGTGTGGAACTAATTGCAGTCTACAAAGCAACCTCCGAGATTTTAGAAGCCGGCTCTTCGGGTTGATCTTGGGAGTGAAAAGGGAGAAGAAAGAAATGCAAATAATACTGAAATAACACTAAGGCGATGTGTCGAGAGATTCAAAGCGTTAACCTATAATTGCATAAAATAGCTTAAATCCTTAAACACTACAGACCATAAAGGAGCATAAAGCATGAATTAAAGTCTATGATGCAAGCAAGGATTAATACTATAGAAGCAGAATAAAAGAAATAGCAAACAGAGATAACTTCCCACTCAAATTGACATAGAACACCACATCCTCTTCATTGTTAGGTGGAGAATAGAATACAGAAGGCCTCAAGGGCACAATACAAAACGTTCAATCACCCCTGTGAGGAGCACCTATTAAGGTCGCAGAATGAAAAATTGCAGGCTACTGCTAGTCCTAGTCTATTACAAATGGTTGTGTACAAAATAGCAAAATACAAAGTAAATGATAACCAGCCCCTTCCAAAAGGGATGAGCCCAGAATATATAGGCGAAGCGTTCTCTTGATGGGGCAACCCCTGAAAATCCCGACACTCGCGCCAATGATGATGTCGTTGCAACTGAATGATGGACTCGGGCTCATGAGTGCATTTAACCTCCGAATCCCGGATATAGCGCAACAGCTCTGTCTTGTTATGGCCACGACGCTCAGGAGGAGCGTAGTGACGCCACGTGTCTATCTTCGGAGTTGCTTCTATTATGTTGGAGATGGAGATCCACTTGCCTTGGCCAATGGTGCAACTCCTCCATCTGACAGGAAAACTTTCGCCGCTGACAAGTGTCATGGCACCACGTGGAAAGGCTCGTCTCCCTGTTATAACTATATGGTGGGTCCCTTTCTTTTTCCTCACTGGTCAATAGTGCTGCCCAAAGGTCTAACAAATCAAAACTGCTCTTGGATAAGCATCAAGATGATACGTGCCTTGCTGACGCTTCTCCGAAGGGGAAGTTGGACACTTCTTTGCAACAATGAGCGCGGGGGCGCCACGTGTTGAAACCATGTTCACCTTTATAATCCCTGAACATTGTAATTCTAATGACTTTTTGGCATGGAACAATTTCCCCGAAGCATTATACTTCTATTGGCCCTTTTGCCCAAAACAATTTCCCCGACGGAAATAGGTCTTCGGGCTTTTTGTCAAGGGTCTTTTGTTGTGGACAATTTCCCCGAAACATTGGCACCTTTCCATACTCAACGAAATAAAGTCGAAACATTTGGCTAAGTATCTCACTTTCGGCCTTTTACACGTGTCAAGCTGGCGCTCCTCCAGGGGAAGTTGGGCACTTTATTGGCAAAACTGAGCACGGGGGTGCCACGTGTCAAAAACACGTTCAAATTTTTAACCACTTGGTAGGCCCCGTCTATTTCTCCGTTAGCCAAAAGGCACCGGCCTCGGATGAGCGTTGGGTCGCCATGTGTCAAGCTGGCGCTACACCAGACTGAGCCGAGAGCCTCTATGTGTCGAACAAGCGCCTGGCTGCCACGTGGAGGAAACAGAGGGACACTGAACTTAGACAAAACTTTCAAAAGGGGCCTCGAGAAAAGAAGGCCGAAGGCAAAACTGTTGAATAAGCCGAGCGAGCCCGAGACCGAATGCAAGCTGCTCCAAAATAACAAAACGGTGGATTCAAATCCACAAGGCTTTGCCTTTTTTTTTACTTTTTTGTGAGGCCATGCCTTGAAAAAGAAAGGGACTTGGAGTATCAAATAAAATTATGTTAAAAAATGCCACATGGCATGGGCTCGTGATTTTATTGAAAAAAAAGTGGGTTTTTTCTTTCTCAGGTTTCAGATCGTCATTCATTTTGTTTGGATAGATGTTGGCCCTCAGATCTTTAAAGGCCTTTTCACAAGCAAAAAATCAGAAAAGGTAAAGGTCAGTTTTGAGGAAAATTAAGTGAATTGCACGATAAAATGAGCAGTGAACTGGACCCTCCACATGGCAGCAGATCGTAGCTTCTAAAAGAATATAAGGTTGTCAGACTTAAAGATTTCCCCCTACCATCAGATTAGTTTTGAATGCCTGTTTTCCATTGATATTCTTGTGACCCACCGGGCATTGGATTATTTTAAGTGGCCGCTGGCCACATATCTTGATGAAAAGTGTCTTTTAGGGAAAAATCGAATGTGAAAAAGCTTGTTCAAGGACAGTGAATCACAGCCGTCCACGTGGCGCATGATCATGGATTTCAAAATAATTCGACAAGCTTCTCAGCCAATAATCTCCCCTGACCATCAAATTTGCTTGGATGTTCCATGGCCGTTATAACTTTAATAGTGCCTTTTTAAGCAAAAATATCTAATATGTAAAAAGGCCTATTCCAAGATGAAATAAGACCATCTGCATGGTAGTAGATCAGAGTTTTAGAAAAGTTTCAGTTCTGACAGACATTAAAAGCTCCCCCCACCATCGCATCATCTTGTTATGGGAGACCGTTGGATGTGAAAACGCGGATAAGGACAAAAGATATGGCTTCCCATACAAAAGAATAATAAAGCGTATTACGCTAAAATAAAAAAATGTGGGAAAGGCGATGTGCCAGTCACACATTAATTCTAAGAACTGTGCCAACACAGGACAGTTGAATTTCCAAATCACCGTCACGTGTATTTCTTTCAATGGTAAGGATTTAACAGATGATAATGGGTGGGGCCCTCGACAGTGACATCTTGGATTTCCACGTAGCAGCAGTTCATATATTTTAAAAGGGGGCATGTTCTGACAGGTCTTGAAGCTCCATTGGCCGTAAGAGCAGCTTTGATTTAAAGCTCATAGGCCATTTGATTTGAGCAGGAAATTTTATTATAAAATGGCTGCGCCATTGATGTTTCAAGGGCCTCGGAAACCTTAATTTGGGATTGAAGCACACCAAGGGTGCTGCCTTTCAACCCCACAGGGGGTTGTCACCCCCTGAACCCCGCTTTGATTTTCTAAAGCAAAAATAAAAATGGAGGACAATGCCAGGCAGCTGAGCTCCATTTCTTTACTCCAAAGCCCAATGGGTATAGGCACAATTCTAAGTTGTAAGCTTTCAAACAAACTTCTCCGAAAGGTTGCCAAAAATGTAGTGGGTTTTCACTACTTTGAAATTAATTGCATTAATTTCACAATTAATTTCTCCAATTTCAGAGAGTTTCCATCATCGGCTTTTCTAGCTAGGAAAAATATAAATTTTAATGTAAAAAGCTTTAATATCATGCCTTATGTTTAAAAAATATGGGGTCCCACCCCTTATGTGCATTAATGTTTTTCTTCCCATATGTAAAAACAAAATGGAGGTAGTACCTCATAAAAAATAAAAAGGAGGCACATAAAGTAATGATGTATGGCCTCATTAAAAAAGCGGAATGTGAGGGCTGTTCTCGCGCAAAAGAAAGGAAATTAAATCTTAAGAATCCTTGGGCCTTGGCCTTATAAAAGAATCAAGGAGAGAATACCCCTCATGTAAAGTGAGAGATAAGGATAAAAGGCTATGTCTTCCATCTTAATGTTTAGTTTTAGGGCATTGGTACGTTTTATTTTGACGTAAATATTTTTGGGGAGGTTTTCACAAAGAATTTATGTGGATTATCTAGGGCATGAAGGAAGGATGATGATCGTTGATCGAAGGATGAGGATAATCCACCCAGGATTGTTCTGATTCTGTTAGGAATATTTAGTACGTCATTAGAGTATTAAGATATATTATTATGTGTGAATGTGAGTTATCACTCACCTAATAGATTAGTATGAGTGAGAATATTTAGGAGAGAGATAATAGGAGATAATATATGATCCCTAGTTTATAGGATCAGAGCATTGTATAAAAGGCTCTCTCTACCATTAAATAAAATTAATTGGATTGTTCATTTCAGTTTCTTCTAATATGGTGTGTTAGTTTTTATAGGAGCAATAAAATCTCTAATGCCCCAAATAATGATAGATAGGTTTTTGCAAGCTGTTAGTTTAGGATTGCTTAGATTTTAGTTTTTTGTGTCAATCCTTGAGCATTCTTCATTGTGCAGTTTGCGACCTTGTCCGTCTTAATAGCCTCTGAATTTTTCTCTGTCTATCCCCCATTCAATTCGGCCAACTCTATATTGTTTCATGCATAGGACTGATCATATCGCCATTTTATTCCATATATTAATTTTGTGACAATGGGTGGCTATTATATTTATTTGAAGCACTTCTTTTTGTGCATCCAATAGACCTGTGGCAGATTTGTTCGTCCCTCTTATTGGTCAAAGATCAGATCATCCATACTCCATTGAAGAATTTGTGGACTCGTAAGTACTTTGTCATATCCATGCCATCATTGTCGTTCTTTTGACGTGATCTTTGTGGCCTTCAACGCATCCGATATACTACCTCTAAACAACGCCTACATATTTCTTCCACTGTTTGCCTATTCGGCCTTCGCAGTTCCCAAAGCGTCAAAGAGGAGATAAGAAGCATGGTTTTGGAATATGTAAAGAGGTACCTTTAAACGTTCAATAGCAAAAGGTACAAGGCATTTTCAAATTTAATTTTAAATGTATTTTTATCGTTTTTTTTTATGATGAGTCAATAGTCATCTTATAGTTTATTTATAAACTATTTAAGTTGTGTAGTTTGGTGTTTCATAATATTAGATAGTCATTGTTAATAAGATTCTCCATTTTAAGTCCAAAGTATTTTGTTGTAAAGGACACATTTTTGAGGTACCCAACGTCCTGTGTATCAAGTTCAGTCTATGGGGGCGCTACAATTATGGATAGGTTAAGTCTAGTAGAAAATTTTGAGGGTAGGAATTTCCATACCTAACAGGTGAAAAAGCAATTGATCCTGATTGAGGACCTTTGGGATGTGGTCAAAGGTACTGCAGTGAAACCAACAATTGCCAATGAGCTAACGAAGTGAACCATCAAAGGCCAAAAAGCCTTGGCTATCATTGGCCTTGGATTGTTAGACTCATATCTACATCATGTGGATTATAAGAAGTCGTCCAAAATTGTTTGGGACTCCTTGAATCAGCTGTTCGGATCTAAAGCCAAGAGCGCCAAGATAACACTGAAGTAGAGACTACATTGTTTGAAGATGGAGGAAGATGAAAAAATGGTAGATCACATCAGTAAGTTCCCCTCCCTAATGAATTAGTTAGTTGGTGTTAACGTAACAATAGAGGATGGCAACACAAACTTCTAAATAGCATGCCCAATTGTTTTTCATATATGGTTTTTACTTTAAACAAATTGAATATCAATCTGGCGGGGTTAATCTCTACTTTGCCTAATGAAGGGATTCAAGTCAAAAGCTCTTAGTCAAAAAAGAAGAAATAATGTCTATAGAAAATAAGCCCAACACCTCTTCCAAGAAAATAAAGATGTGTCAAAATTCAAAAAGGGCAGGATTCTCTATTACTACTGTAAGAAGTTGTAATGTCCCCTTCTCAAGATTAGAGCGGTTGACAACCCTTAACCTATTTTCTTGTTGTTTCCCATAGGCTGAGGGAAGGAAGAAGCAAGGGAAACATCGGTTCCCTATTCAAGTTGTCAAAAGTGCTTTATTGGCAACCTTTTTTCTAATTTTGACTTAAGAAAGGGACCTTTTGGTCATGAGCAAGTTAGCCCTTAAGTGAAATTATAAGGAAATTGCCTTTTGAATATTTATATTTCCTCGTCAAGTGGAGCGCTCCTCTTTTGGGAAGGTCTTTTTGAGGGAAAGGATATAAAAGGAAAAAAGGAGGTTCATTTTGAGGTTGATGTCATTTGATCAACAAAATATTCAAAGTTTGGGCAGCTTGCTTATGCTTTCAGCCCTAGAAGATGGAAACCCTCTTTGGTATTTGGATATTGAGGACGAAACCCTTCAATGTTCAGCGGGTGACTTCACTCGAAGGTCGTATTTGAGCGGAACTGGCAGATTTCAACTCTTAGGCACCTTTTCAAGTGCAGTGCAGCAGTTGGGCAGCTTGAGGAGGTGGTACGCAGTGGTAATCAGCCCTTGCAAGGGCAGCAAGCTAGTTGGGAGCCCTCTCCCTAGGCAGTGACCCCCTTTGAGCGTTTGAAATTGCAGTTTTGTGGGCAATTTGAGGGTGATTTTGGTGTTTGATCATACACACCTTCAAGTGGTATTTTTATAATATTTTTCAGCTATATATTTGGTTCAAAAATCTAAATTTTGAGGTATTTTGTATAACTATACTTCTCTTAATTTTTGCAAAGGTTTGTGGCAATAAAATATTGAATTTTGATCTAAAATAAGTGTTTCCAGAATACTGATATTTAATATGGTTAGGGTTTGATTAAAAAATCAGAATTTGCATTTTCTTTCAAGGGTTTGTAGTGATTTCCAGAATTCTTAATTATGTCCTAAGTGGGACATTTCAGTGGTATCAAAGCCAAATTTTTGGCTAGTTGTGGGAAAGTGAGTTGTCTACATGCCAAACAATGACAAAGAGGTTAGATACTATAGAAGGGAAAAGAAAAGGGCTCCAAAACACCAAGTAGAAGAGCAGGAACAGCCAAGGCATGGAGACATGGATGACCCGGATCGTGCTAGGTTTCGGAAGTTCGCTGAAAATCAAGAGCGCTTGACAGATATGATGGTTGAATCCAAACCATGAAGAACATGAATGGGCACCAGCCTCACAATGGTGAGGAAAGGGCTTCTGGTACATACAACCCTCCCCCTCCACCATAGGTGATGGTTGGATCTACACAAAAGCCTTTTCAACGCAACTTCCTTCATAGAGAGGAAGTCATTCCAGAAAGGGAGGAGCAACCTTCTATAGTAGATGATGTGGCTGTAAGCTATGATGAATATAAGACTCTTCCACCTGAAATCAAAGGGAAAATGAGCCTTACAAATTTCATGGCATTGAAGAAAGGCAAAGGTGGTTATAGGGTTGGTCATAGACCAAAAAACAATCCAAGAGATCTACAGCATGCTTTGGGAAAGCTCACACTTTCCACTTTTGATGGATCAATAAAAAGTTCAGCTAGGGCATGGATACAAAAGGTAGACACTTACCTCACACTTTGGCCTATGATGGAGGATGAGGCCATCAAGTTCGCCACATTGCATTTGGAAGGAACCACCCATGAGTGGTGGTACCATGGTTTGATAACACAAGGGCACAACCTCAAATTATTACAAGGAATTCAGTAGAAGATTAATTGAAAGGTTTGATAGGGCTAATCCAAAACTTCATGTCACAAAATTGGCACAATTGAAACAAAAGACTTCAGTGGAGTAGTATGTGACTAATTTTCAGAGGATTTCAATGATGGTACCGGATGTCTCGAAAAGAAGGCTTGTAGTTTTGTTCATGAAAGGATTGGCTAACCCACTCGGGGGTTTAGTCAAGGCTCTAAACCCTCTTACTCTTCAAGAAGCCATTCAAAAGGCTCTTGACCTTGAATCTACAGCTCCCAAAGGCAAAATTCTGCCTTTTGGACAGCAAAAAACAAATACTTTTGGACAGCCTAGGACTACATTTTCAGAACAGCCAAAATTAGTCTCATTTGGACAGCAAAAAAAGCCTTATCAGCAGAGTTTTGGGCAGCAAAAAGCACCGCCAAAGATGAAAAAAGAGGTGGAATCAAGGAATGAATTAAGCAAAAAAAATTGTGTTTTACATGCAAGGACCCTTGGACACGAGGGCATTGTTGCCGTGGAAAATGGCAAGTTCACTACATTGAAGTAATTTCGGATGGAGAGGAAGAGGAAGAAGAAGAGGGGGCAGCCACTAATGAGGGGGAACAAGTTGAAAAGGAAGAAGGTGACAACATGGATGACACCCTTGCTACCTTATTCGGAGCTCCTAGATATCCCCCCCTTAGAGTAAGAGGGGTTTTGCAAGGTAAGAAAGTCATCGTGCCCATTGATAGTGGGGCCACCCACAACTTTATTGATGAGGGTTTGGCAGCTAGATGTGGGCCGCAAACTATAGATTTCAAAGGCTTTAATGTGACCATGGCGAATGGCTTCACTATCCCTTGCACAAAGAAGATTCCAAGTTGAATGTTACATTGGGTAAGCACAAAATTGAAGATGATTTTTATGTAGTCGGCATTGGAGAGACTAATTTAGTCCTTGGAATACAATGGCTACACTCTTTTGAGGAATTCACCCAAAATTATCAAACAATGGAACCAAAATTCAGATCACTCGGTGAGGAAATAGTGCTACGTGGGTTGAGCAATAAAGCACCCGTTGTTGTGACTTCAAAGAGGATGGAAAGGGCTTTCATGGAGTGCAGGTTGCTTGGGCAGCCGAGTGTTTTTTAAGCCCTACAAATTCTGATTTGGAACAGCAACATCATCACAAGGATATTCAGACCATCCTTGATAGAAATGCCAAGGTTTTTGGTAGTATTCTTCATGGACTACCCTCAGATAGGATTGTGAGCACATCATTGAGTTGGAATCGGGAACTAAAGTGGTAATCACTACACCTTACTGCCATCCTAGGCTCTACAAAGAAGAAATTAAAAAAACCATCCAAGAGCTTTTGGAGATGTGTCATATAAGGCCTAGTTCTAGCCTTTTTGTTTCTTCGATTGTTCTTCTGAAGAAGAAGGATGGGACAATGAGGATGTGCATAGATTATCGCCTATTGAACAAGAAGACCATAAAAAATAAGTATCCCATACCTATAATTGATGAGTTGATTGATGCGCTTCATGGAACAATCTACTTCTCGAATATTGATTTGAAGACCGGGTACCACCAAATCCGGGTAAGAGAAGAGGATGTTCAAAAAACAGCTTTTAGATGTCACTATGGGCACTATGAATTTTTGGTCATGCCCTTTGGATTAACCAATGCTCCCATCACTTTTCAATCATGCATGAATAATGTTTTTAAGCTACACTTGAGGAAATATGTATTGGTTTTCTTTGATGACATTCTTGTTTATAGCAAAACATGAGTGTAGCATATACAACACTTGGACATAGGGTTGGGAGTGTTGGAGAAGCAAACGTCTTCATCAAAAGGTTCAAATGTGAGTTTGGAGTTTCTGAAATCATGTACTTGGGGCATGTAATCAAAGCCCAAGAGGTCCACGTGGACCAACAAAAGATACAAGTCATCATGGATTGGCTGCCCCCCACTATTATGACACATTTGAGAGGATTCATTGGTTTATGCAACAACTATAGGCGGTTTGTGAAGGAGTTTTCTCAACTTGCTGCCCCTTTAACGGACTTGACAAAAAAGGGAGCTTTCAACTAGTTAAAAACAGCCATGGAGGCCTTTGAAAAGCTCAAAGAAGTGGTGTATACTTATCCGATACTCGTCATTCCAGATTTTACCATTCCATTTGTTTTAGAATGTGATGGTTCGGGGAAAGGTATAAGGGCTGTCTTAATGCAAAAAGGACACCCTATCGCTTTTGAAAATAAAAAACTCAAAGAAGTGGAGCATAGGTTCTCCATCTATGACAAGGAAATGTTGTCCATCATGCATGCTTTGGCCAAGTTCAAGCAATACTTGATTTGTAACCGATTTGTGGTGAAAACGAACCACAATAGCGTGAAATATTTTCTCAACCACACTGATTTGAGCGATAGACAGCAAAAATGGATAAGTAAACTACAATCTTATGACTTTGATATTGAATATGTCAAAGGGAAAAACAATGTAGTTATTGATGCATTGTCTAGGAAGCCCATTTTTTGTGCAATGACTAAAATTACAGCAGATTGGAAGGCTGTAATTGCAGCTGAGTATGCCAAGGATGGATTTACTACAACTGTCTTAAAAGGTAAGGTTGATGATGAAAGGTACAAGGTGGTGGATGGATTGATTATCTACAAGAATAGGGTCCTTTTAACCCCTTAATCTAAAGATGAAACATCAAATATTGAAGATTGTACATGAAATCCCAATGGCTGGTCATCCAAGTACTTCAAAACGTATAGGCAAGAGAGAAGTTCTTTTGGAAGGGCCTTAAAGGAGAGGTTCTTCAATACATTCGGGAGTGCCATATTTGCTAACAAAATAGGGGTGAACACACTTTTTCAGCTGGTCTATTGCAGCCCCTACCTTTTCCCACTCAAAAATGGAAAAGCATATCCATGGACTTCATCATGCGGCTTCCCATGGTACAAGGTAAGAACTGTATGTTTGTGGTGGTGAAAACTCACTAAATATGCATATTTTTTTGCAATTCCAACCAAGTATACTGCACCGATAGTGGCTGATATATTTTCCAAAAAAGTGTTTAAACTTCATGGGTTACCTAAGAACATTATAAGTGACCGTGACAGCAGTTTTATGAGTTTATTTTGACAAGAACTTTTCCATTTGATGGGTACAAAGATGTTTTCCAGCACTAGCTACCACCTACAAATCGATGGGCAAACTGAAATAGTGAATAAATGAGTGGAATGATACCTACAAAACTACGTTTTAGGGCAGCAAACAATGTGGATTGAGTGGTTGTACATGGTTGAGTACTGCTACAATACATCATACCACATTTCTATAGGTATGTCACCTTTCAAGGCTTTGTATGGATATGATGCATTTTCCTTTGTGGACTTAATTTTCACGGATAGTAAAATGCCGGGAGCTATGGATTTGGTACAGCAAAGCCCTAAAACATTGGAGGTGCTCAAAAAGAACCTTCAACAAGCTCTAAACCAATATAAATTGTATGCAAAACAGCATCGGATAGAAAAGACATTTGAAGTGGGTGACATGGTATTTTTGAGGTTGCATCCCTATAGACAATCTTCCATCAAGCATAGTGGGGCGAAAAAGCTTAAACCCCGTTTTTGTGGCCCCTAAAATGTTCTAATAAGGTTGAAGAAGTTGCATATGAGCTAGAGTTGCCCAAACAAAGCCGGATCCACAATGTGTTTCATGTTTTGTGCCTCAAAAAGGCACTACAACAGCACATCACTCCTTCGATTGATTTACCACTACTAGATGATGAGGGCAAGTTGATTTTGGTCCTGGATTATATCATAGAGGTTTGCAAAAAGAAGCTAAGGAACCGAAACATCATGGAATATTTGGTTTGTTGAAAAGACTTGCCCATTGAGGATGCTACTTGGGAAGGAGTAGTTATTCTGCAACATCCGAACTTGCAATTGCTTGAGAACAAGCAATTTCGAAAATGAAGGAATGTAATATCCCCTTCTCAAAATTAGAGTTGTTGAAGGATCTTAGCCCATTTTCTTGTTGTTTCCCATAGGCTAAGGGAAGGAAAAATCAAGGGAAACATTGGTTCTCTATTCAAGTTGTCAAAAGTGTTTTATTGGCAACCTTTTTCTAATTTTAACTTAAGAAGGGGACCTTTTGGTCATGGGCAAGTTAGCCCTTAAGTGAAATTATAAGGAAACTGTTTTTCGAAAATTTAAATTTCCTCTTCAAGTAGAGTGCTCCCCTTTTGGGAAGGTCTTTTGGAAGGAAATGATATAAAAAGAAAAAATGAAGTTTATTTTGAGGTTGATGTCATTTGATCAACGAACTATTCAAAGTTTGAGCAGCTTATGTTTTCAGCCCTAGAGGACGGAAACCATCTTTGGTATTCGGATATTGAGAACGAAACCCTTCAATATTCAGCGGATAACTTCATTCAGAGGTCATAGTTGAGCGGAATTCATAGATTTCAGGTATAAGGCAACTTTCCAAGTGGAGCGCAGCATTTGGGCAGCTTGGGGAGGTGGTACACAGCGTCAATCAGCCCTTGCAAGGAGAGCGAGTTAGTTGGGAGCCCTCTCTTGGGGGCAGTGACCCCCTTTGAGGGTTTAAAATTGTAGTTTTGGGGGCAATTTGAGGGTGATTTTGGCGTTTGATCATACACACCTTCGGCTGGTATTTTTATAAAAAAATTCAGCTATATATTTGGTTCAAAAATCCAGATTTTGAGGTTTTTTGTATGGCTGTACTTCTCTTAATTTTTGCAAGGGTTTGTGGCAATAAATATTGAATTTTGATCTAAAATAAGCGTTTACATAATTCTGAAATTTATTGTGGTTAGGATTTGATTAAAAAATCAGAATTTGCATTTTATTTCAAGGGTTTGTAATGATTTCCAAAATTATTAAATTTTGTCCTAAGTGGGACATTTCAGAAGCAAGGGCATGCTATTCTAAATTGTATACGGAGAGCATAGGATCTCATCGATGGAAAACTAAAACATAAGGCCTTGGTTGCTACAGATGATAGAGAAGAAGAAGATTGGGATGTATGGGAGAAAGATTCTCCTATTAAAAAAATGTGTGTAAGAGTGTGAATAAGTGTAATCAGGGGTTCGTATATGATTGTGAACCAATGTGTATGCGTAAAGTAGATATGTAGTACAAACTAACCTGGATAGTTGATGTGTTTCCATCTATGGAAGGTTAATATGTTCCCTATTTATACTTGGATGGTTGAAGGTCGATGTGTTCCTTGTCCATCAACATCTATGGTTGATGAAAGGTCAATGTGTTTCCTAACCAGCCAAAATTTGTGTTGTGTCATGTGTTCCAAATCATGTTTATCGACCCCTTTCCCTATGTTCGTACTTGGGGGGAATGTTAGGAATATTTAGACATCATTAGAGTATTATCATATATTATTATGTGTGCACGTGAGTTATCACTCACCTAATAGATTAGTGTGAGAGAGGATATTGAGAAGAGAGAAAATAGGAGACTCTATATGATCCCTAGTTTATAGGATTAGAGCATTGTATAAACAACTCTCTCTGCCATTAAATGACATTAACTGGATTATTCATTTAAGATTCAATATGTGTTCAGTTAGGGTTTTTTGTTTTATTTTCGAAAGTTGGGATTTATGCATGTGGCACTCTTTTTCCACTGCATTGGTTTTAAAAGAAATATTGTAAAAATCTCTAGTGAGAGGTCTGTTGATTTTTTTAGTTTTAGCTATCAGTTTAGATTCCAATGTTTCTAGTTGTCGGTCATTCTCCTTTGTAAATATCTCATAGCCTTGGCATTTATTGTTCTGCAAGTTCAATGTTATCTAGCTTTTGAAGTTGTATGCAACTGTTATTTTTGAAGCATTTGATCAAGGTTTTGTAGTTAATTTTTTGCCATTCGCCTGTGTAAATTCTGATTTTTGCTTTCAGCATTAGATTTCTTAACCCTGCATAGAGTTAATTGTGCATGTTTATACTGAACCCAAGGAGTAATGTTTTTTTTGTGCTATCCTTTCCTTTGGGGAATAGTCAAATGACTCGAATTTATCTCGGCGCATCAATTTTTCTGTTCTTTCACTATTGTTTCCTCCTCCCTTTTCCCTATAAAGTGTTAGGTAATGTCAGAATCAAAAAATCGGCCTTCTCCGGAGGTTGTTCTGGATTAAAACACCAGGGCTTCGCACTGTACACTTTGATCACAGGTGTGATTACAGTTTGACGAACAACAGTAAGAAAATAACTGATACTAGTGCTTCTGGAAAAAAGATGCCCAACGGGTGGGACTGAGAGGTAAGGCTAAGCAGTTGCTGCAATGAAGACTTAGATTCAAATCCCACCTGGGAACCGTTGAGCCAAGCTTCTCGCGATAGTGTGGCTGTGATAAAGAGGTCCAAAAAGGTAATGGACCCTTCTACGTCCCCAAAAACGAAACCGGCGCCTGTTAATCTCCGGGTACCTTTCACAAAAAATATAATGTTAACAAAGCAAGATGAGCTGATTTGCAATCCTGGTGTGAAGGATATATGTTATTGTCTAAGCCCTGAGGGATTTCGGAAGCTTCTCCATTATGGGGTGGAATCTGGAGTGCGCACTCTACCTCTACTCAGCAAAATGGCAAAATAAGGGGGTTTATGGCACCTATAGCATTGCTATGCTTTGTATATTTTGCAATCTAAAATATTCTTTGAAGCTCGGATTTTTTAATCTTATAATGTAGTTATTGATAGTGACAAGAATGAAATCGTCCTGGCATCATTTTGAATGGCCTCTCGGACAATGGATATGGCTGGAAAGGGATGTTTGCCCTGTATGATGCACTCAATTTTTATATTGGTTGAAAAATGGTAAATAAACGAGATGTAAAATCATATTAATTAATATTGAATGTGAAAAAATAGAGTAGAATTGTTGCCTGAATCAACCACGTAGCCCTCCACGTAATCGGCGTCGTGATCGTCCCATTCATTCGCATTATGATTGGCATTGTCCTCATCACGAGAAGAGCTCCTACACAGCAGAAGCACCCTCTGCCTCTGCCTTTGCCTCTGCTGGAGCTGGAATTGAACTTGGCAATTGTTGCCCTCACCACATAAAGAGAGAGAGAGAGATAAAGAGCGATTCTTCACCCAAGGAATAAAACCCTTGGGAGGAGGACAGAGAGATGAACAGCTACTCGTACTAGACCACACAGAATTTCGTAGCATGATTTACGCTGATTTCTCCCTCACAATCCTCACTTGGGCACGAACCTCATATTTTTATGAATTATGCAACAGCATTGTGCGTATCGATGCTTATCCTCTTTTGAGTTGAGTGAAACAAATATTTTAATCTGCCGTTCAATTGAAGAAATTAATAAAAAGATTCTACAAGATTTTATCCACTAAGTTAAAAATATATATATATGTTCTTTTTACGATTGGAATGCTTCACATTATATTAATAAGAAAGAATAATTAATATAAATATAAGGTTGTAAAGTAAAGTTAGATATATCACGGTTCAAATATTTTGTTGGAGGAATAAAGCGGTTTCGAAAATAAACCAAAAATTAACCGATTAAGGTATGGTTTACAGAACTAAATAAAAATCAGAGTATAAAGATTTAAGTACATGCTACATTCTTCGGAGGCGGAGGTAAAGGATCATCATTAGGAAGTATTGTCCAAGCAAGCAGCGCCACATTAGGAACCTCTGGAGCAATCCAGCCATCAAGAGGGTCGTCATGAATAGTGATAGGCCATCCATTAGTTGGTTGGGAAGGAACAACAGTGTTTCTTTTCTGAAAAGAAGATCATTGAGATTAGTGGAGGAATATAGGTAACTCGGGATTAACTTTCACAAAAAGTTTAGTTGGGAGACTTGTAGGAAAAAAATAATATAAAAAGGGTGGAAGGCTTTATACTCACTACAAAATAGATGCAAAAACGTAGAATTATGGGATCAAAAAACATAGTGAATCTTGTTTAACCTACTTATCACACCAATAGTCCTACACAGAGGGGAAGATTGGGGTAGTAATGTGTTTGACCTAAAATGGAGACGGATAGAGAGAATCCAAAAAAAATTAATCACAAACAACCTCAAAATCAAAGCATCATTTCCATATGAAATTTTATTCGCTGACATAGGTACTTCCTTGTTAGAGGCATCGACAATGACTTGAACGTTAAGTTGTTTTAAAAATACGCAAAGTATGGAGACTCATTGATGGCCTAGAATGGTGATAGAGGAAGAGCTAAGTAGAAGGAAGAACATTCAAATCAAACATAACAAGAAGTTGACGAGTAAATGGCACATTAACATGCAAGAGTGTCCAAACACTAATGAAGAAATAAAAATTTATATGTGAAAGAAATTCAGGGTGACCATGTGAACAAAGTAACTGGGCCTGAAGAAAGTACACTAAATCAAAGAATTTAATCCCACATGGAATATTGATGAAAAGGCCTATATAGAAGCAAAAATCAAGTGGGAGGTGAAAATGTTGATGGCTAGTTAAAAACTAGCTCACACCATCTTAGGTGTGAGACCAACAAGAGGGTAACTGCCTAAGGAGAAATGAGAAATAAAAACGTGTTTATTTAGTAACAAGGGGGTAGTAAAGACAAAATGACACCATATCATGGAGTGTGCATCATATAGTAACATCCATATCAAGTATGATGACAACCTAAAGGTAAATAATCTAATTAACTTGTTTGAGGAGGTGAGGCTAGACAAAACAATAATATTTTTAATCAAGATTCACAGTCGTTGATCTAGCATTAAAAAATGATTGGCAACGACTAATAAAGTAGCTCTGGTATTGAGTGAATGTGTTAGTGTGGAACAACTTTGTTACAGCTCTTGGTTTCATAGATTGCTTGCTCTTGTAGACATTATTAAAAGCTTGTATTCATTCATTTAATGACACAAAATTGTCAATTTAAATAATGTTTGTATGGGCCATTCATCCTTTACAAATAAAATTTATCACCACCCAAAATGGTTTTTTTGAGAATTTTTTTCTTCTTAAATCAAATTTAATTAATTTTTCAAAGTTATCATAATAAATATGAAGAGAGGGTTTTAAAATCTATCTTGAGTAATGGTAAATCAAGGGAAAACCCAAATTTTGTAATAAGATAACTAGAACCTTGAAAACTCATGACGAGCAGAGGAACTTGTCCAAACCATCAACTCGGTGTTTCTAGGATATCTAAACAATAGGTCGAATGGTTTTGGCAAACTTCAAGTAGATAAAAAAAATTATGACTGTGTTCATAAGATCCTAAGCTCCAAAAACCTCACTCAATTTTTTGAAACTTCAATCCAGTCATTAGGAAAATGCATTTATTTTCCTTGCCCTAATTGGGCAGATAGATCTAAAAATAGTATGGAAAACAATATGTAATTCAAGGCATGTTTTATACTTATCATGATTATTATGAGGCCCTTAAACAATGTACAATATCTAAAAATAATACTCAAATAATTATAATAATTTGTCAACTAGGCAAACTAGTGCAATACAATGTGTTGCTAACATGAATTTCAATGCTACAATGATTGCTCTGATGATTTATTGATTTCTCTAAATGTTTGTAGATGCTCAATATATTGTAAACAATATGTGTTACATGTCTTTTTCATATGATCTCTAGGTTACCCCTAGATCATTAAATGAACTAAGATATTTGTGTATTTATATATGACTTAAATTTAAATTTGAAGCCTATTAGCATGCATGTCAACATCCAATAGTTGAAAAAGTGAAAATGACATAACAAATATCATATGGGGTAATTAGAGGAATGGCCTAGAGGAAGTCTTCCAAAAACATGCACTTAACATTTATAGCAAAGGGGTCAAAACAAAGCCAAATATGAGGGGAAGGGAAATCACAACTTATGGGTGTTGGGAAGATGGGTGGGGACCATTGAAAGTTAGTGTTTGTGCCAATATCACCTTAAATCAATAGTCAAAAAGTATGCTAACATCTTATAACTACACAATTTAATGACTAATATATTCCTAGGGGCTTTTTTAGGTGTTTACATTTTGTCCCCCTTTAAGTTGTGTGTGTGCATACATATCAAGGTAAATAAAACATGGTATGGATACAATATTTTATGCTCCTACTTCAAACTCCAATGTACCTATGAATCCCATAAGAACATTATTTATTTTTCTACACATGCATAGGTGAATTTCAATAATAATAAATTACTAAAATCTAGAAAATTGAAAAATAATACACCTAATTTGAATGAAGATTTACATGATGTCCATGTGAGGTCACATGTGTCTAAATTTTTACTTAATCCTGCATTCATTTCAAAGTATAATTTTGAGTGACAAAAATCAAGTTGAACCAAAATTTTGAGTACTACAGAAAACAGTGCTAAATAAATATGGTGTAATATCAGTGTGAGTTTGGACACCTCAAAATGACCCCTAAGCACTTATTAGTCATTAAATTACATAAGTCCAAGGTCCGTATGTATTTTTTAATTATTAGTCAAGATTATGTGTTATTATTATGTTTTTGGTTGGTCTTCATATCCCTCCTTCTTCTCTCACCTCTTTACTCCATGGCCCTATGGTGGTCTTCAAAAAAAATAATTCACTATGTTTTTGTGGCCCATAAACATAGTGAGTACATTTATAGTGGTTTATCTGGTCCCAGTCATTTAGGGTGCACTTGTGGTTTGTGGTCCGGTCTTTTTTTTTTTTTTTGACTATTTGATGTCAGTTTGTGCATTAATAGGGTCTTAATTGGACTTTATGTCATCTATAAATACACATGCATATTTGTGTATTCAGGCATCTAAAGATCATCTAAAAAATCATCTAGCATTTATTTTCAGAGGAATCAATTAATCATCTATAAGTATTTTAGAAAATTCAAGCAAGCATTTAGAGAACATGAATTGTACTACTAAAGTTCATGCTAGTGACACATTGTATTACACTAGTTTTATTCGCTAATGAATTGCCAAAATTATTGGAGTTTTGCTTTTAATATTGTAGACAATTAATAAGCTAGAAAAATATCAATGAAGCTAGACTATTCCTTGGTGTATTACAAGCCCCAAAACACATCGTTTTCCTTGCTATTTTTAGATATTTCTTCCAAATTAGGGAAAGGAGAAATACATTTTCTCAATTATCGGATCAAAGTTTTAAAACATTGAGCAAGGTTTTTGGATCCCTAGATTTGATGAACACGATCATCAAGAAAATTTTTACATGCCTAACACTTCCTAGAAACACACTCATTGTATGTAAGCCTAGAATGATAAACAATAGAAGAATTATGTAAAATACCAAAAGGTAGAAGACCATACTAGATCCAACACACATATAAGGCATCGGTCCACAAAGTGGTATGATGTTATAGATAAGGGTTGTGACCAAAGAGGTTATAACATATCCAAAAGGGGACTATACACAAATAATAACAACTATAAAACTTAACTAGATCCAACATGTCATTAGATATTAAAGTAAGAGCTAAAAGGGTAATCAAATAAAGTAAAATGTCATTAAGTGGTAGGCATGAGGTATTTAATCTAAAGGGTTGTATAAGTGTCATTAAATGGTAACCATAAGTATAAACAAAGAGCGTACATAGATAGTAATGTACTGACAAGCATGTATCAATATAAGCATGGATAAACATAAAATGAACCAATCTAATATACCAATCAAAGTACTAAAAAGAGTGTAGGGTTATCATACTTAGCTTTACTTTGTGGTCATCTAGTCCCCTTTTATCCAACTTTATTTTAGCTATGATTTTATCCTCCTTGGGTATTTTAATCCTAATTTAGTGTTATCATTTTAGCTTGTCAATATTTCCCTCATTTTTACACACTTTTTTGAGATTTTAATATACTTACATTTATTGACTCCACTACGTACATGTATGCAATGAAAAATTACATAGTGCAATATTTCTAAAACAAACTCGATGATGATATAATGATCTTTGAAAATATGCTTCATTACATTTCTCTCTAATATTCCCACCACTCTCTCTCTCTCCTAATACTCTTTTGGTCTTTTTCAAGCCTCAAAAACCTCCATTTTGATTCCTTGTGCCTTTGATTTGAAAGTCCTATCTCAAGACAAAATTGCCCATGTTTATGATGAAACCACCTCACTAAGTAATGAAACCACCACAGAAATGGCGTTTGCACTATAGCAATTTTGTAAACCATCATGAAAGAAGTTTCACGAAGGTGATGGTTTAATTATTTTTTTTAGTGGTCTTGCTGAGACATGTTGTGGTTTCATCATTCTAAGCAGCAATTATGTCTCTGACCCCTGCAAACTATAATGGTTTCAACACAATTTACTTGTCTTACATTTTTTATGTCCAAGACTTGAGTTCCCACACATTTTTCATGTTTATTTTTATGTTTATTCCTTGATTTACTTTGTTTTCACCTTCATGACAACCCTACTCATGCCTACTCACCTTTGATCAATCTTTGTTCCTCCCAAGCTGATCTTTGAGTTAATCACCAATTAAACTCACCCTTACAACCTTCTTGTTTGCTCTACAAATATCTCTTTTTTTAATGAATTTTAGATCCAAATTTTGCACTTAATATTATGGTTCCAAGATATAATAACCTAAGCTTACTTCCTTTCACTTTTGAAAAAACTTTGTTCCATCTTTGGTCATCTTTGTGGTCATTTTATATAGTCTTGGAAGGGAGAATTCATTTGATTAGTAACACAATCTTTGTTATCAAGTGGATCAACCAGCCATAGTACAACTACAATATTTTAGGGTTTGTGTCTTCCTTGTTTTGTTTCTTTTGCTGCATCTTTTATCAGAGAGTCCCTGTGACTACATTGAATGGAGAATTTAGCTTACTTAGGACAATCTACAACAACAATCTTTTTACTTCCATCTGAGCTCACCTTTATCAAGTTAGGGGTTTTTAGTTTTAGTTTTGCTTATTTGTCTATTATATTAGATTAGTTTAGATTCCATTTATTCACTAGATTTATTTCATTCTTAAAAATCAAAAGGAAATGAAAAAAAATCTTTATTTCCTCTTTTGTACCAAAAACATAGCCTAGATCTTTTGCTTTGTAGATGCACATTAGTTTTCTTCAAAGAATGTAGTTTTGCATATCGTGTAGGTTAAATCAATAAAAAAACTAATATATACAACCATAATATAATATTTTATTTTTAGTTTTATAAAATTTCTCATTCATAAACAACTTTCAATCAAACATCCATGTAAATCTAGGCAATCTAGATAGTCAAATTCCAACATATTAGACTTAAAGTTCATTCATCTTATTAGTGAAAGAACATTATTTTAGGACATTAAAATCAAAAAATTAGAACATTAATTTTGTGTATCTTCATTCATAGATAATTTAAATTCATAATCATGCATTCAATAACATCAAAAATTAGTTTTTAGCTTGCACTAAAGAATTAATTTATGTATTTCTAGTGAGTATGTTTGCCAGGGTTTAGAGTTTCATTTTCATCTTTGCATGTTAGAAAAGATCATTTGTATTAGAATATAATATCATTTGAATAGAAAAACCAAATAAAAATCAATTCATTTATATTCCATCAAACGAATCATCTCACAATTCAAGAAAAACATAGAATAATTAGCAACTACACCTTTCTTTTAAATCTTTGTTTTCAACATTACGTGCATCATAAGATATCGTTGAAAAGAATAAAAACAAGTGTTTTTCCTTTATTTTTAGTTATTATTTGATTTATTACTTTAAGAATTTCAATTTTAGAAAGTAGTTTAGTTTATTTATTTCTACCAAAACATTACAAAACACAAAAAACAATAAAAAAGCCTTCTTTAGACAAGCACAAAGACTTAAACTATGCTTCCAATAGGATAACACGTACCACATTCCAAACCAACTTCCAGACAAGCTCTTATGCTTACACACCACTCTACATTTCCTCTTTCATGACACTTTTTAGGGTCCTTACTTTGTTATAACTAAAATTTTCCCTAGGGTTTGATCCCTAATTCGTGGCAGTCACATTCAAATTGATATTAACACCAAACTTATAGTAGACATATTCTATTCCACCTCCATACCTAATCTCATTGTTAACTCCCTCAATGCTTTTGATGAGCTGAAATGCATCACTAATCCTCCTATAGTCATTTTCCCCCAAAACCAATCTCACTAATACAATGGTATTAAAGCCTAGTCATCCATTTTGATGCAAGATGCAGTTGAGTTTGAGATCAACCATAAAATGTGTGAAGGAACCTAATGTTTCAGGTATGGAAAGTGAGTTTATTGAGCTCATAAATTGGAAGAAGGAGTTATTAATGTGTATGGTATCCCAAGCATGTGAAGAAGATGCAGATGTTATGGCAGATATGGAAAGATTTCTTGTTATAGTAATGTAGACAATGAAGGATGAGAAGGACCATCCTTGAGTTGATATAATTAGATGATATGGTATATCATTTGGATGTCCAATTGTATGTTGATTCAGTTGTGTTGAGATTTAGAGTGATAGGTGAGATGGAAACCATGTGTGAAGAGCTGCAAATGATGGTTTATGATTGTATGAGTGATCCAACAGTTAGCTGGGCAATATGTGAACAAAGCCAAGTGGGATTTTAGAAAAGGTGCATGGATAATAGTGGGTTTGAGCCCATATAGGAGAGTAAGCTACATGATATAGTATCTTAGTAGTGGTGGATAAATGAGAGTGGGTTTCAACCCGCATGTGAGTTGATTAAGAGATGGTTACGCCTTTGGCAGAGGAGGATGGATTATGGTGGGTGCAATCCCACAAAGGAGAAAAATAATGGTGGGTCAAATCCCATAAAGGAGAGAGATTGTGGTGACTCAAATACCATAAGGAAAAGTAGAAAGAGAAAAAATGCGAAGAAAAGAGAAAGAAAACCATCATGGAAGAGCTAGAAATGGTGTAAAAAAAAAAGAACAAATAGCTGATTTTTTGGGTATGTTGGAAGGGGATGCCATGGTCACTTTGCCTCATGACAAAAAGAGTATATTTGCTACTTATCCCATCCATGTGAACAAAATCTCACATTTAATAAACCTCAGGTGTCTGATGTAGAAGCATCTTAGGGTTTATGAAATCATACATCAACCAAAAGCAGAGTGCAATGTGTTTTTTGGTTTTTCTAGTTATGTCATTGTTTGTGTGAGCTTGTTTACCTCTTAGAATGATGTTTCACAAGTATTATTTTACTATATAAAAGTGCAAAGATTTGTGGACTATTTATGTTAATTTGCAGGGACTGTGTAGTCACAGAAACTTGTTAGAAATGATTATTTAACTACTGTATAAATTTGATGATGAAATTTTGTGGGGTCATATCATATGACACATACAACATCTCTACCAAGTTTTAAACCATTTGGAGCTACCACATAGACAAACCAATTTATACACTAGCAATATGTTTATTCACTTTAGGTTATGTTACAAAATTAATTATATGCTAAAACTTGGTGAAAGCGTAGAACATGACATTTACAACCTCTGTAAAAAAATTCATAGCATTTAGAGTTATCATAGAAAAGTTATAATTATTTCTTTTAGGTTATGCCCATGTCACTAAATAGAAGGTTCGTGACCTTACGGTGTAGATGAGATAAGAATTAGCTTACCAAATTTGGATAGGTTTTATAAAATGTATCCTAAAAGATATGTTTAAAATTTAACCTTAATTAGATATGTGAGACAAAAGTTATGATAGTTTTTATAAACTGTCATTCTGTGAGAAGATGCATCTACCTAGTCTATATAAGGTTTATGATTGTGCAGTATAGATGTGGTAATATTTGAGTTACCAAATTTATATAGGTGAAAGAAAATGTATCTTAAAATGGGTGTTCCAAATTTTATCTCAATTGTATAGGTGGAGACAAAGTTATGACAACTTTTCTAACTGTCACTTAGCCAGAAAAATGCATCTATATGCCTAACATTACACTACCTTGCGGTAGAGCTAAGTTAAGAATTAGGTTACTAAAATTTGTGGGTTTTTAGGAAATTCATTCATAGTTCTATTTTTTCAAATTTTATATCATTTGGATGAACAAAGTTAAAGTTACATAAGTCTTAGTAATTGTCATTCTTATTGGAAATGTCATCTGTGTAGTCTGCAAGGTTGTTATTTACCTAAGGTGACCTACATTGACCTGAGGTAATTAAAAATTAGAGGTTTGATGAAAAACATTATATATGAGCTAATTTTAAAATTTAATATCATTTATATTCACATATCTAAAGTTGTGGAAGTTTTAGTAACCACCATTCTTCCTAGAAATGTCATTAGTGTAGTCTGTAAGGTTGTTCTTCACTTGCAATGGCATACGTTAACCTGCGGTAACTAAAATTTGGAGGGGTGATGAAAAAAATTGTCTATGAGATATTTTTAAAATTTCATATCCTTTGGATCAATTATGTGTAAATTATGGTGGTTTTTCTAACTATCATTTAGCTTGAAATCTCACCTGACAGTTCTAACAGTTAGATATGGATCTTGAAAACTGAAGGCTACTTGATTATTGTATGTCACGTGGAGGTTAGGGAAGTTGAATAGACACCCCATGAGTTTTTGTATGTTTAAGAATAATATAGGATGGAAATAAAATAGGTTATTTTGGAGGATTTTTAGTAGAGACAAGCTAGGAAGGAGTATAACAAAGAGTCGTATCAGTTCAAAAATGATTGTATGAGACTCCAGAACTCTTTCATGTAATGTAATAATATTATAGATGCATGTGTGAGTGTGAGCATGTGTTTGTGAGCATGATTTATATTCCATTATGTGAAACATATTTATATAATCTATGTTTTTTGATAGTCAATTATTTGACGAAATCTGCACGTGTGTCCAAGGATGTTAAAACCTCTACAACATGGGAGATAAAGGCAAAACTTACACAAAATTTTACTATAGCAAGATAGTGTCCTTTCTATGTTTTTTATGTGAGATAAAACTCATCATTTTGGTTGTGGGCTATGATAGAGAAGCTTACATAGAGTTGCAAGTTGTTGAGGGATGCTTGTATAGGTGGTTGCAGGTGTGTGAAGTCTTGCAAGATTGAGTGATTTTATGAGAGACTCGATCTAGAGTCCATTATAGGTTATGAAATAGGACCTTTTTGATTCATGGTAAGAGATGGCACATAATAGAAGGGCATGTGAGATGGATGAGTTGACAGAGATGCTAAAAGTGTTCTAGGAAAGACTGGACATGATGGGAAAGACTACACAAGGTGATGAAGGTGCAGTTGAGTATAATGTTGATGTAGAAGATGAAAGAATGAGCAGGAGATACACAGGATCCACAGGATCAATCCAAGAGAAAGAACCCACAACAAATAACCTACAAATATTTCTAGAGAATAAATAAATTTCTCACACCTAAAAAATAGGTGATAATCCACAAAATTCTCTGAATTCTCTCATTAATCTCACGTTTATTTCCCATATAATGCAAAGTATTTATAATACAAATAGTTTGTTTCATGTTAACAAACTATTTGTAATGATTACAAAATAGAGAAAACAAACTATTTGTTTTCTCATACTACGAACAAATATATTGTTGAGAAATTCTCAACAATAAAATGAATTAACCGAGGTAAATAAATTTTACCCTCGGTAATAAATAAATTACTCTATTAACCCTAGGTAAGCTTAAATATGCATTATTCCAACACCCTCCCTTAAGTGAAACATAGGGAGAATGACAAACAAGGATGGGTCCCGGCTACTAGGCCTGATAAGGTACCCATGTACAAACCAATCAAAATATATGAAAAATAAAGGAAGGAAGGACTTCATGGGAAATCCCCCCAAGGACAACTTCCTTTACCGCAAGCATCGCTCGCAACTGAAGATAATGAGGAGAAGCCAAAGGTTTAGTGAAGATGTCTGCAATCTGCTCAGCTGTAGGCACAAACTCCATCCTGAATAAGATGTCGAATGAAGTGCATGTGAATCTCAATGTGTTTTGTCAGCTGATGCTCAACAGGATTGCATGAAATAGCAATCGCACTTTGGTTATCACACCAAAGAGTAGTAGGACCCTGCTGTGTGAAGCCAAACTCTCCAAGCAACTGTCGAAGCCAAAGTATCTCCTGACTAGCTTTGACAACACCGCGATACTCAACCTCAGTAGAGGATAATGCAATAGTAGTCTGCTCTTTGCATGCCCAAGCAACTGGACCTGAACCAAGTGTGAAAGCAAATCCACAAGTGGACTTGCGAGTGTCAACATCACTAGCCCAATTAGAGTCAGTGTATCCAACAAGCTGTGTAGAACTTTGTGGTGTGTAATGTTTACCAAAGTGAGTGGTGCCCCAAATGTAGCACAAAATACGCTTGGCTGCTTGCCAATGACTCTCATGAGGCTCTTGTGAGAATCGAGAGACAAGGTTCACAACAAATGTGATATCAGGATGGGTATGAGTCAGGTATAAAAGACTACCTACAAGTTGCCTATACAAAGTGGAATCAACAAGAGGAGTAATACAAGTGGCAGACAACACAATACCTGACTGATATGGAGTGGGTGCAGGGTTACAATCAGCCATGCCAAATCGATGAAGAAGATCTGTCGCATACTTTTGTTGTCCAATAGAGATGCCCTTAGAAGACTGAAAAACTTGAAGACCAAGAAAATAATGTAGAAGTCCCAAATCTGTCATATCAAACCTATCTGCCAACTTGTCCTTGATGTCATGTATCAAGGAATCTGAACTGCTAGTGAGGATGAGATCATCAACATACAAAACCAAAATGACAATCTCCTCACCTTGCTTCAGGATGTATACATTGTGATCTGACTCAATGAATAAAACCAAAACTGAAAAGAAAACTATCCATCTTCTCGTACCAAGCTCGAGGAGCTTGTTTGAGGCCATAAAGAGAACGATGGAGTCTGCAAACCAATGATGAGTCCTGCACAAATCCTGAAGGCTGCTCCATATATATCTCCTCATGGAGATCACCATGCAAGAAAACACTCTTCACATCCATCTAAAAAATAGACCAAGAATGTGAAGCAGCAAGAGAGAGTACAAGCCGAATAGAATCCATCTTAGATACAGGGGCAAAGGTCTCAAAGTAATCAACCCCTTCAACCTGTGAAAAACTCTTAGCTACTAATCTAGCTTTGTACTTATCTACTGATCCATCTACAACATATTTGGTCCTATAGACCCATTTACATTTTACAAGTTTTCTTCCCTTAGGAAGAGGGACAAGATCCCAAGTATCATTCTTCATCAATGAAGAATACTCATCATACATAGCAACATCCCACTCGGGTATACCAATAGCCTTAGAAAACAACACTGGATCATTTGTACAAGCTTGTCCCAAAAGATCAATACCAGATGTCTGTGAGCGAGTGTGATGAGAATCAGATGGATCACCAACAAAAGAACTAGTTGCCTGTAGAGTGCTCTTTGCCCATTTAGGCAAAGGTGGTGAAAAAGATGGTTGTGGTGGCTGAATAAGTGCAACATCATCATCATCAACAATAGAAAGCAAATCCTCACTATCCTCAGTAGAAGGAGGGGGAGAAGAAGAACTAGATGTACACTCCTGTGGAGTGGGTAGCTCATCAACCTGAACATCCCGTCGAAACAACACATCATGTGTGACAGGATCAAAAAGACAGTAGGCTTTTACATCTTCACAATAACCAACAAAAATGAGTGGTTGGCTTTTCTTCTCCAATGCTTTACGTTTGTCATCAGGAATGAATGCCCATGCTTGACTCCCAAAGATGCAAAAATCTGAAATATCAAGCTTGATCCCAGACCAAGCTTCTTCAGGTGTCATATTTTGCACAGCTTTGTGAGGCATACGGTTTTGAATGTAATTTGCACAATTTACAGCTTCAGCCCAATATTGTGGACCCAAATTTTTAGAGTGAATCATACAATTAGCCATCTCTTTCAATGTTTGATTCTTCCTCTCTGCTACACCATTTTGTTGAGGAGTGTGTGGTACAGTAAACTGATGTTGTATCCCATGCTCAATACAAAAATCATAGAACGCATTACTGTCATATTCCCCCCCATTGTCAGTGTGTATCTTCTTAAGAGGAAGAGATGATTGTTTTTCAATAAAGGCTTTGAAAGCCTTAAAAGTCTCAAAAACTTCACTTTTCAACTTGAGAAAATATACCCAAGTTTTACGAGTGAAATCATCAATGAATGTGAGTGCATATTTAGCCCCTGAAAAAGAACGAGTTGGAAAAGTCATCAAATCACTATGAACCAACTCTAAGGGTGCATTTGCAGGTGTGGCCTTACCAACTGGAAATGGATCCTGATGATGTTTACCAACTAGACAACCAGGACACACCCCATTAATACATGAGACCTTATGAAGGCCTTTTACAAGATGTTTTTTACTCATTTGTTGCATATATCCATAACTCAAATCTCCTAATCTCTCATGCCACAATTGGCTGAGATTATTACCATGTGCTATAAGTGAAGAACCAAAAGACATAAAAGACTCAAACTTATCAAAAGTATAGAGTCTTGCAGTATGGTCTGCTATACCTATAGCAATTATCTCACTAGGATCATTACATTCTCTTATTACAACATCATGTGAAGTAAACTCCACAGTTTTACCAGTACCAGAACTACATATTTGATATACAGAGAGAAGATTAGAAGAGATTTGAGGTACAAGCAATATATTGTTAAAACATCCATCCTGTTTATCAACAGCACCTGATCCCAAGACTTCAATCTTTGAGGAGTTACCTATAACAATATGTGATGTACTACAATCTGTAAGGGAAGACAATAGATCCTTAGAATGTGTGAGATGGTGAGAAGCACCTGAGTCAAAAATCCACTGATCCTGACATGAAGATATAGCCCTGGCTGAAAGTGCTTTCCCTTTTCCTGCAGAGGTAGAAGGAGATGGAGATGGAATGGAAATTTTGTGTTGTCTGACTGCTGCCTCTAATGCTTCCATCTTCTTAAAACATATACTTTCATCATGATTAGGACCACCACAAAAATTACATGGACCAAATGTTTTCTTCTTTTGCTTAAAGGACTTTTTGGTGTTAGTAGATTTAGAATGATGAGGTGTTTGGGTGGTGGACTCTGGAGGGTTATGTGAAGGTGCCTACTTTTTAGACTTAGGTGAATGTTTTTATTTAGAAGAATTAGCAACTAAAGCATGACTAGGACCAGGTAGAGCATCTAAGGCCATTAATTTTGTTTGCTCCCTAGTCAATATTTCACAAAAAACTTCAAAGGAAGGCCATTTGAATTCATCACCTAATGTATCCATCATAGTATAAAAAGCAGAGGAAAAAACACTATATGGTCCTTTCAAATTTGACAAAATCATGAAAATGCACTCCTGATCACTTTTATCCTTGTCACCAGCTTTCAACTGTGACCTTATAAATTTGAATTTTGCCAAGAATTCATCTATTGAAGGGAAATCTGATGGAGAGAGAGTACTCAATTTTGCATCTAATTGCAAAATTTTAAACTCATTAACTTTGCCAAATAGGTTTTTAAATTTTTCCCATACCTCTTTTGGTGTAGTAGCATCTACAATGTGAAATTGAAGATTATCTGAGACGTTGAGGCAAATCAATCCAAGAGCCTCATCCTGCTTACAACCATATGCATATTTGTCTTTTTCAGTGGTGAATGATGCAGGTGTCGTTTCAGAAAAAAATCTCCATAAGCCCTTTGATTGAAGGAGTTGTTGCATTTTTGGCTTCCAAACATGATAATTTGTATAATTTAGAGGTTCAAACAATCAAGATTCCATTCCCGAGGAAGATGATGAAGTTGACAAGAACAATCTAGACATTCGTTTTTCCTCAAAAAACACCCCTCCCGTTACAATTTAACGTCTCCCGACGAAAAATTTTTTTAGCCTTGGCTTATAAAAAAATAAAAAAAATGGATTTATGCAAAAAAATATGTAGGGGGATTTGACCCCAAGACCTCCTCCCTACAAATTTTTAACAAAATATCTCTAGCCGCTTTAGCAAAGTCAAATTTGAACTTTCAAAGCTAGAGACTTGCATATAAACCACTAAAAATTAAAATAATTAATTAAAAAAAGCCAAAAATGACTCACACATGTGAGATATCAGCTGAATAATCTTTGACTTTATCAAAAATGAACTCTTTTTCCAGCAAGGCGTGGTGGTCAGGGAAATATTTGAGAAAATTTGTAAACACAGCCAAGGAAAAACACCTCTCAGCAACTGCAGAATGGCTCCACTAGATCTACCCAAAGGACTATATGGACTACTCCAAATCCATCCTTCTCAACATGACATGAAAGCATATGAAGTCTTCTTTCACATGGAATTTTCAGATTTGGATTTTATGCAGCATAAGGTGTTCAAAAATAAGAAATTTGTACAACTATGCAGTAGACAAAAAAACAATTTTTAATTTCCTATTGTTGGCCTCCAAAACATTGTACATCCTGATCCAAATTCATCAAAAATTATATGGATAGAAAGATATAAGAGTCAAATTTCATTAACAGATCTCAGATTCAAAAAAAGTCAACCGTACGATCTACCACATCAAAAAAATGAACAGGTACTGCAGTCTGCCAACAAGAACCAGTCATCAAAATTTGGAAGGAAAGAGCTGTACGTCCAGAATTAAATGCCAAAATTCAAATTGGAATGGATTCTTGACTTGATTTCCTATGCCCCCATGAAAAAAAATCTGATTTTGGAAATCTGTACGGTCATTTAATGAGCATAAAGTACAAAATTTTCCAAAAAAAAACTAGTAAATAAGAACCAAAATTTGAGAGAATTAAAAATATCTGTAACACATCAATAAAATAATGTTTTTGAATTTGTTAAAAGATGAAAAATTACAGGGAAGAGGATCTTCAACTAGAACTCCAAGCTCTGATACCATGAAAGAATGAGCAGGAGATACACAGGATCCACAGGATCAATCCAGGAGAAAGAACCCACAACAAATAACCTGCAAATATTTCCAGAGAATAAATAAATTTCTCACACCTAAAAAATAGGTGATAATCCACAAAATTCTTTTAATTCTCTCATTAATCTCGTGTTTATTTCCCATATAATGCAAAGTATTTATAATACAAATAGTTTGTTTCATGTTAACAAACTATTTGTAATGATTACAAAATAGAGAAAACAAATTATTTGTTTTCTCATACTACGAACAAATATATTGTTGAGAAATTCTCAACAATAAAATAAATTAATCGAAGTAAATAAATTTTACCCTCGATAATAAATAACTTATCGTATTAACCCTAGGTAAGCTTAAATATGCATTATTCCAACAAAAGAGTTGATGGTGGGGTTGATGTCCCTACAAGAATGAATGAATGTTTTGGATAGAGGACAAGTGAGCAGAAGAAAAGAGACTGACAAATGAAATAGACCAATCAAGGTGATGGTGGAGAAAAAAGGTAAATCCATGAGTGATATTTTCTTGTTTTATGGAAAAGAAAATCTAGAACAACTCATGACTTGGATAACTAAACCTGAATTTCATTTTGTGATTGAGAATATTATTAACCCCATGTGGGTGAAGGCTACATGTAAGCGATTATGTGGAGTTGCATCAGTGTATTGAAAGAATCTCCAAGTAAGGAGATAAATGAAAGGTAAGATAGAAATTTGTGATTGTGAACAAATGGTTTCCATTATGTTGGGGCATTTTGTGCACTCAAAATTATAGCTAGGATGGTTGAGTAAGCTTCATGTGAAGAGGCTTGAGAGTGGATGTGAGAATCATATTGCCAAGCAGGGCAATAAGATGGGGAGCTATCATGGGGGCAGCTAAATACTATATTGAGAAGCAGCAAGGAGGTGTATAAGTGCACCAAAGAGCATGTTGTCTTGGAGGGCAATAAAAAGAGGCTTCTATTTATAGATCCTAGTTCTAATTTTTAAAACAACAGTGTATGAGAGCTATGAGTAGCCTAAAAAAGAAGAAATCCTCATGCAAGAGGATAAGGAGGTGATAGTAGTTGAAGCAAAAGTTGAAGACCCATTGTGTGATGATGAGCAAAAGATTGTGAAGTCCCATGAGTGGGTAAATGTTGAATTATCCTTGGTTCATGATGACAATGAGTTTGTTAATTTTATTTTGGATGGCATAAGAGTTGAGGACAACCAAGGAATGATAGAGGTGAATGAAGAATGTAACCATGATGAGTTGTAGGTTTTTATAAATGAAACAATAAAGGTGAATGATGATTTTATCCATGTAGAGTTGTAAGTGGATGAAAGTTACAACCATGTAAAGTTGTAGGAGAGTGAAGAAGGCAGCCATATAGAGTTATAGGTTTCCATGGTGGAAACATTAGATGTAGAGGTTGTGCAAGCAACTGAACATAAGGATATGATGGTGAAGGATCAACCATGTGAAAGAGTTGAAGTTAAACATGTTGAGGTGCAAAAAACAATCACGAGTGTTATTGAGAATGGGCAATTGGTGGTCCATTGTGAGATTGAAAATATTGAGC
Source organism: Torreya grandis (assembly GCA_037957365.1). Taxonomy (NCBI): domain Eukaryota; kingdom Viridiplantae; phylum Streptophyta; class Pinopsida; order Cupressales; family Taxaceae; genus Torreya; species Torreya grandis. The sequence continues at coordinate 5,099,929 of JARHVA010000169.1, read as the reverse complement.
AACATGTTAGCATTGAAGAGAAGTTAGATAACATGTCCTTGGGGCATGATGGAGCATTGGATGAGTTGTTTGAGGGATCTTTTATTTTCCCTAATGTGTATTTTCAATGTGCAGGTTCAATTATGGAGATAGTAGCTAAGAAGAGGATTAAGTGCGATGTAGTCTAACATGTTCATTTATACGAGAGGTGGAGTGAAGAAGCTGACCAACAGAGTGATATGGCAGCACTAGATGGAGAGATGGTTGGTTTTGATGTTCAAACCAATGTGGAGTGTATTCAAGTTAAAATGGAGATAAGAGAGAGTGGTGAAGCATGGGAACATGTTTATTATCAAGGGTATATGCAGGTTAAGGCTCATTTACAGCCAATGGAGGAAACAGAGTTGTCACACGAATAATTGAATGATGGTGAAGGCTTTGAAAAGACAAATTTTGACATGGAGAGTGATTATATCATGGCAAGGGATGAGAGAGTGCAATTGAGTTTGAGATTAGCCATAGTATGTGTGAAGGAACCTCATGTTGCAAGTATGTAGATTGATTTTTTTTAAGCTCACCAATTGGAAGGAGTTGCTAATGTCTATAATAAACTAAGCATGTGAAGAGGATGTGGATGTTGTAGCAGATATAGAGAGATTTATTGATATAGCAATGCAAAAAATAAATGATGAGAAGGAAAGGACTATCCTTGAGGTGATATTAGATGATATGAGATATCATTTGGATGCCTAATTGTATGTTTATTCATTTGTGTTGAGATTGAGAGTGATAGATGAGATTGTAACCATGAGATAATAATTATAAATGGTAGTTTATGATGTTGTGAATGATCCAAAAATTGGTTGGACAAGGTATGAATAAATCTAATAAGGTTTTAGGTAAAGGTGGACAAAGAGTAGTGGGTTTGAGCCCACATGGGAGATTGAGATGCATGAAAGAACATCTTAGTGGTAGTGGATGGATGATAATGAGTCTCAATCCACATGTAAGTTGATTGAGATATGGTTAAGCCTTTGGTGAAGGAGAGTAGATGATGGTGCGTCTAATCCCACAAAAGAGTGAGATTATGGTGGGTGGTCAGATCCCATAAGGAGTGTGAGAGAGAGCATAAATGCGAAGAGAAGAGAAGGAAAACCAACATGTAAGAGTTGGAAATGGCACAAAAAAAAGATTAACAGACAACTAATTTTCTTAGTATGTTGGAAGGGGGTGCTATGGTCACTTTGCCCCATGATTAAAAGAGTAGACTACTTATCTCATCTATGTGAGTTGAAGCTCACATTTTATAAACCCTGGATATCTGATACAGGAACATCCCAGGGTTCATGAAATCTTGCATCAACCAAAAATAGAGTCCAGTTTTTTTTTTGGTTATGAAATTGTTCATGTCTTATTTACCTCTTGGAATGATGTTTAAAAAGTAATCCTTTACTTTAGAAAAGTGTAGAGATTTGGTAATTATTTATGTTAGTCTGTAGGGACTATGTAGTCATAGAAACTTATCATAAATGGTTATTCAACTATGGTATGAATTAGCTGATGAAATTTTGTGGGGTCATATCATATGGCACCTAAAACATCTCTACCATTTTTTAGACCATTTGGAGCTACCACGAAGACATACCAATTTTTACACTATCAAAATGATTATTCACTTAAGGTTATGTTTAGGAATGAATTGGATGTTGAAACTTGGTGAAAGCTCATTACATGACATCTACAACCTCTGTACAAAATTTTAGACCATTTGGAGCTACCATGGAGACAAACCAACTATTATAATAGCATTAGGTTTATGCACTTATGGTTATGTTTTAGAATGAATTGGATGTTGAATCTTGGTGATGGCTTATCACATGACATTTAAAACCTATGTATAAAATTTTATATCATTTGGAGTTACCATGGAAAAGTTACAGCTATTTGTTTTAGGTTATGCATGTGTCACTAGGTAGAAGGTTCATGACCTTGTGGTTTATTTGTGATAAGAATTGGATTACTAAATACAGATCAGTTTCATAAAATTTAGTCTAAAATATTTTTTTCAAATTTCATCTCAATTGGATATGTGAGGCAAAATTTATTATAGTTTTTATAAACTATTCTTTTGCCAAAAGATGCATCTACCCAGTCTATAGAAGGTTTACGATTGTGAAGTATAGCTTCGGTAAGATATAAGTTATGAAATTTGGAAAGATTAAATATAATGTATCTTAGGAGGTGTTTTCTAACCTTTAGTTCAATTGGATAAGTAGAGACAAATTTATGACAATGTTTGTATATGTCACTCAACCAAAAAAATGCATTTGTATAGCTTGACAGTTCACTACCTTGCGATAGAGTTGAGTTAATAATTAGGTTACCAAATTTAGTGTGTTTTTATAAAATGTAATAATATTTATATGTTTCAAATTTTAAATCATTTGTATGAACAAAGTCAAAGTTATGGAAGTTTCAGCAACTACCATTCTCCCTAGAAATGTCATATGTGTAGTCTACAAGGTTGTTCTTCACCTGCGGTGACCTACATTAACCTATGGTAACTAAAATTTTGAGAAGTGATGAAAAAAATCGTATATGATATATATTTCACATATAAGATCATTTATATTCATATAGATAAAGTAAAGGAGTTTTTAGTAACTACCATTCTTCCTAGAAATGTCATCGGTGTAGTCTGCAAGGTTGTTCTTCATCTACAGTGACATGAATTAACCTAATGTAATTAAATTTTGGAATGGAGATCAAAAATGTTGTCTACGAGTTGTGTTTAAAATTTCATATCCTTTGGATCAATTACGTGGACTTTATGGTGGTTTTATAACTGTCGTTCAGCTTAAAACGTCCCCTAATAGTTCTGACAATTAAGTGCAGATCTTGAAAACTAAAGGCCAACTAAGTATTTTACATTATGTGGAGGTTAGGAAAGTTAAATAAACACCCCATGATGTTATGGATATTAATATTTATGCATAAGGGAAAAAGTATATCTTTTTTTTAGGAGTTTTAGGAGAGACAAGTTGGGAAGGAGCAGAACTCTCAAGGAGCAGAACAAAGAGTTGTATTAGTTTATAAAGGATTGTATGAGAGTCTAGAAATCTTTCATACAATGTAATAAGACTTTAGAGGCATGTGTGAGTTTGAGTGTGTGTTTTATATAATTATTTGTATTCCATTATGTGGAATGCATTAATATAATCTCTATTATGTGATAGTTAATTGTTTGACAAAATGTGCATGTGTCCAAGGATGTTGAAACCCCTACAACACAGGAGATAAAGGAAGATCTTGAATGTTTCCCCTCTCTTCATGATTGCACCAAATTTACCTATTTTCCTCTTCTCCTTAGGACTAGCCTCATTTTATATCATTCACTCCATGTATGAAATTGATATGACATATCCAACCCGACATAGTTGAGCACATCCCTAGAGTCATCCAACCCAATCACACCCACTCTATCATTCCCAACATCGATTAGGAGCTTCACCTCCTTATCATCACCAAAATATTGGGACCTTGGAATTTCATCTCTTCCCAACTCAAATCCCTCGACAAACATTATAATGCAACAAAACTCTTCTGGTTTTTGTTATGAGCATCCCCTACCACCTATCATCCAGGACCCCATTTCTTAACTCAATCCACCTAATCCATAGATTCAACCCATCATCTATCCATTACATTGGTTGTCTTGACCTAAACCTGAGAAGTTGAGTGCACTTGTTATCATGTTGATTTCCACGTGTATAATGCACCTACATTATTTTTATTCATTTTTTAGCCATGTGTCATTAGGGTTACCATATGTAATTTATACACTTGCCACGACCAAGACTAAGGTATTTGCATGATTGTTTTTAGTGGAATGGTAAATTATGGCATGCATATTTTATTTTAAATTATTTATTTCACTTATCATCATTTTTTAGCATTTACCTTTATGTTTTTGTGTTGTTATTTCGTTCTCAAAGCACCATCCTACATTACATTGTTGCGATGCCATATGAGATTTGGGTAGTGCATATGTATACACCTATATTTTTCAGTCACTAATGATATATTTTTCAAGACTCATTTATGCATCAATATCATTAAGTCCATGTCCTAAGGAGTAATTGTAAAAGGGATGTGGTTGATTTATGGTTTTATGCAAGAGATGTCCATGTTATCCCATTAAACCTGCATATCATCACTATATTACCTTCAAATCTATTTATCCTCCTTTGGGTCTCTCTTACCTTCATTTCTCTTTTCTAATTAATATCTTGAATTTTACCAAACTAAATTGATCATTATTGATCTAGTTTTGTACATCGTTCCCTATATTTCCTACTAAATTGATAGAGTCGATCTAGTATGTTACATGTTTATGCTCTTTTCTGAATAGATAGATATGGTTGATCTATTTGTTTCCCTACTTCTAATGAAATCAATCCCAATCATTTAATTATTTTCCTATTTGTACTAGATCAACATGGCTGATACACTACCACATCATTACATATTCAATATACTAAATCGATCTAGATTGATTCCCTTAGCATTTGAGATGGGTAATTTGTATGAATTTGAATGGTATTGATAGGGTTCCTAAATGATATTTTGATTGTAAAACAATGATCATTTTCTTTGCTTGCCCATAAAAAGTCTACTTTAAGTATATAATATGAATTAGGATACATGAGCTTATTTTTGTGGAGGTTTACTCTTCCTTAAGGTCTTCGAAACTCAATAGAAGGAAGATAAACTAAGAAGGTGCCCTTTAGTCTTTGGTGTCCCCAATAAAGAACACTCAGGTCTTCATCCTTTCTATTTTAGGTCTTCACCTATAAAATATCTTGCAAAGTGCCACTAGAGCGAAGATGGAGATTGATGCGCTAACAAGTATACTCAAGGTAATTATCCCTATCCCTAATCTATTAATTTTATTTAATTTAATATATGGATATATTTTGCATATTGCTATGGGAAAATGTTGTTTTTACTTCTCTCATTTCCTAAACTAACCTTATGTTTATACTAGTGTCAGTTATGTAGGTTGGTGGATTTGACCATAGTTAGATTTCCTTTATTTTTACTGAGGTTATTTTCACTACTTTTGTATGTAGCTAAAACCCTTGTAGCCATTTTGAATTTATATCTTGTTAGTTTAGATTCTTACCATCTTGGATCTAGGTTCTCCTTGTTCATTAGTTCCTTGCATGTGGTTTATTTACTATATCATTGATATCCCCACTTTTTATAAATGACTCTTACTTTTAACCTCTGCCCCACTTTATGCATGATCCTTTGCATGCATGGTGGTCTCAGTATGGTCTTCACTCTTTCCTATGTTAGAGGATATTTACATTGTTGACTATGATTTCCATCATATATTTTGGTGAACTTGATCTGAACCTTACCTTAATATTGTGTTGGGTCATTTCCACTTTTTTATTTTTCTAGCTTCCAAGCTTTTCCATCATTTTTCAAATGATGTCTCCTTTTAATGTTCTTTTAGAGAGCCTTGACCTATTTATATTATAGATCAATATCTCATTTCTCCCCTTCATGCCCACCATTGAAGATAACTCATTTTGGTGAAGTTTTTCTCAACCAAAATTAATAGTTCCATTTCCCATGGCCAAAGATCCCACAAATGATGATATTCCCATTTATGATTATCCTAGCATGATTGATGATCCTATGGAAGATACATATAGCATGGGTGAAAATCCTTTAGATGATAATTCACACTTCTCACATGATTAAAAATGACTATAACAATTTTCACATCTATGATGTCCCTTATAACATGGGCGAAGATATTGATTTTCTCATTTTTTGCACTTCTCACATGATTAAAAATCACTATAAAATTTTTACCATCTATAATGACCCATATAACATGGGTGAAGATGATGATCCTCCCATTACACTTATAACATGGTTGAAAATACCTTAGGTGATTTTCCCATTCCTTACACTTCTAACATGGTCAAAAACCACTATAACAATTCTCACATCTCATATGATCCTAGCACGATCAAAGACCCGATAGATGGTCTTATCATTTTTCATTAAATAGATGAAAATACCTCTGACGATTTTCCCATTTTTATCAAACCTCATTTTTAATCAAGTAATGATGAGGATGATTTCATCAATTTTACCCTCCTACTACTCCACCTAGAAGGTCCTAGGTGGATGAGTCATAAAACCTCAACTCATATTCAAACCTACTCTCTTAAACCAATTTTTTTAAAGTTCTCAACTCATGAATATTGATTAGTTCAAATGCCTAGCACAAAATGCATTATAGATCATCTTGATTCATATCCTATCATTCATACCCAACCTAAAACCACTCTTAAAACTTATAACACTATTTAGGCTTCTCCTATAGGACCAATTATAATATTTATCCCAACGGAAAGATCAAAATTAAGAAATCTCAAAAAAATCCAATAAAATTGGCCATGTTGATTCAGTTTCAAATTTTTATTAAGTTTCTATTGAATCAATTATACCAATTCAATCTTATGTATCTGTAGCATAGGAATTTGATTATTCTGTCAAAACCAATAAACTTGGCCATGTTAATTTAGTTCAAAATCACCTTTATATAAAAATAATGGAAGCAACACACATTTAGATATGTCTAATTCATTTCAAAATACAAACACAATCATAAACAATAAAATAAACCAAGTTATTACAATGGTTGATGTAGTTCATTCTATTGATTACAACAGAAGTGGCATATACACAAAAATGGTCAATTAAGTTCTAAAACCTAGTCCTATTGAAAACACCAAAATCAACAAACATACAAATTTGGTTGATCTAATTAAAAATAGAATAACATCGTCATGGTCGATACAAAAAAATCCTGAAACACATCCCAAAGATCCAGAAATTACCTTAGAAGCCATTTTTTTATTGTGAGATAGATTTACATAGAATATGACATTAAAGGTAATAATTATATTGATCTCAAGGTTAATATCAAATACACTCCTATTATACCTCACATATTAGGTCATCTTGTGATGCCCATCCTTTTATACATTCACATGTTGGGACATCTCACAATGCCCATATTTTTCCAATTTTACACTTGGGGGCATATTTTTATGCCCATCCTTACCTTCATGCACACTTCGGGGGCATATTATGATCCTAATCCTCACTCTTATTAAACCTCAAAAACATATTTTGAAACTTTCATCTCTTTAACATGTCACCTTCATAACGAGTTCATAATCAAGAATCTTGCACACAAAAAAATCAAAGAAATTCAACTTCAAAAAACATTTCAAGACACATTCTCTACTCTTATGAACGTACCATGTTCAAGTATGTTCTTTATTTCTTTTATCTTCCTTTATTTACACCTCCAAGTTGCATCTTTGCCTCTTAGATCTTACCTACCAACTCTCACCCTTTCTTGTCTCCATATTTGGCATTACATACTTCTTGTTATTTGCTTTGTTGTATTGTGTTTCTTGCTTTTTTACTTTTAACTACTTAGCATAACATTTATTACACATCTTGGTTTTATTTAGCCATTGAAACCATTCCCAATTATTTGTATATTTACTTTTATTGCACTTCTTGACTTTATTTGACCATTACACCCATTCATGTTTCTTTGATGTCTCTACATTTACTACACCTCTTGGTTTTGTTCAGCCATTGCACTCATTCCCAATTGTTTAGAATCTTTATATTTATTGTGCCTCTTGGTTTTTTTCAGCCATTAACTCATTCCTTGTTCTTTGTTATCTAAATTTTAATAGTCTCTCACATCTTGGGTTTATTCTTCTCTACACTCGTTCTTATTTCTTTGGTATCTTATTTTTTTCACTCTCACCTTTTGGTTTTATTAGATCATTGTCTCATTATGCTTCCATAATATCATTATATGTAAAATCTTTCCCATCTTGTATTTTATATTGTCCCACTTGGGTTTTACCTTTTATCAATGTCTTATCTATTGTTCATTTTCCTTTTTCACATTTTGACACCTCTTGATTTTTTAATTATGAGTTGTATCGTAAGACATTAAGGAATACCACTAGGCCATCCTTGAAAACACCCATCCTCTATAGTTTTACCTTTGGGATTTCTCTAACTTTATCTTTTTATCTTTAAGCACCTCTTGGTTTTGAAATCTTAATATCTTGCACCTCTAAGATATTCTATCACCCTTTCATCCCTTGGGTTTTGACATATTTATTACTACTATCCTTTGAGCACTTTGTAGCTTTATCTTACTTATTTTTGTGCCTTTAGATTTTAAATTTATGAGTTGCATGGGAAGACTTTGGGGAATATATCCAAGCCTTCCTCATAATTACCCATCTTTTATTACCTTTTTCTCTTGTTACTACTCTCAATCTTAGCTAGTTGTTTTCTTTGAAAGATAAGGCAATGGTCAAGAGTGGTGTTTTGAAACTTAGAGTCAATTATATTTTCTCATGGAAAAACTATCACAATCTATCCACATCTCTCTTATCCACATATTAATATCTTTTATGTTAGAGTCCCAAACTTGATTGTCATTGTATCAACTCCTTTTATACATTTTTTGTGATTGGGGCATCCCAATTGTTCAATGTTCATCTCTATCTTCCCCATTTTCACCTCTTTTTGGGCACACTTGGGTCAGTTTTGAGATTGCACTCCTTTCTAAAGTGTTTTATATGAGTTTGTAATCTTATTTGTCTTTAGGTTCTCCTTTAGTGGATAGGTGTAAGATATCTTGTATTAGTCATATTTAACACCCATTGTTGGTTGAAATCTATATGGAGGAAGAAAATAGAAAAAAAAAACAAAAACAAATAATAATCAAAAGGAAAATTTTATAAAGGCAAAACATCTTTCAAAAGTCAAAAATCACACCAAAAGATGTGATCATAACATTGACATGTCCCCATATCCTAGTTGAATCTTAACTCCACATATGGCCTCACGGTATATCCAATGTCTATTAAGGTGTGATGGGCCAATAGAATGGGATAGGAGGTCACATGTATATCATTACTGCCACCTAAGTTCCCATGCAAGTAACTAATTTGATACAGTAATTGGTAAAAGTAATGAAAAAGGCCAGTCTTCTAGTGAAAACCTATTTCAGGCACCATTAGATGGGGGTGTTCAACCTTCTTCAAACATATCTTAGGAGACTACCAATGATGAACTTGCCTATGGGTCTGAGTTCAGTTCTGTCGAACAACATGACTTCAATCAAATCATTCAATAGTTTCCAATAGTGTTTATCACATGGCCATACTTACCATTGGTATATTTTGATTCGTCTTGCCTAGGGGAACTTAAAGAGTTAGTATAAATGGAGGACTCTGCCATCACAAGCCAATTCCAATAATTGTCAACCATTCTGGAAGACGGTTAAACTCTTCTTGTGAAGGACACTATAGAAGTCCACATCAAGACTCCAGAAGACCCAAAATTGATCAAATTAGGTGCATCCCTCATTGAGGAGGAACATGACATATTTATAAACCTTTTAAGGGAATTTGTTGACATATTTGCTTGGGCCTACTCAAACATGCCAAGTTTGGACCACTCCTTGGTTGTACACCACCTTATTGTACATCTTGATGCTAAGCCTATGAACAAAAATTGCATAAGATACATCCTCGCATTATTGTATTAGTAAATAAAGAGATGGAGAAAATATTATAAGTGATATGTGTTTGACTAATCAACTATTCAAAGTGGATCTCAAATGTTGTGCCAATTAGTAAAAAGCTAGAAGGAATCAAAATCTGCACTAATTTTAGAGATATAAACAAGAGATACCCTAATGATGACTTTATTTTGTCAAACATTGACCTGATAGTTGACTCCACATCTGGTACAAAATGCTTTCACTGATGGATGGATTCTTAGGATACAACCAGGTTCAAATAACACCAAAAAGCCAACATAAAATAACATTCACCACTCCATGCAGAACATTTTTTTATTAGGTTATGCCATTTAGTCTCAAAAATATTGGAGCCACCTACCAAAGAGCCATGACCATCATATTTCATGATATGATGCACGACATTATTGAAGACTATGCCGATGACATACTATATAAATTAAAGACTAACGCTGATCATTCAATAACACTACAAAGAATATTTGAGAGGCTATGTGAATACAAGGTTAGAATCAATCCTAAGAAGTGTGTTTTTGGAGTTACTTCAGGGAAATTACTTTACTTCATCATGTCTCATAGGGGCATTAAAGTTGATCCAACCAAAGTACAAGCCATTAACAAGATGTCTTCACCATCCAATTTGAATTAGCTCTATAGGATAAAGGGCAAGATCTAGTCTATTAGATGCTTCATGTCTTAGTTGGCTGATACTTGCCATCCATTTATATACTTATTGAAGGGTGTCACATTTCACTAAGTTGATGAATGTCAGAAAGCTTTCTAACACCTCAAAGACTATCTTGCCAATCCACCTATTTTATTACCACATATGCCAGAAAAGTCATTCCTAATGTACTTATCAACCACAAACAAAGCCTTAGGGGCACTTCTAGCTCAACATGATGATAATGGAAAAGAACATGCCATACACAATCTAAGCTATACACTGGCTGTGTATGAGCATAATTATATGCCCATTGAAAAACCCTATTTAGTTATGGTCTTTGCAGCTCAAAAACTATGATATTACATGTTAAGCAACAAGACCATGGTCATTTCCACAGTAGATCAAGTCAAGTATCTACTATCCAAGATAATTTAATAAGGTTGCACGACCAAATGGATCATGCTTCTGAGTGATTTAGAGATATAATACATCATATAGAAGTCCATCAAGGGACAAGTTCTTGTAGATCAACTTGATGAAGTTCCCCTTGTAGATACATAACCTCTAACATTCTAATTCCTAGATGAGTCCATTATGACCATCATAGAAACACCTCTTGAGGAGTAACACTAAAAATTGTATTTTGATGGATCATTCCCAACACATGGATCAGGGGTAAGCCTTTTATTTATTACACCATTGTGGGATCTAATCCCTAAATCTTTTTGTATCAACTTTCCTTATACCAACAACATGGCCAAATATGAAGCACTTGTTGCAAGGCTTCAAGAAGCAATACAATGTAGTATTCAACATCTAAAGGTTTAGGGTGATTCTAAGTTAATCATCAATCAAGTTATAGTCCATTTGTAGACTAAATATGATAATTTGGTGCCGTACAAGGCCATGATCAACATTTTAAAACAACAAATTACTAACATACAATTTGAACACATACCAAGGGCCAGTAACAGAATAGTATATGCCATGGACACCATTGGCTCTTTGATTATTCATCAAAACATGAAAAAATAATATAAATTCCATGTTGAAAATCTTCTAGTGCCATCTCATGAACCTTTAACTATCACAATGATCTGTGATATTGTTGGTCCCATCTCTATATGGTATTTAGACCTTTATGCCTATCTTCATGACCACATTATGCCATCCAACCTATCATGCAAATAAACTAAGGCCTTTACCCACCAAGCCTCATGATATACCTATTGAGGTCAACATTGCCCCATTTCTAAAAAATAAGGACCCTTCTGATTACTTTGAACCTTAATTCTGAAAGTTTGCTAATCTTCACTTTATTGGAATTTGAGGATCATCCATGCCTGATGAAATTATCCCATTTATTCATGATTTTGCTTTAACCTTGCCTAATTTTAATAACAATTGACTTTAATGTCTTAAGTTGTAGGTTTTATGGAGCTCCCTTCAATGGATTATGCTGGGATTCTCATAGATTAGCTCTATTTAGGATTTCAATAGCCTTTGGTCTATAAAATCTTGTAGATTGATTCATGTCTTGAAACCCTCTTTTAGAAAACCCTAGCTTAGACCTTTAGTTTAAATTCAAATTTGGTAGGAAAATATTTGGCAAGAATATTTTAAATCAACTTTGGACTTAAGCCTAATTTTTATGCCAAAGCTTGGTCATGTTTTTCAACACAACCAAACCTTAGCCTAAAAATCATGCTTGTCCCCTTTTATTTCCCCCCCTTCCATTCCTTATGTTTTGGAATGGTTTAATGTTTATGTGGTAGGTTCTTTTATCTTAGCATGATCCCATTTTTCATATGCTTAGCCTAAAGTCTTAACCCTAAGGCCCGATTCGTATTTGTCAACATAAACGAGACCTTAGTCTTAAGACTTTAGCTTAAGTTTATATATTAACCCACATCCTAACTTAAGCACATCACTTCTTTGTAGATCTAATGGCTCTCATTTCATCATGAAGAAAGATCTGATGGAGCATAGGAATCCTGATAAACTTAAAGCTTTGATCCATCAGACCAATCCTATAAGATCATTAGGATCATGATCGATGGTCCACACTTTAGTGAGACCTACGATCAGATGATGGAGATAATCGTCAAGTTTAAATGGATCCCTTTTTACTATATAGGCTTAAGCCAATCAGATGCAAGTATCTAGATCAAGATCAATGGTCTATGACTACTCATACAAAAATGATCCAATGGAATGAACATGGTGCTGAAAAGTCAAAAAGCTCAGGGAACCCTATGGAGTCACCACGTGGCACTCCCACATTCAAGATTGATAACAAAGGAGCCCCACATTAAAATTTGGACTTAACCTAAGTTTTAATCCTAAGGTCTATTGCATTTATTTAAATTTAATAAACCTTAGGCTAAAACTTTATGTTATGACCATAAAATTTGAAGGGAAGGGACCTATTTTATTATGCTTATAAACTTAGGCTTTTTTTCTTAGTTTAAATTTTATGACATGGTCCCAAGATAACTTGATCTCCTTCATGGTTACAGGAACCAATGGCATGCATCTCCTCGGATCTTAATCAATGACTCTCACTTCATCATCAAGGATGATCTAATAGAGCGTATTAAATATAAAATCGATGGACCAAAAGGACTTCATGAGCTTAAAATTGACATTCTCATGACTGTCATTTGACGTCTGTGAGGCTCTCATTGATGTCCACGAGACCATAAACTTTAAGTCCATCAAACCTAATGATCCACTAATTTAAATTTGACGTTCTTATGACCATCATTTGACATCTATGAGGCCATCATTGACATTTATGAGACTGTCAAATTTAAGCTAATCAATTATTTTGCTTCGACATAAGGATATCCTTCAAAATGTTACTAAAAGCTTATGGCTACATTAAAAATCAATGGGACCTTCAGAAGATGTTCAAACACTTAGGATATTTGAATTTAAAATACTAAAATGAACTTGTTGCCTAAATATATGAAGACATGAAGTTAATCTAAGTCTATTTCCTAAGAGTCCAATTGCTTTTGTTTAAATGCAATAAACTTTAGGCTAGAGACTTATATTAAGTCTTATTTTAAAAGGTTTCAGTGACGTAAAACTTAACTTAAGGTTTTATCATGTTTATTAATACAATAGAACCATAGGTTAAAACCTAACATTTGAACCACTTAATATTTGGGCCCCTTTAGGCGTATTATAAGAACTTAGCATAAATATTTTAGGCTAAAGTATACGATGTGTTTATTAACACAACATAAAATTTAGACTAAAATATATAACCCAGGTCCCTTTTATATGCATTCCATAAACTTAAGGCATAAATATTTTAAAATAAATTTTATCTCGTGTTTATTAAACATGAAATAAACTTTAGCCTAAAGTATTTAAGCCTAAGTCCCTTTCTATATCGTGACACTAATTAAAGTTCTTTGCCTTTGTAGGATCAATGACTCTCACTTCATCATATATATTGATTGAATAGAGTGAAAAGACCCAATAAATGTAAGGCATTTGATCCATCAGACCAATCGCATACATCCATTCATATTCTGATTAATGGTCCATGTTTGCTCATGAGAGGTAATCAAATGAAGTGTAGTTGTCAGAGATTATTTAACGAGCCCATAAAGGCATGTAGGATCAAAACATTTTAAGCACACAATCACTACATAGAATGCAAATCCTAGAAGGCCCATGAAGGTGCCAAGTGGAGCAACCATGGAGCCTGACATAAAGTAGCCAATGATCCTCAAGCCCCATGATCACGATCAATGGTCTATGTTGATCCATAAATAAGGATCTAATGGCACAAAGGAAAAGTGGATTTTTAAAATAAAATGGCTATTCCCTTAAGGCATTTATAAAAAATTCTATGAAATTTATCAAATGGATGCCACATGGGAGCCACACAAGCACAAAATAAAAAGTAAAGATTTTGTGTGGTAAAAAAGGCAAAGGTATAAAGGCCTAGGTCTCAATCAAATATGGGACTTGAATAAGCCTAAGTCTAAATTTCAATCGCAATTAAAGCTTTATAAAATCCTTAACATCTATAAAATCCATAATTCTAACTCGGATCAATCACATTCAAACTGAGAAGAGTTCAATTGCAATTTGAGTAAGAGTGAATTGACCTAAAAGCTGCTTGTAATTCATTGGTAAGCAGTTACAACTTCCATAATCATTTCAGGTATTAGACAGTAACAAAGAGATGAAACATAGCTATACTTGACCTCAGATAACGAGGGAAGAATATTTAAGGACACAGACCTAGATACTGTAGCTTTGAACAATAAGAATAGTAATTGGTCCAAACTCTTTTGGACCATTGAGGAGATGCAATATCTTACAAGAGAAGAACAAAAGAATGAAACCATCCTATGGAGATATAATGACATGGTCATCATCTAAATGACTAGCCTCCATTATGCTACCACCTATCTTGAGGTATTACATTGCATCAATAGCCTTACTCATCTTTTTATTGACTATAAAATTGAGCAAGAATGGATAGTCCATGAGCGTACATTCATGAAAATAACATACATTTCCCCTCTAGCTTTTGAAAGTTAATATAAGTTGTGTGAGCCCCAGATAGACCTACCCACCATTAAAAAGTGAAATGGAGAGCATAATTTGAAAATAATCCTCACCCCATGGCTGCTTACCAGGAACCAAGTAATCCAGGACATCATAGGCAAAATCCCAATTGTCCAATTTAGGAAGGGGATTAGGATAATTATGTCCTTGTTGAGTAGTTTATGTAGAGCCCCATCCACCACACACATTGACAAAGTCTAAGTGCCCTATGTTTATTTCATTTTTAAGAAGGGACTCACTCCCCCATTAGGTGCGATGATCAACATCTATTTAAAGTCACAATTCACAACCATCATGAAGAAACAATCAAACACTTTTACATGATGCCCTATATACTTAATGCCTTATTAGCCACCACTAAGCTCCCAAGTATTAAGAATTGGTCACCTGTAGGGAGACCTACTATCTCCCATCATTATTCCAAGCTTCACATATTCAAGTACATGCACGACATACAATTAATTTATGATTATGTTTATCTAGCTCTAGTGGAAGCAATCACAGGGATCCCCATGGGTAGGATCAACCCCTTGGTTAAGAAATATGTGAAGTTGATGGGGGATATATGGTTCTACCCAAACTACACATTAATAAGGATTGAAGGGAATTTGACACAACCCTTCAGGTTACCCATCTATGTGCCTGCCAAGCGAGTAAAACAAGAAATTGTGTACCAATTTCTTCATGGCATAGATGGATTTTTCAAGGAGAAGAGGAAAGGACTCCTCTATCCATTTCCTTTGACAATCAACATAACTATTTTGCAAAATTAGGAACATGTGAATGTTATTGCTAGACATAGGTACTCATTTACCCTGCAAGAAGATGAATTGAGGCAATGGGACCCTAATGAGAGGGTCACCAAATAATTAAAGTCCAAAATAATAACCAAGGCCTATGATAAATAGATTTGTGTTCATGACCCACTCTACATCAAGGCCTCTGGTTTCCTAGAAGTATTACCCAGATTGAAGAGGCATAACATAAAGCTAGAGCCTAAGTTAGCTAGGGCAGATGACAAGCCACCAGGTGAGATATGGTAAATGGGGCCCCTAAGGTGTCACTTATTTCCTGGGCCATCCTCAAGGCCCCTTAAAAAATAGCCACAACTTAGAATACAACAACCTCAAGCATAGGTTGCATAAGGAGCTGGTAAAGACAAACTAGAAGAGAGACCTGGGGAAGGATCATCTTTATCTCCTCCTAAAAGGCCATAATCTCCTATAGAGTTCTTGGACATGGTTGAACTAGAACCTGATGAGATGATAGAAGATGCACTTAGGGTGCTTACTGAAGCATATGGGTTAGAAAAATAAGAAGAGCAAACTAAAGAAACCCAAACCCAAGATGAGGAGGTATAACAAGATAGAGGGAAGGAAGTTGTTTTAGAACTGGTTCTAATCGCACCCCAACACAAAAGGAGCATTGAATTTAGATTAGTCCTAGTTGGGGGAAAGAATCCCAAATTGACATTCACCCACCCCATGAGTGAGGTCAACTTGTTTAGTGATGAATACCCCATTCATGGGCCCATTATCCTTGCATGGTTCATTTATGGGAAGATGAAGAAAATTCCCACTCTATCCCACTCATGGGCCTTGAACTAGACCTTCCAAATTGATATTCATGAGGAAGTCAAGCCATGGATATTAGATTTGATGAAAGAAGAGGAAGAAATAAAAATAGTTACCACGATAGGATCGAGTGGCACTCAAATGGACACTCCAAGAGCCTCGAGTATCACACAAGTGGAGACTCTTGAGCCTCATAAAATCATAGAGTCATCAACCAGTGTATAATTCAATCAAGAAATAACAAGATTGGAGAAGGTAATAATCAAGAAGGCTATGGTTGGAGGTGAGGAATTCACCTTTCAAAGAGTTGAGCCCTTTGTTGGTCTAACCCCCATTAGAGGTCAGAAGCTTGGTTAACATCCTTTCCACGAGGAAGACATAGAAGGACTAGTTGAGGCTCATTCAACTCATATCAAAGTAGGTATCAAGGGCATGAAGTAAAAGATACATAACCTGGAGAAAGAAAAGGAGAACCTGGAGATACTAGATTTTGTATTAGTCCTTGAGGCAATAATAAAGATGTTTGAGGCATCCTTCTTTGACATGTTTGACTCCTTGAAGTCAATGATCTGAGGCAAGATGCATTGACCCAACAAAGTGAAATAGCCAAACGATTGGTGGCCCAATGGTTGGATGTAGAGGACAAAATAAGGGATCTTATCAATATACTAATTAAGGGTAGGATTCCTGGCTTCAAAACCATTAGCTTGGCCCACTTGAATGTAATATTGGGGATAATTGTTGATAAGATCCAAATATTAAGTGCTTGGTCAGAGAGCTTGGATAAGCCCCTGAAGGTTGACAAAGAGCTAATATCTAGAATCAAATAACTCCTTGGTACCATGTTGGCCAACCCTATAAATTCTAGTGCCTTAAGCATCATTGATGATGATGAGTAAAAACATAGAGACACTTTGGTGATGCAAGAAGTGAGGAGTAAAATCCAAGGCCAATCTACAAGTGGTAACAACCTGGTCTTAATCATGATCTTCACTACTGAAGAGAAGATTGCTAAATCCAGGAGCATCAGTGAGGCCATGACAATGAATGATAAAGACTTCAATGACTTGGATGACCAAGAGAACGTTTGTCTCTTAAAGCCAACTATTGATTTAGAGCTTGTTAGTGAGAAACATCAAAGAGCTATGGAGATTCTCCAAGAGCAACAAGGGAACCCTTCAGCATGGGGTCCACCAGTTAATTGATATTCCATTTTATGTAAAACATTATAATATTTAAACGTGGAATATTCTTTTGTAAATGCATATGCTAGTTTGTTAGCATATTTGCCTATAGGTTAGTCTATTTTGGAAAGAGAAATGTACTCTAAAACTATGAAGAAGGACAACTATCCTTATCTTTGTAGATGTGTAATCTTATGACTGACTAGTATACTAATTGAGTCTTCTATAAAAGGTACTATTATCATTTTGTAAAGGGAGAGGGAGTTTTGAGCCAAAACTTGTATACTTATGATCAATTAATATAAGCAAGGAATACTTAAAAGTTTGTCCAAATTTGTTTATATCAATTTTTACATGGTTTCTCTCTCAATTGCTTATTCTGAGTCTTGAATTTGAATGGTTTTTATGAATTTGGAATGTGCATCTATGATACAGGGTTGCTAATTTGTGTTGAATCCAGATTAGTTGAATGTTCTTAGATTTTATTTCATTTTATTTGCTCTGCATTAAGATGTGCAAATGCTAGTTGGATGTAGTAGTAAACCTTTAAAGCAAAGTTTAGTTCATATTTGTATTCTTTCATGTTTTCCTCAGATATTTTCCTAGTATATGGTGGGATTTGAGCACCTTCTACTTCACACTATATGTTGGTTAAATGCATGTTCAATTGAAATTAAAACCCTATCATGATGTTTAAGGCAAAGATAAGCAATCACATACTTTATTTCTGCCCTACCCTTCCTTTTGCTTCTTTTTTGATAAAATCACTTTAGTTTAGATCTCATTGTAAATAATCATCTAGATTAGCTTTAGTTTATAACTTTGATCATAACTCACTAAGATTAGCATATATACTCCAAAATTCACAAATATCAAGGACCATGGTGGCTCCCAACAACCAATTAATATAAATTTATGGAATAGTTTAATTTGATTTGACTCTATTTCCCCACAAGTAACTAGAGTACCAAAACTTGCTACTCATGCTCTAAATTCCCAGAATTTTGAAATAAGAAGTGTTATTTAAACACTAAGAGCACCTGTGATACAGTTAGAGGCATAAATAAGATGAGCTCTATTGGCACTAGAAGGAGGGCCTGTGAATTTGTTGAATCTCTATTAATTCTAGTGTGTTTTGATCTAAGATTAGTGTTATCTTTGCACTTTTGCATAGTTTTTTGCTCAAAAGCATAAAGATCATTGATCTTTGTGGTCTTTAACCCATCTTTGTGTTTCCTTTAGATAAAGATCAAGGTTCATTGAGGTTAGATGCTTAATTCTGGTAACGATAGCTTAATATCTAAGAATCTACAATATTTGAGGTTAGAATAGCTTGTTTTGATCAAAGATTGGTATATATTTCATAGATTTAGGTTAATATGGGCTTGGAATTTTAAAGGTCAACCATATTTATGTAAATAAACACATATTTTAGCTAACTTAGTTAAAATTTGATACCTTTTGTTGTTCTTTATATATATCTTCACAAAATTAGCTTAATGTCCAAATTTTAATCCTGTTCTTTGTAAAGGTTGGTTTGATACATCATATCTCAAATAGAGTCCAAAGTTCTCAAGTTAGAACTACTAAGAGTCTAGACAAGGTCACATTTATAGACAAGAGAGCCTCTAATTGAGTTGGAAGTCCATAAGGGAGTTAGACGAGACAAAGGGAGATGCAGGCGTTCAAAGTCCTTACTGACTTTATCCAAGGTACTCTTGAATTCAACCTTCATCAAGGTATGGCTTGGTTGGGAAGTTATCCTATCAATGTACAAGGTGTAATTCATGACCTCATTTATAATCTTGAAAAGTATTTGCCAACTTTTAGTCCTAGTGGTGTTGTAACAATAGAATAACATGTTAAATCATTTAAGGCTACATTGAGATTGTTAAATGTAATTCATGAGAATGTAACATCTAGGTCATTCCCTTTTACATTTAAATATGCTACATATGAGTGGTTTTTAAACCTGTCTGATCATTGCATCACCACTTGGGATGAGTTTAACAACATCTTCATTGACCAATTTGGGAAAATAATCAACCCCCGTGTCTTGTATCAACAATTTAGCACCCTAAAAATGGATCTCAATGAACCTATAAGAGGTTTCAATGCTAGGTTCCAGAATATGTGAAATAAAACCATTGACCCTTATAAACCTGATTAGGCATTGGCCTTGGAAATCTACAAAGATGCTCTTGATCCCATGATTTCAGTATTCATCAAGAGAGTTATAGGTCCGCTGAACACACTGGCTTTAGCCTATGCTGAGGCTATGATCATTAATGACCAAATGCAACCTCAAGGAAAAATGGCCTATTTAGTTCCCAATGTTAAACCACATATGCCTACCTTGAATGTCTTTCCTAATAATAACTAGAATGTGCTTGCTCTTAACTAGCTCCCAAATTTGAACTAATTACCTCTAAGACATGTTGCTCCTAACCTAAATTTGGGGTTCTTGAACCACCTTGCTAATAATGGATTTAATGCAACTGATCAAAAGACCTTGGTACTAACCACTAGAGCCAATAAAAACCAAGTCCATAAGTCATAAGCCCCCAAAAGTGAGAATGAGTCCATTCTAAAAATGGTCCAAAAACTAAGCACTAACTTCCTTCAACTGCAAAAACAAATTGGCAATACTGAAGAAACTTCTAGTAGGAACTTCTCTTTTCAAAGATTCAATAGACCCAATAATAGATTTAATAATGATAGTTTCTACAACAATAATAATAGTGAACCATCTTATAAAAAGAAGACTATGGATATTAATCTTATTGATATTGCTTTGCTTGATTATTGTAGAGTCCATTGTACTGCTAAGCATGGTCAGATTGATTACATTGAGTTTTGTAAAGATTTTTACACATTTCAAGAAGAGTTGGACAGTTTTGAGTTAGTGCTAAATAAAAAAAAATGGTGCAAGTACCTCAGGATCCAAGCCTATTAACTAGACCTTCATGGTGGAAATGTTTGATTTCCCCTTCCAAGAAGACAATGAGCTTGATGATGTGCCTGAAGAAGTTTATGCCTTTTATTAGTTTTTAAAGAAGACATACCCTCTAAGGAATAGAGAACAAAGACAACCTTTGACTACTACTCCTCTAAAAAACTTTGGTACTCCTCTGGATACCACTTTAGACAATTATCCAGAGCCTCCAAAGGGAAGTACTCCTAAGCTTAGTGCTAATGCTTCCAATTCTTCCAATAGGATTGGTTATAATATTGTAAAGGACATGAATAAAATCAAATATAATATTACCTTGCATGAACTGACACAAGTCACAAATTAAAGACATCTATTGCTGGAGTCCTTGTCTAAGAAATTTAGCAAAATGTCTAAGACTGATAATATAAACATGGCTCTGTATAAAGCTAAAATAGAGTCCCCACCCTTCTTACTTACAGTCAAAATGTTTGGTAAAAACTTGCATAACTATTTGTTAGATTTTAGTGCCTCTACAAATATTATGCCTTTAGGTGTTTGTAAGCAACTTGGTTTGACCCCCATTAAGTCTGATAGGGTTGTCACCCAACTAGATAAGTCTAGTGTCAAGGTGATTAGAAAATTGTGAAATGTCCACATGCAATTGGATTTTGAGTCAAGGGTCTAAGAATTTATAGATATCCAAGTAGTATATATCCCTGATGCATATGGATTGCTTTTAAGTAAAGAGTAGACAAAGGCTTTAAATGGATATATGTCCACAGATTGTTCACACCTATGGTTGCCTTAGAATGGAAATCCCAACTAGATCAGAGTTGAAAGGGAGCCAAGAATGAAACATATGATTATTGAGTATAATGTTTTCAATGAAAGGGTCAACATAATTGATTTTGATTTAGGATTTTTTACCCTATAAACTACCAAGGTGTGTGATCCTAAACCTTCTAAGGTAGTGCCTAGGTTATGGAAGTTGCATTTTGATGGGGCTAGATGTAAAGTTAGATTTAGGGTAGGCATTGTTCTAACTGACCCTATTGGTAAGAAATATCATGCATCTTATAGAATCCAATTTCCTTGCACTAATAACTTTGCAAAATATGAAGCCCTCATCTTAGGTCTAAAATTTTCCATAAAAAACAAGGTCAAAGAACCACTAATTTATGGTGATTCAGAACTAGTAGTAAATCAAGTGAGAATCGAGTATCAATGCAAGCTGTCATACCTCAGTAGGTACAAATTTAGAGTTCTGGATCTAGTGGAATCTTTTGATGCCTTTAATGTTATTTCTATATCTAGGGAAGAAAACAAAGCTGCTGATGAGTTTCCATCTGTTGCAACTAATCTTATGCCTAACTAAGATTTACCAAACTTTAGTATTGAGATGATACCTTGTCCTTCTATCCCAGACAATGTGAACCATCTATAGGTTTTTAGTGATGACCATTAAATATTGAACTTCATTTATAATTCAAGAGAATTTGAAGCCCAGATCATTGATGAGGTTGATGAAAATATGTTTAGAAAAGGCAAGTTTGATGGTAAAGTCATTCAGTTGAATGACAATAAGAGCCCAAAAGGGATGATTGCCTTGGAAAGGCTGTTTGATCAAGACAAGCTACTTAAAGCTTCTAAGATTCCTAAAGTGAGTGGAAAGGACTACAATTCTATTACTCTTAGACCTCAAGATCAACCTCAACTGGTTAACATTGGAAAGGCCTGCACTAACATTGAGAATAAGAGAGCCAAAGAGCTGTTGACAAAATAAAAAGATGTCATATCTTGGTCATATGATGACTTGAAGATATTTGACCCAAGAGTAATCACCCATACTATACCTCTTAAATAAAATTTCAAACCTTTTAGATAGAAACAAAAACCTAAGAATTTGGTCTTAAAACCCATGATATTTAAATAAGTCAAGAGATTGCTAGATGCTAGAATTGTATTTCCCATTAGGCACTCTACTTAGATGGATAATTTGGTGCCAGTTAGAATGAAGAATGGTGAAATTAGATTGTGTATTGACTTTAGAAATATGAATAAAGTATCTAAAAAAGATAATTATCCTCTTCTCTCTCTTGACTAGGTAATACAAAGTGTTTCAGGTTCAGCCATGATATCCTTTCTTGATGGTTTTTCAGGATACAACCTGGTGTTAGTAGACAAGGAAGATATAATGAAAATAGATTTCATGACTAAGTGGGGCACCTTTGAATACAAGATAATTAATTTTGGACTAATAAATGCATGATCCACTTTGTAGAGGGCCATATACCATGCATTCCAAGGACTAATTGGTAAGTGTATCATAATTTACATGGATGATCTAATTGTTTTCTCTAAGGGTAGGGAAGACCATTTCATGCATCTAAAATAGGTATTTGAAAGGTGTAGAAGGTATGGGATCTCCCTTAACCCTAAGAAGAGCATTTTTTATGTTATTGAAGGTAAACTATTACGCCATGTTATCACTAAAGATGGAATCTCTAGATCTTGAAGGAGTGGAAGCTATATCCAAGATAGAGCCTCCGAATAGTAAAAAGGAATTGAAATCATTTTCTGGTAAAATAAACTTTGTGAGAAGTTCATTTCTAGATTTTTAGATATTTTCAGACCATTGAATGATATGCTGAAGAAGGATGCTAAAGTCTCATGGAATGAAGAATCCAAGAAGGCCTTTGAAGACATCAAAAGTGCAATAAGCCAGGCTCCAGTCTTGATAAGTCCTAACTTTTCAAAGGATTTTTACCTCTACTCTTTCTCATTTTATCACACTATTTCTATTATTTTAACTCAAAAAATAAAATGATCTGACCATCTAATTGCTTTTATGATCACTAATTTGAAGAATGTTGAGTTAGATTATCCTTTAATTGATAAACAAGCCTTTGCATTAGTTAAAGCTATCAAAAAATTTAGGCACTACATTATTAGGAACAAAATGCATGCCATTCTACTAGATCCTACCACTAAGCTAATTCTAAGCTAATGTGAAGTTGGAGAATGAAGAGGTAAGTGGATGTTTGTTCTCCAATAATATGACATAGAAATGAAGACTGCAAAACTAGTAAGGTGTCAAGGTTTGATTTTAAATGATTGCCAATACTAGTCCTAAGCTAAGTATTATGCAAGTTGATCAACAAAGATCTAAGATAATGAATGGTATGACTCCATTATTCAATTGCTAATTAATGTCACTTATCTTGCAGGGCTGACCAGGGAGTAGAAGAGAGATTTAAGGCTCAAGGTATCACACTACCTCATCAAGAATTAAGTCCTATACTAAAAAAACTTTGAAGGTGTATACCTGAGATGTGTTTCTAAAGAAGAAGCTACTGAGGTAATGAGCACTTTCCATGAGAAGTTGGCAAGTGGGAATCCATCAAGAAGAACAAAAAATCATAAAATCCTCAAGGCTGGCTATTATTGGCCCACCATTTTCAAAGATGCCCATAAACATGTAAGGGAGTGCAATTCATGTTAGATCTTCAGCACTAAGGAGCCAAAGGCAACAATGCCTTTGCAACTAGTCATGATTGACAAACCCTTTGCCTAATACAGATTAGACTTTTTAGGGGTAATCAACCCCAACTCATTAGAAGGTCACAAGTATGTTCTAACATCTATTAATTATTGCACTAGGTGGACTGAAGTAGTAGCCACCAAACAATGCAGCATATAAAAAGTGATCAAGTTTTTATAAGAAAGCATATGCACTAGATTTGGGACTCTAGTCTCTTTGGTATGTGACAATGGGTCAACATTCACATCCATAGAAATGATAGAATGGGCATATGATAACATCATTATTATTAATTTTTCATCTAATTATTATCCTCAAGGTAATGGGGTACCCAAATCAATGAACAAGTACTTGATGAAGGCCATTAAGAAGTCTACTATAGACCAACCCAGAACATGGCACAAGCTTCTCAAGTATACCCTTTGGGTAGATAGAATAAGAGTCAAGTAGGCTCTTAAAGCATCCCCTTTGTTTCTAGTAAATGGATAGGAACCTATATTCCCCATGACACTTAAGCTTCCAACCTAAAAGTTTATGCAAGAGTATTTGGAGGAAGATCAAGAATTTACAAACTCAAGGCTATTGGACATTATTCAGATGGAAGATGCACGAGAAAAAGATTTTGCTGATTTTAGTAGACATTAAACTACAATAATAGGTGGTTTGAACAAAGATCAAAGATCAAGGTTTTCAAATAAGGAGTCTTGGTTCTTCTTTGGGATAAAACATCTGAGCCCAAGGGAAAATATGACAAGTTCACAACTCTATGGATTGGCCACTATCAAATTGTATATACACTTGGAGATAACACCGTCAGACTCAAATATCTATAAGGATCAAAGTTTACATTACCCACCAATGGACAGTATCTCAAGCACTATTTCTCTGCTACTCCCCCTGAGATCTTCATGAAGTAAATTTGTAAGATAATTAGAGTTAGTGTAGGCAGGATACTTAGTTTCCTTTAGCTCTTTCTTCCTATCCCTTGTGTGTACATGAGTATGCATATATTTGTTTGTTTCCCTTTTGATTCCTCTTTGCTACTTTCTATTGTGCTTTTATTTCTTGTTGCTTTGTTCCTTGCTTCTAATAAGTCCTTTTGGATAACCCTCAGCTCAAAGTTCCTTAGTTTGATTGAAACTCCAGAAATTCAGAAATGTTGGTATGAACCCCATACATATATTGACCATGGATTTGAGATTAGAACTAGATGTTATGATTTGTAGAAACTAGTAAGGACCCATGAATAGGTTGACCATTTCATAATACATTAAACATTATCTCGACCTAAACCTGATTTTAAGAAGAATTACAGATGTAAAATGAAAGTTCAATCCATTAAGGTACAATCATGCTTGCATTTAACAAATATCATTTCTTGGGACAAAGGTTGTAGCTATATGTGATTATCTGAGGATTAAACACTTGACCAAATCCTTAAACATGGCTACCCTAGTCCCCAACCTTTGTTGAAAGCCTAAAAGACCCAAAAATACAAAACATAAGAACTTGTTGCAAAATTAAAAGCTTCTCAAGCAAAGGTGATTCTGGTAATCTCCATTGGGGCTATATAAGCCTAGATGGCAGTGGATCAAAGTCATGAGTGGAGCCAAAGGCATATTTGTTGGGGCTATGGATACTTGGCTAGCAGCAGAGTAATGCCCAAGCCTCCTTGAACTAGAAGCATGATTCTTAATGAATATCTAAACATGATCCAAGTGAATGTTAATGATTAAAGGTATGAAACCTAGAAGTTATCCCTTAAATCCCATGGCAAATAGTAAGTGGAATCAAATCACACACACAACATTGCTATGTCTTGATGTTTAATCTTAATTTTGCATGTGCAAGGTTTGTTTCAACCATGGACTAATCTTGATAATGACATTGATCAAGTAGAATGATTGACCTACTTGTTTGTTTGAACCAGAGTCTTTAAGTTCTAAACATATTACTATGTTTTCCCTGGAAGTCACCATTTATTGAAGTCAACATACCCCCATTTTTGAAAAATAGATACCCTTGTGATTACTTTGAAACTTAATGCTGAAAGTTTGATAATCTTCACTTTATTAGAATTTGAGGATCATCCATGCCTGATGAAATTAGCTCATTTGTTCATATCTTTAATTTAACCTTGCCTAATGTTACTAACAATTGACTTTAATGTCTTAAATTTTAGGTTTCATGGAGCTCCCTTCAATGGATTATGCTGAGATTCTCATAGATTAGCTCTATTTAGGATTTCACTAGCCTTTGGTCTGTAAAATCTTATAGATGGATTCATGTCCTGAAACCCTCTTTCAACAAACTCTAACTTAGACATTTAGTTTAAATTTAAATTTTGTGGGAACAAATTTTGTGGGAATGTTTTGAATCAACTTTGGACTTAAGCCTAATTTTTATGCCAAGGTTTGGTCATGTTTTTCAACACAGCCAAACCTTAGCCTAAAAATCATGCTTGGTCCCCTTATATTTTTCCCCCTACCATTCCTTATGTTTTGGTATGGTCTAAAGTTTATGTGGTAGGGTATTTTATCTTAGCATGGTTCCCTTTATCATATGCTTAGCCTAAAGTCTTAACCTTAAGGCCCCATTCATATTTGTTAACATGAACGAGACCTTAGTCTTAAAACTTTACCCTAAGTTCTTATATTAACCATCATCCTAACTTAAGCACATCACTTCTTTGCAGATCTAACTTCTCTCACTTCATTATGAGGAAAGATCCAACAAGGCATAGGAATCCCAATGAACTTAAATCTTTGATCCATCAGAATAATCTTATAAGATCACTAGGATCATGATCGATGATTTGCACTTCATTGGGACCTATGATCAGATGGCACGAGATCATCCTCAAGTTTAAATGGATACCCTTTTACTATATAGGCTTAAGTCAATCAGATGCAAGTATCCAGATCAAGATTAACAGTCCATGGTTACTCGCATAAAAATGATCAAATGGAGTAAATTTGACACTAAAAATTCAAAAGCTCATGGAACCCCACAGAGTCACCATGTGGCACTCCCATATTCGAGCTTGATAACAAAGGAGCCCCATGCATTAAAATTTGGACTTAACCTAAGTTTTTATCCTAAGGTTCATTGCATTTATTTAAATGTAATAAACCTTAGTCTAAAAATTCAGGTTATGACCATGACATTTGAAGGGACCTATTTTATTATGCTTATAAACTTAGGTTTTTTGTCTTAGTCTAAATTTTATGACATGGTCCCAAGCTAACTTGATCTCCTTCATGGTTTTAAGAACCAATGGCATGCATCTCCCTAGATCTTAATCAATGGATCTCACTTCAAAGTGAAGGATGATATGATGAAGTGTATTAAATCCAAAATCTATAGACCAAAAGGACTTTATGAGCTTAAAATTGACATTATCATGACCATTATTTGACATATATGAGGTCGTCATTGACGTTTGTAAGACCATCAACATTAAGTCCATTAAACCTAATGATCCACTAACTTAAATTTGACATTCTCATGACCATCATTTGATGTCCATGAGGCTGTCGTTGACATTCGTGAGATCATCAAATTTAAGCTAATCAACTGTTTTGCTTGGACATAAAGATATCCTTCAAAATGTTGTTAAAAGCTTATGGCTACATTGCAAATCAACGGGACGCCTCAGAAGATGTTCAAGCACTTAGGGTCTTTGAACTTCAAATAATAAAATGCACTTGTGGCCTAAATATATGAAGACATGACCTTATTCTAAGTCTATTTCCTAGGGGTCCAATTGCATTTGTTTAAATGCAATAAACATTAAGCTAGATACTTATATTAATTCTTATTTTAAAAGGTCCTAATGACATAACACTTATCTTAAAATGCTTTTAACCTAAGGTTTTATCGTGTTAATTAATATAATAAAACCCTAGGTTAAAACCTAACATTTGGACCACTTATTATTTGGGCCCCTTTAGGCATGTTATAAGAACTTAGCATAAATATTTTAGCCTAAAGTATATGTTGTGTTTATTAACACAACATAAACTTTAGCCTAAAACATCTAACCTAGGTCCCTTTTATATGCATTCCATTAACTTAGGCATAAATATTTTAGCCTAGAGTTTATCTCATGTTTATTAAAAATGAAATAAACTTTAGCCTAAAGTATTTAGGCTTAAGTTCCTTCCTATATTGTGAGACTAATTAAATTTCTTGCCCTTTGCAGGATAAACGAATCTCACTTCATCTCAAAGATTGATCAGATGGAACGAAAAGACCTGATGAATATAAGGCATTTGATCCATCAGGCTAATCATATGCATTTATTCGGATTGTGATCAACGGTCTATACTTACTCATAAGAGGCAATCAGATGGATTGTAGCTATCAGAGACTATTCAATAATCCTCCAAGGGCCTATGGGATCAACACATGATAAACACATGTTTACTACATAGAATGCAAAGCCTAGAAGGCCTGCAAAGTTACCAAGTGGCAAAGCTGTGGAGCTTGACATAAAGTAACCAATGATCCTCAAGCCCTATGATCATGATCAATGGTCCATGTTGATACATAAACAAGGATCCAATGATGTGAAGAAAAAGTGGATTTTTAAAAGATAATGCCTAATCCCTTAAGGCATTTATGAAAAATGCCATGAAAGTTGTCAAATGGATGTCACATGGGTGCCACACAAGCAAAAAATGACAAAATTAAAGATTTTGTGTGCTATAAAAGGCAAAGGCATAAAGGCTTGGGTCTTAATAAAATCTAGGACATGAATGAGCCTAAGTCCAAATTTCCATCACCATTAAATCTTTAGAAAAGTCATAACATCCATAAAAGTCCTAATTTAAACTTAGATTAGTTCTATTCAAACTAACAAGAGCTCAATTACAATCTGAGTAAGAGCGAATTGACCCAAAAACTACTTGAAATTCATTAGTAAGTAGTTATAACTTATACAATCATCGCAGCTCATAGACAATAACAAAGAGATGAAAGATAACTATACTTAACCTCAAATAATGAGGGAAGAATTTTTAGGGACACAAACCTGGATACTATAACTTTGAATAGTGGGAGTAGGAATTGGTCTGAACTCTTTTGGACTTTTGAGGAGATGTAAGTTCTTACAAGATAAGAACAAAATAATGCAATCATCCTGTGGAGATATAATGACCTGGTTTCCATCTAAATGACTAGCCTCCATTATGCTGCTTCCAAGCCTGAGGTATTACACTACATTAATGTCCTTGCTTCCAAGCCTTGAGAAACACATAGGTAGAGACTCCTAAGCCTCATAAGATCACATAGTCATCAACTAGTGTACAATTCAATCCAGAAACAATAGGTTTAGAGAGGGTGACAACCAAGAAGGCCATGGTTAGAGGTGAGGAATTCACTTTTCAAAGAGTTGAGCCCTTTGTTGGTTTAACCCCCATTGGAGGTCAAAATCTTGGTGATCATTTTATCCATGAGGAGGACATAGAAGGACTAGCTGAGGCTCATTCAGCTCAGATCAAAGCAAGTATCAAGGGCATGAACTAGAAGATACATAACCTAGAGAAATAAAAGGAGAACCTAGAGACATTAGCTATCTTATCAATCCTTGAGGCAATAATAAATATGTTTGAGGCATCCTTCTTTGATATGTTTGACTCCTTGAAGTCAAAGAAGCTAAGGCAGGATGCATTGACCCAACAAACTGAAATATCCAAAGTATCAGTGGCCCAATGGTAGGATGTAGAGGACAAAATAAAGGATCTTATCAATATACTATTTAAGACTAGGATTCTTGGCTTCAAAACCATTATCCTGGCCCACTTGAATGCAATATTGGGGATAGTTTTTGATAAGATCCAAAGCTTAATTGCTTTGTTGAAGAGTTTGGATAGACTCCTGAAGGATGACAAAGAGCTTATAGCTAGAATCAAACAACTCTTTGGTACCATGCTAGCTAGCCCTACAAATACATCACCTTAAGTATAATTGATGATGATGAGTACCATCACAAAGCCACTTTGGTGATGCAGGAAGTGAGGAGTAAAAGTCAAGGCAAATCTAGAAGTGTTAACAGTCAAGTCTTGGGCATGATATTCATTGATGAACAGAAGATTGCTGAAGCCAGGAGTATCAAGGAGGCCATGACAAGGAATGATAGGGGCTTTAATGACTTGACTGACCAAGAAGATGTTTGTCTCTTAAAGCCAGATATTGATTTAGAGCTTGTTAGTGAGTAACATCAAAGAGCTATGGAGATTCTCCAAGAGCAACAAGGGAACCCTTCAGCCCAGAGCCCACCAGTTAATTAATATTCTATTTTATGTAAAACATTATAATATTTGAATGTGGAATATTATTTTGTAAAGGGATATGCTAGTTTGTTAGCATATTTGTCTATAGGTCAGTCTATTTTGGAAAGAGAAATGTACTCTAGAACTATGAAGAATGACAACTATCTTTATCTTTCTACATGTGTAACCTTATGACTGATTGGTATACTACCTGAGTTTTCTATAAAAGGTGGTATTACCATTTTGTAAAGGGAGAGGGAGTTTTGAGACAAAACTTGTATACTTTTGAGTAATTAATATAGTCAAGGAATACTTAAAAGTTTGTCTAAGTTTGTTTGTATCAATTGTTACATGGTTTCTCTCTCAATTGTTTATTCTATGTCTTGAATTTGAATGGTTTTTATGAATTTTGAATGTGCATCTTTGATACAGGGTTGATAATTTGTGCTGAAGCTAGATTAGTTGAATGTTCTTAGATTTTGTTTCATTTTATTTGCTCTGTATTAGAAAGTGAAAATGTTATTTGGATGCAACAATAAACCTTTAAAGCAAAGTTTAGTTCATACTTGTATTATTTCATGTTTTCCTTAGATATTTGCTTAGTATATGTTGGGATTTGAGCACTTGCTACTTCACACTATATGTTGGTTAAATGCATGTTCAGTGGAAATCAAAAACTTATCATGATGTTTAAGGCAAAGATAAGAAATCTCATACTTTCTTTTTTCCCTACCATTCTTTTTACTTCTTTTTTGATAAAATCACTTTAGTTTAGATCTCACTGTAAATTTTCATCTAGATTAACTTTAGTGTAGAACTTTGATTATAACTCAGTAAGATCAACATAAATACTCTAAAATTCACAAAGATTAAGGATCATAGTGGATCTCAACCACCAATCAATATACATTTGTGGAATAGTTTAATTTGCTCTACCTCTATTTCACCATAAGTAACAGATTACCAAAACTTGTTATTCATGCTCTGAATTCCTAGAATTTTAAAATGAGAAGTGTTATTTAAACATTAAGAGCACCTATGATACACTTAGAGGCATCAACAATACCTTACTTGGACCAACCCTTTATCGGCACAACCTTGATGGAAATTTGCTTCATTGTTTAACTTTGATAGAATCAACATTAGCATTACGAGAAGTGCATAAAGGAGTATATGGAGCCCACATAAGTGGGACCATCCTATCTAAAAAAATACTATGTATTAGGTACTAGTGGTGAACTATGGATGTAGATGCAGCTGCATATGTTAAAAAGTTCAACAAATATCAAAAGCATGCTAATTTGATTCATGCTTCAACCAAGACTTTGAAACTAATGCTTACACCATGGTTGTTTGCCACTTGGGCCTCGATCTCAATGGGAATATTAACCCAACCTCATATGATGGCCATAAACACATCCTCACCACTATAGAATATTTCACTAAGTGGCTCAAATCTATTCCCCTCATTTACATGACTAGAAAAAAAATTCTAAATTCATTTTCAACCATCTCATCTACCATTATGGTATCCCATCCGACATTATATTTGTTAATGGTGGATTATTTAAGAATAAGGATGTCAAATCACTATGTGTTGAGTACAAAATTACTCAACATTTTTATATTTCACATTACCCACAAGGTAATAATTAGGCCGAAGCATCCAACAAAACCGTTATCAACATATTTACAAGGATTGTCAATGATGCTAATTGTAATTAGAACCTCCAAATATTCTGTGCCCTCTGGGCATACTGCACCAACTACTGTACCCTAATAGGAGCCACTACATATTCTCTTATTTATGGCACTAAGTCCATTCTTCCCATTGAGGTTGAGTTACCTTCTTTGTGCATCTTACTGAAGCATGTCCTAGATGATGAATAGTATCATGTAGCTCGCCTGCAAGATCTAGAGTTAATTGATGAGAAATGCATGGATGTAATCAATAATTTGAAAACATACAGGAACTAACTCTTTAGCCACTATAACTGACATGTCAAACACATAGAATTTGAGCTTGTTGATCTTGTTTTTAAAGAAAATGAACAAAATACCATAGCTAAGAAGAAACACAAGGGAAAGTTAAAACCTAACTATATAGATTCATACATCATTGTTACAAACTATGGCTCTGGAGCATATAGGCTTGCCATAGCAGACGAATATGAACTTGATGATCTAATGAACATTATACACCTGAAGTGTTACTTCACTTGAGAGAACTGGTGTATTATCCATGAGGCCCATTTCCATTGTACCATATTATCAACATTATTCTTTGTACCATCTCATTATATCATATAACATATATATTTATACCCTACCTTTCCTATCGATTGAGTTGTTTTCACCCTCCCTAGCCACCCCCTTTGACCTTAGTTCCATTCACTTGGCTCCACATGGCCTCTTTTAGCAAGAAGATTTTGATTAAGTTTTAGTAGTTGATTCACTATTCTAGATAGAGGTCATCTTTTGGAATAGTATGAAAGTGGTTTGGTAGTTTTATCCTTCATTACTTGTTTCATTTTATCCCAATACTACTAATTATAATCACCTTTGGGAAAATCAGAGTACCAACCATCATGTTAGTAATTATATCCACCTATGGGTAAATTAGTATCATTGACCTATGTTGTTGTTTCTTAATTATAACTACCTATGGTCAAATTAGGAACAACACCTATTTATCATGCCTTGAAGTACCACCTTTCCATTCCTATGCTATACTGTGCCATTTTCCTACTTTGCCTATTTGTTTGAGATTTTGTTGCTACTTAGTCAAATTCCTTTGCTATAAGATAGAATTATAGTGAGTTGAGGTCCCATCTTGGGACTATGTAGGTAGTGCTCTATTTACATTAAGGTCATCTTAGTCACCCCTTTACCATGCTATCACTATTTTTTAAACAACCTAAGTCATGCTCTTGCCGTTTTATGAGTTAAACCATTTAGTATCTTGTCATTCTCAATTGAGTTTAGATGCTCTAAAAAGTTTAAAAATATTTACAAACAGATCTAGAAAATCCAAAAACAATGCCAATTGACTAATTTTTTACCTTAAGGGTTATGGGATCCCTAGATATCTCACAAGAAAACACTTATATTCCCCATATTTAGTAGCCTAGTGTCCTACACTCTTACCATTTTGAGAGACTATTCCCACATTCCTCTATAACACAATCATGTTTGCTTTATCATCATTTTGTTGAATCTTGCATCCATAGAATTATGTAAGAAATGTCCACTTGCCTAGTGCATCTAAAGTTAACTGAACCACCCCCTTCCTTTTCTTCTAATTCCCCCCATTTTTTTTCTTTGTTTCATTCTATCATCTTTATTTCATTTTGTTCTTTATTTTCTCGGTGTTTTGTTTGTTTGTTTGATTGTTTGCCTGTTTGTTTACTTTTATGTTGTGTCTTGATTCTATTATTTCCAAAATTAGCTACACTCATTTTTGGAACAACTCTTACGAAACTTTTGTGTTTTACTCTAAGTTCATCATTTGAGACAAGTTTTTCTTGATCTCGAGTGTAATCGACTAACTCCTTGAAAAGTTCACAACCTTCCCTCATGGTGATTTCTCCAAAAAAACATAAAAAATGTTGCAGCCTCGATGTGATCAGAATGTTAAAATTTTGATAAAATTCAAGGAGTTAGTGTTTTTAGTCATCATGCAAGGTCGGCATTTTTTGCCGCCTTTGCATGATGTTTTTGTTTTCGTGCAAAGGTGGCGATTTTTGCCACCCTTGCATCTTTCCATGCGGGAGCAGCAAAAATCACCGCCCTTATATTTTTTCAAGTGTTTTCATATAGGAGCGGCCTTTTTTGCCGCACTTGCATTTTATGCCAATCATGCAAGGGTGGCAAAAATTGCCACCCATGCACGATCTCAATTTTTGCATGCATCATTTATGACCGTGCACACCGAGTGGTTGGGGTCAGCTTTAACCTTTTAAATGTCAATTTGAGCCTCATTTGGATCATTCCAAGTTGTTTGCTCCTCCTCCCTACAACCAGTCAACTGCATGAATGAGTGGGATTATGATTTTTCTAGCTTCAAGCATTGGATTTTGATTTATCAGGTAGGTCTTGGGTTCTTCCCTCTTTTATTTCTAGGTTTTCATTTTGTTCTTTCTCTTTTCTTTAAATTTATATTTTTTCCTTTTTTCTTTTTTAAGTTTAAGTTTTTCTTCTTTTTCCTCCTCCCTCTCCTCCTCAAATGGGCCTAAAAACACTAAAAATCCAAAAAAACTCATCGCTATTAGTGCAAGGGCGGTAATTTTTACTGCCCTTATAAAAAATTGATTTAATATGTGTAATAGCGGCAAAAAATGCCACCATTACACTAATCCATTACCCCATGTGCAAAGGCGATGATTTTCACTGCCCTTACACATGTTCTCCATGCCATGTGCATAGGCGGTGATTTTTTCCACTCCTGCATAATGTCTACATGTAAAGGCAGCAAAAATTTCTGCCTATACACCAACAAACCAACCTTCCCCCATATGCAAGGACGGTGATTTTTGCCGCCCCTGCATACATTTTTTTAGAAATCTTAATTCTTAGAAATTTTGATTTTTTTTTAAGCCCGCTTCCCTATGACTTTTTGGGCTTCTCACACCTTAGCCCTTCCAAGCACATTCCCATGGTCGTGATCACCAACATGTAGTTTTCCTAGATTGCCAATTTTTTCTCTAATTGCATGATCATGATTCTTGTTACAATTTCTCTCAAGGATATTTCTTCATTGACATCCTTTTGACAATAGCTCTTCTAAATGACTGAGGTTTCTCCAAAAAAGTTGAAGACAATGAAGTACAAGTATCAAGGTGTTTTTCTAATCACCTCAATTACTTTTAATGTTGATGACATTAGGAATACAAAGATCAGTCACGTAGATATGGTTGAGTTCATGGAAAGAACTAGATCAAGTAATCCTAGCCATGAAATGAAGAAGATAATTGAGAGCAATATTCATATGGTATCTTCTTTTCTTATAGAGGCTCACAACACAGTGTTTATTTTCTAATGTGCTCAGTTCTACAATAAGGATACCAGGGCTGTGTTAGATGCTAGTCATAATGTGGTGATTAGACTAGACTCTGAATTCATCGACAAAGTGTTCATGTGTCCTTCTGCTACTGAAGTATTAAAGCTCAATTTTATTAAATCACAAAGGGAGTATGACAAATATCTTGAAAGAGTGAAGAAAGTAATCTATAATAAATGGCTCAAGACTCCAAGGGCAAACTTGTCAAGATGGCCATAAAGCTTTCCAAGGAGTGATTTCATAGAAGAAGTCGGTGACCTGATCACCCTTTTCAGTAGGGTAAGAGGTTTACCTTCTTCCTCACTATTTCACGAATGGATGTACCCCTTCATTAAGATAATTCTTCAAGGCAAACAAGTCATTTTTTGGGGAGAACAAATCAACAATGCTCTACATGAGCAATTGATGAAGGTATCCACTACCTCCAAATTTTACATGAATTCATACCTAGTATATATTGCAACGTCAATGAGAACCTTCCCAGGTTTAACATCAGAAAAAGATAGGAGAGTAACCCCAGTATATCAATATTACTCTCAATTGACATTGAAGAGTTCTATCCATCATTTTAGGAGGCTAAATGATTCTTTATTCACATTATTTTTGTGTTTCTTTGATCCTCAATTAGAAAAAAAAAGAGTGTCAGGTGAACCTTGGACAGTTGTGAATGACTTCGAATGTATGTTCTTGCAATTTCTTTCTTTTTCTTATATGTGGGTTTGCTTTTTCTGAGGTCATCTTTATATGCTTCCAAGATTCCTTTTAGACAAAATAGTCTTGATGGAGCTATGTAGGCAAATTATTGTCATACGCAATAAGCAGATGGAACTTAAGAAACCCAATTTTAGGTTCTCGATTGAAATTGGCAGGTTCTTAGTATTGACTGCTGGAAAAGCTAGAGTTATTGAGACTAAAATGCAACTCACAACCATGAAGCATTTCAAAAGGAAACTAAACTTTGACTACAGAGGCGTAGAGGACATAATCAGGAGGAAGACCAATTTCATGAGCCTATGATCAAAGATGTTTGGGTTGATTTGAGGATTGCAGAAGATGTCAGAAAAATGAAGTACAGTAGATTGTCTCTTGAGCAGATAGAATATCTGCGACTTGTTGATATCCCTAAGAATCTAGTGGATGATGAAGATTTGATTGAAAATAGATACCATGCTTAATAGATGATCAATACCCCTCTTCCCCTTACCCAATGGTCTCAGGAGTTGACTTCTTTGAGGAAAAGATTCAAACTAATATTGGCAAACACCAATGATTGGTTAGCGAATAAGGGAATCACCTTAAAAGAGTTCATCATAGGATCCTAAGCTAAATTTTAAGAGGAAATAAAGAGAAAGGCAAAAAATAAGATGAAGAATAAAAGTGATGTCCCTACTTCTGATAGGCTACATAAGCCTAGGATCATCTTTGTGACAAAGAAGTCACAAGTTGTAAAAACAAAGCCAGGAACAACAGATATGGAGGTTGAAAAGAAAAGCATCAAAGAACCAATAGTGGAGAAAATGGAGACTAATGATAGGCCCATAGATCAATAAGAAAAGAAAACTATGTCTCTACAAGAAGGTGTACAACCAGAAACAAGAATTTCTTCTTCCTCACCTAGCACACATGTTGTAACTCCTTCACCTATTTCTCCAATCAATGTTCCCTCTTCTAGAGTAGCCTCTCCTTCTAAAATTATTTTTGATAACCCTCAAGGTGCTTCTAGAGATATTCTTCATTCCTCAGGGTCAATCCCCAGTTTGTCATCTCCATCTTTTGATATCAGAGATAGTTCTACTTTCAATCATTCAGCAGAAGGTGCAGTTCTTATTGATATTCTGCGCATTATTTTCACCACCAGTGCAGGTGCAACTCCAATAACACCCACCATGGAGATTGATACTAATGTAAGTACTTCTGCTCTCCCATTTTAGTTGTCGACTTATATGCCCAAAAGGAAAAAATAGGCCATCTCCCCAGATGACTTTGATTTCAATAAAATGGTGCCAATAAAAGTCAAGACTCCCCAAAAGCCAGAAATTCTTTCAAAGATGATTGAGGATAAAGGGCACAAATTTTTAGAAATAGAAAAACCTTCAAGGATGCAACTCTTGAAAATTTTGATGTAAATGACTACTCTATCTCTCGAATTAAGTTAGGAAAGATAACTCATGAAAGTGCTAAGAGCGATATGCAGTCAGTTATGGACATTTTGGTTCAGAAGTTTGATAGAGAGAGAGAAATGAAGGACCATTATAAAGCAATAGTGGAACAACTGAATGCAATAATAAGGAAAATAACTCACTCTAGAAATGGTAACTCCAAAGGCTATCTCCATAGATGACCTCATGATTCAGACAATAGAAAGGACCTATCTCAAGGGAAAAGTACTTGGACAAGATGCATACACAAGGAATTTCCTTATTCATAGAGTTGTCTTAGAAAATATGTAATATGAGGAAAGTGAGATCAGAAATGGATGATCTTATCAATATCATTTTTCAGGATATTGAAAGCATAAAAAAGTATTTTGACAAGTGGATGGATATGAAGAAGTTGAAAATAAGCACCCTAGTATCAATTGGCATCATTGCTGATAAAGACTCTTATACTGAAACTAAAGAAGTATTAATATATAGGAGTTGGGTGCTTAAGGAATTGATCAACGACCTTGAATCATCAAAGGATCTCAGTGAACAAAGCAACATCAATCTTTTGCATAAATTAGAGGAGCTGCCTTGCAAGTTTACATTGCAAGACAACCAATTCCTTTCAGTAGAAGAAATGGTTCAAAAATTTAAAGGTATGTTCTGAAAGGAATTTGAAGATAAACCATTCTCGGTAGCCTCTGTGGACAATATATTGGATAATCAGCTAACTGTAGATAATCTAAAAACTAGGTTAACTAGTCATGCAAAATCGATCA
The DNA here is from genome assembly GCA_037957365.1 of Torreya grandis. Lineage (NCBI taxonomy): Eukaryota > Viridiplantae > Streptophyta > Pinopsida > Cupressales > Taxaceae > Torreya > Torreya grandis. The sequence goes on along the minus strand of JARHVA010000169.1, from coordinate 5,061,517 downwards.
CAATAGTAAGAGATGTCATAGTCAGGGCGAAGATGATTTTTAAGAATACTGTTACTCTAGACAGTATCGAGATACAAACAGCTATCACCATGTACGATGCTCACTTAAAGAAAGATGGGAATACAAATTGAATCAACTTTCCTTTGATTTAATTTCCATTTTTTCAAATGCACTTTTATAACCACTTTGGACATTGGCACATGTACTTTTGTCATGTGTAATTACATGTAAAAATATGAAAATTCTAAAGTCAACAAAGAATCCTACCTTTGACTAGGTCAAAATATTTAAATATTTTCTAAATCCTCAAGGCCTCTCCGTAGAAATAAAGAGAGCCTCTTTTGTACGAAGGATCTTTTGGTGATTAGAAGCAAAAACTCTGCCCAAATTGAGATGCCTTTTCAGACTTTGAGCTCAGATTGTAAATCATATTTTCTTGAATGAATGAGAAAGTGGGTGACTTTTCAAACTTTACATTGGAATAACTTGTGTTATTTAGGAAATTGTTCTTACGTCCTTTTTCCTAATAATATATCATCTATTTGATTAAATAAGCAGAGTGTGTGAAAATTATCTAGAAGATGTTCTGAAGTTAATCATGAAGACTTTGTGATGCTATAATTACCTTTAGTTTGTGTTTTTTTATGTTTTAGTGAAAAATGTATTAGAAAGGCTTTGTACTTCTTTTATCCTTTATGATTTTATACTCTGTTGTAGTTTTTGGTAGAGATTTTGAGCTGCACTTCATTCTACTGTTATATACATTATAAATCAATAAGGGAAGCAATGAAAGACTTTGTGCTTTCATGAGTTTCTCATGGATCCAGTTACTATCTAGGAAGTTTTTCTACTGTTTATTGGACATCATTTCTGAAAGAAGAGGATTGCTTTTAGTTATTACATAAGAATTTTCTTTTATCTTGTGAACATCATCTCTGAAAAAAGATGGATGGTATGATCTCACCCGTGAGTGTATTTTCAAGTTATATTAGTATATTATAGTTTATAAGGAGCCTCCCCTTGCTGAGAGGAGAGATTTATCTCATTATGCTGTGGTTGATATATCCATTCATCCTTTAGTTAGTTGATGACAAAATATTCACCCAACAGTTTTTGGCAACTCCACTGGGGACACGAATGCGCACTTTGAATCTTCAAGCTTCAAATTGAAGCATTTATAGTCTTTTTTTATTTTACACTCTGGCAAATCCATCGTACATGCGAAGCCAGAGATCTCAAGGTATTGTTGATCTTGTATTCAAGTTGGTGAAATGAAATAACTTTGAGATTATACCTCTGCCATCTCGCCTTCAACATACCAGGAGTTTTTCTTTTACCAACATCAGATCTCCAATACCAGATGAAACTTCTATTCTTAGTGCTAGTAGAATTTTGTTTGTACTTACCCCACCAAGGTTTATTATCCCTCCTTTTAATCATCATATCATGGCAGCCCAAGGTCCTTGGGGAAACACTTTTGGTCCTCTCAATCTAACCCCACTTTTACATGAATTGCCTCATAATTCGAGAAAGAATTTCCTCAAATTCTATAGTGATGGGAAAATTCATCCTGATTAGCATATTACTGCTTTATGCATAGCATGTGGTGTGTTAGGTGTTGAATACGAAGATATAGTGGTGAGACTGTAGAAAATTTGTAAGGTGCTATTGCAGATTAGTTTTATTACCTTCAAGCTCAGACTATAACTAATTGGGACACTCTCAAGGCTAGGTTTGAGGCTAGATTTAAACCTAAAAAATATGCACATGCCTTGTTGGCTCAGCTTACACAAATGAAGAAGGAACCCCATGAGCCTATGCGAGATTTCATTGCTAAATTCAATAAGTTGAAGAATAGAATTCCTATAATTGCTCAGCCAACACCAGAGAATGTTACGTGCTTTTTCATCAACTCTCAACTTCTTGAAGTAAGTTTTTTGTTGAGGCAGGCTGGCCCTATGGATCTTTGTACAACCTAAAATTTGGCTACCGAGGTTGAAGATGATCTTATTCTGGCAAGTAAGATTAGAAAAGATTCTAATAAAAATAAATTTTTCTCATCTGCTGAAAGTTTTTCTACGAGCACCACAGACCCTATGGTGCAAAAGTTGGCAAATAAATTACTAGCTTTGAAAAGGCAAATGTCGTAAGGTATGTCTGCTACTCCTTATCAAGAGATGCCAAGAAGGACATTTCCCAATCATTCACATCAAGGCAGTGTTGCTAAAAATCAAGGACAAGCCAACTGTCTTCCTTCCACATAGGGGAAGCTCACCATTGAAGCAACACCGATCAACTTAGCAGTTAGTTATCATGAAGCTAAACATGATCTTTTTTTCTAACCTAAATTTGACCAAGAAGATAACACTAATCTCTTTGCAGAAGGAGAAGAATAATTAGCTAGCGACTCCAATATTGGTTTTTTGTAATACCAAGATGAAGCTAAGAAAAAAAGAGAAGTGTTTGATGGATCATATGTTGTCTTTACTAGGTCCCAAAATCAATCGACTCAATAAGTTGATAAAGGAAAGATGGGAGAAGAACCTATGCCATAAGTTTTGATTGCTAAATGGGGGACTTCATTGCCTTTCCAATCAAAGGACCCAGTGACCAATAGAAAAGTAAGTACCTCAAACTATCATGTACCTTCTGCTTCTATTTCTTAGACCAATGCCACACCTAATAAAGATTAGTATGATGTAATTCCTTCATGTATTTCTAGTTCATTCCAATTATTTGACATAATTGATCATGCTAGAAAGACCAATATTCAAATGACCAAAGTTGAGTACTTGCGAGCCAATTTTGAACAGTTTGATAGGTTGGCAGAATACATAAAAAAATAAAATCATCCCTACAGGACAAGATTTTCCAAAGATGACTCATGATTATTCAAAGAACAAATCCACTTAGATTAATTTTGTTGCTACTCCTTTTGTTGCCCTTGGAAAAATAGAACCTTTCTATGTTTCCCTTTTGATAAATGGTCATAAATTGAGCAACTGTATAATAGACTCTGGCGCCTCTAAAAATGTTATGCCCTCTAAAGTATCAGATTATCTTGGTCTCACCTTAACTAAGACTTTTGGTAGATGCATCTCCATGAAAAACAAGCAAGTACCACTCCTGAGGCAAGTCAAAGATGCCCAATTTGTTTTCATAATTTTTCCAGATAAAAGGATTAAAATAATAGTCTTGGTAGATGATGTTTCAGCTTCCTATGGCATTCTGCTCAGATGAAATTTTTGCAAAGATTTAGGTGGAGAGTTGAATATGGATCTGTCTGAAGTAAGGCTTCCTGTTAAAGGTGTCATGAAATAATTGCTTCCTGAGAAAGAGTCAAAATATATTGTCACCCAAACATTAGATCTCAAAGCTCAAATTTTATTTGAATCATTAGGAATGGGTAACTACTTTATGATCACTGAAGATGTTTTTAGCTCATCAGATGAAAGTTATTTAAGTGACAATTCAAAAAATTTAGATAGAAAATCAAAAGAATTATTAGGGCAAAGTTCAGATAACCAAGAAACTTCTTTTACTAACAAAGAGAAATCTTAAAAAAAATCAAATTTTAATGATGTTTAGATTTTAAAATTTGATGGTAGTTGCTCTTCTACCAATTTTGGAGCCAAAATTGTCTTGATATCCCCTCAACACCGTTGAGTATGAATCTTTGCTACTTAGATTGAAAGCTACTCATGCTAAAGGTATTAAGATTTTTCATGCTCAGAGAGATGCTAAACTGGTGGTTTATTAGGTAAAGAATCTATACCAAACTAAAAATGAGAGGTTGCGACATTATTGCAATCTAGTATGGGATTGTATTGAAAGATTTAATGCTTTCAATATTTCTGTTGTGCCAATAGAATTCAATGATCGTGTAGATTCATTGGCTGTCTCTGTAACCCTCATGGTTCCCTATAAAAATTTCAAAGGGGACAAGTACACTATTGAGATGGTCTTTTGACTGAGTGTACTTGATAATGTCAATCATTAGCAGGTGTTTAATGATGATAATCAAATTATTTTTTTATAGAAAAGATGGACAGCTTTGAGGAGCTTTATTTTGAAGGTAGCGAATCTCTACCACAAAAATTAGTTCTTGAAATAAATTCAAAAACTGGTGAAGAGTTTCTTCAACTCAAGGGTAAAATTCTAAAAGATTTAGTTTCTCTTGAAAAGTAATTTGATAAGCATGACAGGTATGTCAAGTAGTAACAAATGGATTTAAATTCCTCCAAGGAGTTTGATCAAGTAAATTTGAGTACAACAGAAAATCCCAAAATGGTCAACATTGGGAATTGTTGCACTTCTAACAAAAAGCTCAAATTCGTTGCTCTTCTTCACCATTACATTGATGTTTTAGTGTATTCTTATGATGATCTTAAGTCCCTCGGCCCTAGAAAAATTTGGCATGAAATTCCTCTTAAAGTTGGGTCATTGCCTGACAAGTAGAAGCAAAGGAAATACAACCCCAAAATATCCGGTATTATCCTTTCTAAGATTCAAAAAATGTTGAATGCAAGAATTATTTTTTCAATCTATCATTCCACATGGATTGCTAACATAGTTCTGATGAGAAAAAAGAATAGAAAAATTCATATTTGTATTGATTTCAAAAACTTGAATCAATCTTCTCTAAAGGATAACTATCCCTTACCCATCATGGATCAAGTGTTGCAAAAAGTGACTGGTTCAGAAATATTATCAATGTTGGATGGTTTTTTTGGGTATAATCAATTGGAAGTCAATGAAATAGACCAACATAAAATCACTTTCACTACATTGTGGGGCACTTTTGCATATCACAAAATGCTTTTTGATTTGATCAATGCTGGTGCCACCTTTTAGAGAGCAATGAATCTTGTCTTCAGAGATGTAATAAGGAAGTTTCTTGTAATATATCTTGATGACTTGAGTATTTTTTCTAAACATCATCCTGATCATGTGCATCATTTACAACAAGTGTTGTTGTTGATAAAATGGAATTTCTCTTAATCCCAAGAAGTCAATTTTTGGGGTTACAAAAGGTAAACTTCTCGGTCACACTATATCCCGAGAAGGCATAAAAATTGACTCAAAAAGAGTCAAATCTATCCAAATTCTTACTCTTCCTTCTAGTAAGATTGCAGTTCATTCTTTCTTTGGAAAGGTGAATTTTCTACGAAGATTCATTCCAAAATTCGTAGAGAAGACTCGCCACATTATCGACATGATGAAGGGTAAAGCCACTTTCTATTGGACTGTAGAAGGCAAGTCAGCATTTGAAGATATCAAGAAAGTGATCACCCATGCCTCAATCCTCGTTTGCCTAGATTATACCAAAGACTGCGTAGTATACAGCTACTCTTCTGAACATACAGTTTCAACTATTTTGGTCCAACAAAGCAAAGAAGGTGTGGAATTTTTCATATCATTTAGGAGCTTCCCTCTCAAATCTCATGAATTGAAATATTTATACATAGATAAGCATGCTTATGCCGTGGTTAAGATAGTAAAGCATTTTATATTCTATATCTCGAATTCACATACTATTATTCTAGTGCCTGATACAACAATGAAGTCCATTCTAACTCAACAAGAGTTTGACACTAAAAGGGGCAATTGGATTGCTAAAATTTGGGAGTTTGATCTTGATATCAAACCTACCAAACTTGTGTAGATAAAAGGTCTTTGCCAACTGATTGCTAATAACATACCAAAAAAAATAAGACATGAAAGAACTAAGGTTGAAGACGTGTGTACAGTTTTCTTCGTCACTACTACTGATGAGTGGTATTCTAATATCGCTCATTTTATTACCTATGGTGAGTGTCCCACCGGTCTATCCTACAAAGAAAAATGGAATGTTAAGTCTAAGGTTGCTAACTATGTCCTATGGGACAATGGTTTGTACAAAAGAAGCCTTGATGGGGTGTTTCTTCATTGCATCGATAAGGTGCAACAAAGTAAACTTTTGGAGTCCTTCCATAATTTGGCTTGTGGAGGAAATCTTTCTACACCAGTGACAACTCATAAGATTCTACGAGCTAGATACTATTGGCCTACACTGTTTCAAGATGCGTACATTTAGGTATGTAGGTGTGAGTTGTGTCAACAGTTCATTGAGAAACCTAAATTGACTACATTACCCCTCAAGTCAGTAGTGATTGAAGAACCATTTCAACAATGGGCTATTGATTTCATTAGCATTGTGAACCTGTCATTGAGTGCTGGACATGACTATGTTCTCACCATGACATATTATTTTACCAAGTGGGTGGAAGCCATTCCAACCAAGTATGCTACTTCGGAAGTGGTATGTAATTTTCTTAAAAAAATATCTTCTCCTAATTTGGGGTCCCAACTAAGATTGTAATAGATAATGCTAGTTGTTTCTCTTCTCATGAGGTTACTAAGTTTTGCTACAATTGCAAGATTATTCTTTCTCACTCCTTTGACTATTATCTGCAAGGAAATGGTCAAGCAAAATCAAGCAACAAAAATCTGGTTACTATTATCAAGAAACTGATAGATGATAATCAAAGAAATTGGCATAAAGCATTGTTTGATGCTTTGTGGTATACAAGATTATACCCAAGAGGGTAATCGGTATGTCACCATTTCAACTTCTAAATGGTTTGAATGCAGAGATACCAATCACTCTGGAACTACTAGCACTAAAGGTGGCAAAGGCAATTACAGATCAAACTTTTAAAAATTCTATTGACAAAAGGATCATGTGCCTAACCGAACTAGATGAGCAACGAACCATGGTAGTGGACTGAATTATTGCACATCAAAATCAGGTAAAGAAACTCTTTGATAAAAGAATAAGGATTCATGATTTTTAGATTGGAGATGAAGTCTTGTTATGGGACAAGAGAAGAGAACCCAAAAGAATGCATGACAAATTTGATTCTTTATAGAGAGGTCCATTTACCATTCATTAGGTCTATGGTGAAAATAACTTCTTGCTAGGATATCAAGATGGAACACCATTCTCACTGCCTCATAGTGGGCAACATCTGAAACTCTTCAATCCTTGAAGTATTAGATGAGTTCATTTGTGCATTTGTATAGTCTTATGTTTATTTATTTTTATTTAGTTTTTCATGTCTTTTTCTTTCTTAGCTTGGCTCTATGGCCCAATGGCATGGATGAAGGCACTTAGAGACTGAATTCTACTCCCGTCGATCTTTTTAAAGTTTGATTGATAGAAGTTCTCCAACATGAGCCAACTGTTGTTCCCAAAATTAGCTACGCTTATTTTTGCAACAACCTTTATGAAACTTCTCTGTTTCACTCTAAGTTCATCATTCGAGACAAGTTTCTCTTAATCTCGAGTGTAATCAAGTAACTCCTTGAAAAGTTTGCAACCTTCCCTTATCATGATTTCTCTAAAAAAACATGAAAACTGTTGCAGCCTCGATGCGATCAGAATGTCAAAATTCGAATAAAATTCAAGGAGTTAGTGTTTTTGGTCATCATGCAAGGTCAACATTTTTTGCTGCCTTTGCATGATGTTTTTGTTTCCATGCAAAGGTGATGATTTTTGCCACCCTTGCATCTTTCTATGCGGAAGCGACAAAAATCACCACCCTTGCATTTTTTCAAGCATTTTCATTCAAGAGCGATGATTTTAGCTGCCCTTGCATTTTCTACCAATCATGCAAGGGTGACAAAAATTGCTATCCATGCATGATCTCAGTTTTCATTTGCAACATTTATGAATGCACACATTGAGTGGTTAGCATTGGCTTTAACCTTTTAAATGCTGATTTGAGCCTCATTTGGATCATTCCAAGTTGTTTGCTCCTCCTCCCTGCAACCAGTCGACCACATGAATGAGTGGGATTGTAATTTTTCTAGCTTCAAGCATTAGATTTTGATTTATTAGGTAGGTCTTGTGTTCTTCCCTCTTTTGTTTCTAGGTTTTCATTTTGTTCTTTCTCTCTTCTTTAAAGTTATGTTTTTCTCTCTTTTTTTTTTTAAGTTTTAGTTTTTCTTATTTTTCTTCCTCCCTCTCCTCCTCAAATGGGCCTAAAAACCCTAAAAATCCAAAAAAAAACCCTCGCTATTAGTGCAAGGGTAGAATTTTTTGCTGCCTTTACAAAAAATTGATTTACTAGGTGTAATAGAAATAAAAATTGTTGCCATTACATTAATCTGTTGCCCTATGTGCAAAGGCAATGATTTTTGCCACTTTTACACATGTTCTCTATGCCATGTGCATAGGCGACAATTTTTTTCCACCCTTACACATTGTCTACATGCAAAGGTGGTAAAAATTGCCACATGTGCACCAACAAACTAACCTTCCCCCATATGCAAGGGTGGCAATTTTTACCACCCCTACATACATTTTCTCAGAAATCCTAACTCTGGGAAATTTTGAAATTTTATTTTTTTGAGCCCACGTCCCTTTGACTTTTCGGTCTACTCCTGCCTTAGCCCTTTCAAGCACATTTCCATGGTCATGATCACCAACATGCAGTTTTCTTAGATTGCCAATTTTTTCCTTGATTATACGATCATGATTCTTGTTATAGTTTCTCTCAAGGATCCTTCTTCATCAACATCTTTTTGACAATAACTCTTCCAGATGACTGAGGTTTCTCTAAAAAAGTTGAAGATAATGAAGTACAAGTATCAAGATGTTTTTCTAATCACTTTAGTTACTTCTAATGTTGATGACATTAGGGATACAGAGATCGGTCATGTAGATATGGCTGAGTTCATAGAAAGAACTAGATCAAGCAATCCCAACCATGAAATGAAGAAGATAATCAAGAGCAATATTCATCTGATATCTTCTTTTTGTGTAGCAGCTCACAACATAGAGTTGGTTCTCTAGTGCACTCATTTCTACAATAAAGATATCAGGGCTGTGTTAGATGCTAGTGGTAATATGATGATTAGACTAGACTCTGAATTAATTGACAAAGTGTTCATGTGTCCTCCCGCTACTGAAGTATTAAATATCGATTTTGTTGAAGCACAAAGGGAGTATGACAAAGATCCCAAAAGAGCAAATAAAGTAATCAATAATAGATGGTTCAAGACTCCAAGGGCAAACTTGTCAAGATGGCCATGGAGCTTTCCAAGGAGTGATTTCATAGAAGAAGTCGATGACCTGATCACCCTTCTCAGCAGGGTAAGAGATTTACCTTCTTCCTTAATATTTCATGAATGAATGTACCCTTTCATTAAGATAATTTTCCAAGGTAAACAAGTCATTTTCTTGGAAGAATAAATTATCAATGCTCTGCATGAGCAATTGATGAAGGTATCCACTACATTCAAATTCTACATGACTTCATACCTAGTATATATTGTGATGTCAATGAGAACCTTATCAAGTTTAACATCAGAAGGAGATAGGAGAGTAACCCTAATATATCAATATTACTCTCAATTGACATTGAAGGGTTCTATCCATCATTTTATGAGGGTAAATGATGCTTTCTTCATAGTATTTTTGTGTCTCTTTGTTCCCCAATTAGAATAGAAAAGAGTGTCAGATGAAGTCTGGACAGTTGTGAATGATTTCAAATGTATGTTCTTATAATTTCCTTCTTTTTTTATATGCGTGTTGGCTTTTTCCAAGGTCATCCTTATATGCTTCCAAGATTCCATTCAAATAAAATGGTCTTGATGGAGCTATGTAGGCAAATTATTGTCATACATAATAAGCAAATAGAACTCAAGAAACTCGATTTCAGGTTCTCGATTGAAATTGGTAGGTTCTCAGTATTGACCGCTGGAAAAGCTAGAGTTATGGAGACTAAAATGCAACTCGTAACCATGAAACATTTCAAAAGGAGACCAAACTTTGACTACAGAGGTGTAAATGACATAATCAGGAGGTAGACCCAGTTTCACGAGCCTATGATCGAAGATGTTTGGGTTGATTTGAGGACTATAGAAGACGTAAAAAAATTGGACTACTATAGATTGTCTCTTGAGCAGATAGAATATTTGGGACTCACTGATATCCCTGAGAATCTAGTGGATGACAAGGATTTGATCAATAATATATACCATGCTAAACATATCACCAATACCCCTCTTCCCCTAACCCAATGGTCTCAAAAGGAGTTGACTTCTTTGAGGAAAATATTCAAACTAATATTGGAAAACACCAATGATTGGTTAGCGAATAAGGTAATTACCTGGAAAGATTTCATCACAGGATTAGAAACTAAATTTCAAGAGGAAACAAGGAGAAGGGAAGAAAATAGGATGAAGAATAAAATTGATGTCCCTGCTTCTGATAGGCCACATAAGCTTATGATCATCTTCGTGACAAAGAAGTCATAAGTTGTAGAAAAAGAGCCAAGAACAACAGATATGGAGGTTGAAAAACAAAGCACTAAAGAAATAACAGTGGAACAAATGGAGACTGATGATAGGCCCATAAATCAACAAGAAAATGAAACTCTGTCTCTGTAAGAAGGTGTATAGATAGAAACAAGAATTTCTTCTTTCATGCCTAACACACTTGTTGTAACTCCACCTATTTCTCCAATCAGTGTTCCCTCTTCTAGAGCAACCTCTCCTTCCAAAATTATTTTTGATGACCCTCAAGGTGATTCTGGAGATATTATTCATTCTTCAGGGTTAAATCTCAGTTTGTCATCTCTGTCTTTTGATATTGAAGATAGTTCTGCTTTCGATCATTCAGTAGAAGGTGTAGTTCTTACTGATACTCCACCCATTATTTCCACCATCGGTGCAAGTGTAACTCCAATAACGCCTGCCATGGAGATTGATACTAATATAAGTACTTCTGCCCTCCCACCTTGGTTGTCAACTTATACGCCCAAAAGGAAAAAATAGGCCATCTCCCCAGATGACTTTGATTTCAATAAAATGGTGTCAGTAAAAGTTAAGACTCCCAAAAACCCAAAAATTCTTTCAAAGATGATTGAGGATAAAGGGCACAAATTTTTGAAAATAATAAAACCTCCACAGGATGTAACTCTTAAATTTTTTGATGTAAATGACTACTCTATCTCTCGAATTGAGTTAGGAAAGGTAACTCATGAAAGCGCTAAGAGCGATATGCAGTTAACTATGGACATCTTGGTTTAGAAGTTTGACAGAGAGAGAGAAATAAAGGACCATTATAAAGCAATTGTTGAACAATTGATTGCGGTAATAAGGAGAATAACTTTCATTTTAGAAACAGTAACTCCAGAGGCTATCTCCATAGATGACCCTATGATTTAGAAATCAGAAAGGACCTATTTCAAGGGAAAATTACTTAGACAAGATGCATGCACAAGGAATTTCTTTGCTCACAGAGTTGTCTGAGAAAATAGGTAAGATGAGGAAAGTGAGAGCAAAAATAGATGTTCTTATCAATATCATTTCTCAAGATATTGAAATCATAAAAAAGTATCTTGACAGGTGGATAGATATGAAGAAGTTGAAAATAAGCACCCTAGTATCAATTGGTGTCATTACTGATAGAGACTCTTATACTAAAACTAAAGAAGCATTGATATATAGGATTTGGGTGCTTAAGGAATTGATCAGTGACCTTGAATCATCAAAGGACCTCAGTGAACAAAGTGACATCAATCTTTTGCATAAATTGGAAGAGCTACCTTGCAAGCTTATATTGCAAGGCAACCAATTCCTTTCAGTAGAAGAAATGGTTCAAAAATTTAAAGGTAAGTTTTGAAAGGAATTTGAAGATAAACCATTCTCGGTAGCCTCTATGGATAATATACTAGATAATCAGTTAACTCTGGATAATCTAAAAACCAGGTTAACTAGTCATGCAAAGTTGGTCACAACAGTGAGAGATGCCATAGTCGGGGTGAAGATGATTTTCAAGAATACTGTTACTCCAGACAGTATCAGGATACAATTAGCTATCACCATGTACGATGCTCATGTAAAGAAAGATGGGAATACAAATTGAATCAACTTTCCTTTGATTTAATTTCCATTTTTTCAAATGCACTTTTGTAACCACTTTGAACATTGACACATGTACTTTTATCATGTGTAATTACATGTAAAAATATGGAAAGTCCAAAGTCAACAAAGACTCCTACCTTTGACTAGGTCAAAATATTTAAGTCTTTTCTAAATTCTTAAGGCCTCTCGCTATAAATAAAGAGAGCCTCTTTTCTAAGAAGGATCTTTTGATGATTAGAAGCAAAAACTCTGCCCAAATTGAGATGCCTTTTGAGACTTTGAGCTCAGATTGTAAATCATATTTTCTTGAATGAATGAGAAAGTGGGTGAATTTTCAAACTTTGTGTTGAAATAGCTTGTGTTATTTAAGAAATTGTTCTTATGTCCTTTTTTCTAATAATATCTCATCTATTTGATTAAATAAGCAGAGTGTGTGAAAATTATCTAGAAGATGTTCTGAAGTTAATTATGAAGACTTTGTGCTACTATAATTACCTTTAGTTTGTGTTTTTTTTAATGTTTTAGTGAAAAGGGTATTAGAAAGGCTTTGTACTACTTTTATCTTTTGTGATCTTATACTCTGTTGTAGTTTTTGGTGGAGATTTTGAGCTGCACTTCATTCTACTATTATATACGTTATAAATCAATAAGGGAAGCAATAAAAGACTTAGTGCTTTCGTGGGTTTCTCGTGGATCTAGTTACTACCCAGGAAGTTTTCCTACTATTTACTGGACATCATTTCTGAAAGAAGAGGATTGGTTTCAGTTATTACACAAGAATTTTCCTTTATCTTGTGAACATCATCTCTGAAAAAAGAGAGATGGATGGTATGATCTCACCCCTGAGTCTATTTTCAATTTATATTAGTATATTATAGTTTATAGGGAGCCTCTCCTTGATGAGAGGAGAGATTTATCTCATTATGCTGTGGTTGATATACCCATTTTGCCTTCAGTTAGTTGACAAAATATTCACCCAATAGATTCAATTTATGTATGTTCATTGGGTGATTCCTTGCACATTCTTCTTGAATTCATCCATATTCATATATCAACATTGTCATCATGGTTTTTATCATTGGTACATTATTTTTAATTATTTATTGGATCACGTGCCAATCTTTATGCATATTTTGGCTAAATTTTTATGGTGTTCTATCATGATGCATACCTTCACATACTACAAAAAAAGTAAGTTTGGAAAGTCTTACAAATAAGTAGCCATGATATATCTCCTTAGCACCTGATAAATTATTGATCCACCCAAATCATGTCTCACATACAAAGTAATTAAATCACAAAATAATTTTAATCCTTGCTAGTTAGGATGTGCATTTCCATTAGGTTGCACAAATTCATCTTTCTCTTTTGTACCTAGTTTACATCATATTTGCCATAATTAGGGTACAATGATTATAACCGCCTCTAAGAAAAATATTGTATACTATCCCACCTATGCTACCAATGATTCTAATCTCTTTTGGGTAAATCATTATGTATCATCCCCCCCACTAAGCCAATGATTATTACCACCTATGGGAAAATCATTGTGTTTTGATATAGAGGTGAATTATTATAACCGCCTTTGGGCAAATCATTATCATTTTTCTACCCAAATTGGGCATGTTATCTTTGTGATAATGCTTATAAACACCTTTGGGCAAACCATTATCTTTATTCTCCCAACTGGGGTATTTTTATAAACTACCAATGATTATAACTGCATGTGGGAAAATCATTGTTTTCCCTTTCAAATGATTATAACTACCTTTGGGAAAATTATCCTCTTGTTACCCTAATCATTTTTCAATGATTATAACCACATTTTGGCAAATCATTACCTTTTTTATCCTACCTAAACTGATGATTATGATCGTTTATGGGAAAATCATCCTATTTATCTGCCCACCTGGGGAAGCTTTATATGCCACTGATTATAACTGCCTATGGGCAAATCAATCTTTTCTACGCCATTTTACATTTTGGTCCCATCATTTCATTCTTTTGAGGGACCAATCACTAAACCCTTTGCCTACTGCTCCCTTTAGGGGGCATATATAGTTCATCTATTGACATTGAAGTCATAGACATATATGACCTTTTCATTCTTTGAGAAGACATTATTATGCTTCTAGCTTGTAGTGCCTTACCAAATAAGGGCAAATTGTAGACACCTAAAATTGGCCACAACTGACCTTTGATCGAATTTCAAATTGATTCTTACTAACCATTATAAATTAAGCCTAAGAATCACTAAATTCCCCAAATTTACTTGCACATCATTTATCAAAGCTTAGAATCACACTTAGACATCCCTAATTGGGGTATTCTATCGTATACAATAATAACCTCTAACAGATTCATCCCTAATCACCTTATGGCATCACAATAATCAATTTATCCTATGGACCTATTAAGTGGGGCACTTGCACACTTAAATCAAATCTTGGAAATGCGAAAAGGCTAATCAGAATTAGTTAAAAATGTAAACCAAATTAAATGACTAGTTGAATTATCCATTTGAAATTAATGAATATATAAAAAAGGAAATTCAAAAATTCAAAATATCCTAACCTTTCATGATTGCCTTTATGAGTTGTCAATATCTTTGAAAATATCCTAAAATATCTATTTTAGAGAGCCATGCCTATTAATTGCAAATCATAATTACTTGACAACTATTAACTCTACTGGGGTTAGATTTGACTCATTTAGATTAGGTTTAAACCCATTTCAAGCTTTAACTCAACCCTAACTCACCTTGGGTGAGACTTAATCTCTTAGCCTATAAATACAAGGCCATGCCAATTGTATTTGAAGCTCTCATAAGCCAATGTTATAATGCAAATTTGGAGAGAAACATAAGTTATTTTATTTCAAGTAGTGTTATAATGCCAATATCTTGAACCAAGCAACCACAAGCCACATTAAAGCCAATGGTGCCAATGAGAGAAGGAGCCAACAAGCTTCATTTGCCAAAAAATTCTTAATGGACAAGTTGAATAAGCCACTCAATAAAGCATTTAGAGCTCTCAAGGAAGGCAAAGAATTTGTGTCTTTTAAGTTTTAATAGTGCTTTCATCTAGCTTTTATTACTGCGCTCTCCCTAAGTTTTAGTCTAGGAATGTAAGTGTTAGTGTGTTTTTTATTTGAGTTTTGTTGCTTAAACTAACCCTATACTAACCTCTCTTATTGTATTTCTATGATCACAAATGGCACACCAAGTGGGACATGCACCCCATGACGTTGCTCCTAAGGCCATTAAGAGCACTCTACTAACGATTTTCATGTAAAAATTTGAGCTTGTTGATAAAAAATGTGAAAATTGAAGGCCAATGGACATTTTTCTAAGAGTCATTAAGTTGTCTTGTCTAGTCATGGTTGTTCTCTTTGGAGTCGAGATATTGTGATAATATTACAATTCAAATAATTACGGTTTTGTCTCTATTTTTGCATTTTTGCATCTAACTGTTAGAGTTTTTGCTAATTATTTACTAACTACAAGAATTTTTTTGATATTGCATTATCATGACTGTGACAGTCATAATATCATAATACCATGACTTTGCAAGTCATGATATCACCAAATAATTAGCGATATTACATCTTGACCACTAGTGGTTAAGCTGACTATTTTGGGTTAAGTTATAATATCATGACTCTTAGAGTAGTAATATTAACTTGTGTTTAGTGATTTTACCACTAGAGTAGTGATATTATGTTTTATGCTCTATTTTCCCACAAATTATGGTATTTCATTGATAGTTGCATTTTTGCAAAGTTGTGGTTTTGCTCTGTGTTCTACAATTTTGCACTGTGTTTCTGAGAGCTAGATTTGGGAAGGGATTTGATCATTCATAAAGTGATTATAAGCAGAAAGACTTTCTAACATGTTTTGAAGGACCCAAAGGCCACAAAGATACATTTAAAACACTCTTCACTTACAAATTTAACATTTGAAATTGGTGTTTTAATAATCTTTTTGTTTACATCATTTTTATTTTATCAAAAATTTTGACAAACAAATGATAAGGGGATGAAACTTCACAACACATCTCATTTTGGTGATTAAAATTAACTCTCGCACTAGATAAATACTCTTAAGAGTTTTAATTTTATCACTTGTTTGTTGAAGTTGTTTATTTTTATGTAAAATGATTGATGTATGTATGCTCTCCCCCCATCCCCTTTAGGAAACTCAAGTGATCATAAGCGATCACTCATTACCTGGATCACTTTAGTCCAAAATCATGAAAATAAATTTCATTTAGTCCTTCCTCAAATCCATATGATTTGGGTGATCCAAATGCATCCTTAAAGTTTTTTCACTTATCTTTTATTTTTATGCATTTTAGCTTGTGAGCAGGTATTCATCACCTTCTCATAGGTTCTCTAGGGAAGTGTTGACCTAGGAATTAATCTCTCAACGTCATTTCAACCCCAATATACGGTGGGGTATATAAATTAAGGTTGAATTACTGGGATGTTTATTTGAATGGTTAAACAAGCTCTGTTAGTAAGATACTACCTCAGACGACAGGGGCAACTCGAACATTGCATTACATTGAGTAAATGATAGATGTAGTGGTTGTGAAAAGGAAAAGACCATTTCACAACAATCTAGTTGATGTGAATCGAAATGATGTCAGCAGATCTTGTGTTATTCACACTTGGGATAATCTAGAAATGTGCAAAAATTGATAGATAAAACAACTCTACTTGCCAAAGACATATTATTGATGCAGGGCGAGTAGCCCAAAGTTCCATGTCATAATACAAACTCTTGGGAGAAGAGGGGGCCTAAAAAATTTAATTTTCATGCACTTTTATTTTTAGATTAACACTTAAAATCCTCCCAAGAGCGAGTATATTGATGGAATTTGACAGTATTATGCAACCTTGTCAGTTTTAGGATCTAGGATGTTACACTCACGTGTTTTATGTCATTTTATCATTTATTGCATGATTTTGAGTTTAAAATATTTTTTTATCTTACCACGATCAAATGAGTCTTATGTATACATCACTTCTTTATTTAACGAGGTGCTACACTGGCCATTTGAAACCATACCTTTGCCTTGGTCTTTTTTACAAATCTTTGTGTGTGTCTTTTGATTGGAAAGGGTAACATTACATTGCCTAATTCATTTAAAGTTTTATACCTTGGAGTCTTAAAACCAACCATTGATTGCATCTTTAGATCATGATAGCATCATTACATTGCTTGAATCATTTGATAGACTTGTTTGCCTTATGTCCAAAATTCCATTTTTGAAACCAAAGCTTTGTATGCCTTTTGGATCTTTACCTAGTGCCGTTATGCCATTCAAATTTGTCTAGCTTTTTGTTTGATTCAAAGAAGCCTAGTTTTCTTAAGTTGAGTTTTTGATTAACCTTAACAATTTCAAATCCAAACATTGATTGATTTATACATATGCCTTGTGTAATTTGGGACTAGATATCGATTTTTCTCTTTTGGGATGTGCAACTTAGGCTAATTCTTTATTCTATTTGAAAGCTATTATTTATGCCTCTTTTTGGGAAAAATAATGTATATACATATTAATTTTGTTTCATGCCTTATGTCAATTGACCAAGTTCATGTTTGAAGTCGAGTGCCTAGTTTATGCTAAAGTGTTTTAGATTCGTTAGATTAAATCTCTAACCTTATTTTTAATGCTAGATTTTGTGCCTTTTCTAAAAGTCTTAGCATATGTGTGTGTTGAGCCTAGCTTTTATGTCATGTTTGACAAAAATGCTTAACAACTTTTATTTTCTTAGCTTAGACTTATTTGGAACACTTTGTGCTTAGAGTTTGGTATTTTAGTTTTATTTTATCCACTTGACCTTTTGTGTGAGACATTTAACGTTAGACATTTGATGTTAGACTGTTTTATACCAAGTTTTTAGCATAGACCTTTTTGGAGATATAGATACATCCTTTTACCAAGTTAGACCAAATTTGAATCATTTGTCCTTTAGAAATTATTTTTCAAAGTTTATAGAACTCCAAGCCTTTTTCACATAAAATTTATCATTGATTGGAATATGTCTCACTATACTCGTAGAGGAGCCAAGTATAATCTGGGATATGGTAATGTGGTCACACAAGAAGACTTTGTGCAAGATATATATGGTGATGATGTATTTTGTGAGATGGATCCTTATCCACCTTACAACACTTAATCAAGGGAACAAAGGCAAGATCCTTTATCACACTATTTAGTTAACATGCCTTCATACTCAGAGTAGGACAAAGATCAAACAATGTAGTATCTAGCTAGCATACCATCGATTGCAAACTAAGTCCAACAATAACCATACTATGTGATGATGTCATTGACATATAATCCCTATTTTTTTGATCATTACTTGCTTACAAATAAGGAAAAAGTTTTAATTAAATACATAGAGGTAGGGGCCAAGTTTCTATTAGACATCCCCCACAAAAACCTAACAATTCCAGTTAGAGTGCCTTACAAAACACCTTACAACCAAAACATTGAACATGTTTCTTATAGCAATCCTCAAGATCTAGTGATGATGCCATATTAGGATGCATGTATGCTTGTCATAGGAGAAGGCCTCATGGAGGACCACTATATAGAGATGCAGATAACATACCAAACCTATTTAAACTTAGCACATAAATTTAATAACATGACCATGTCAAATGCTCCACTTATTGAGATAGCTCCTTCAATAGGAGTCTTAATCAAATTGACAAGCCAAGACAATTTAGGTATAGATCCATTCACATAAATAAATTCAGTATGAGACATATTCAATGCCCTAGCTATCAAAGAAGTGTTTACTACTTCTATGTAGACAAATGAGCCAAATACAATGGATAACACATAAGTGTCATCCAATACAGACCAAAGTGGTTTAACAATGACTAGCCCACAAGATGTGACTTTAGTTAACACTATGAGTAGTTCACAAAAACAAGGGTAGGAAATTATACCTTTCAACCAAAATAAACTACCTGTAATCCTCAACCAGCTACTTCTTTGAACATGCAATTGTAAGGATTAAATAGTCAAGTTCAAACTAGTGCTTTACATCAATAAAATGTGATGAATGTTACTCCACTAAAGTAGGTGATGACTAACATTTTACAATAATAGGCACAGTCCAATTTACCAACATAATATCAATCGAACATTCCTTCATCTCAACAGGGGCAACCAATGTTCCACCTTGTCGGTTAGTAACTAGTATACCTCTTTAGTCACAAACCAACATGTCTTCACAAACATTATCTAATAAAAAAAATATGTCTATTGGTGAGTGACAAATGTCAAATGCTCAATAAGAATCTACTCCACAACAAGTATTTATGCAATAAGTACCAATCAAATAATAATTTATTTTTGTTTCAAACATTCTACAAATTCAAAGGCAGAGCCTTGCTTCACAATAAGTTTTCCTTAATCAGTCAAGTTTGATTAGTCAAAAATAAGTCCCTATTCAATCTCAGTAGGCACAATACTTCACCCCAAGCCATATCTTTCCATCTCAACCATAATTCCCCTAAAACCAAGACTATATATCATACCCAAACCATAATATAGTATCATAATGCATGCAATCTCAAAAATTGCATCCTATTCTACAAATGCATATTCCTAGTCAATTCCCTAACCAATTAAATATTCCATAGAAAACCATAACTCCATTATACCACGATAAAAGTAATCTAATTTTGATCGCCAAACCTCAACCTCAGGCCAATGTTCCATCTAATTTCTTAGCATAAGAACTAAAGTGAAGGATGCAATTGCTACCATCCAAGTCAGGAAATAAACCATGAATACTAAGTTAGATGATGTGTGTTCCTACCCATTCAACATGGAGTATTTGTAAATACCACTTCCTCCAGGGTATGAACCACTGAAGTTTGAAAAATATAAGGGTAAAGGAGACCCAAAGGCCTATTTAATAGAATTATTTATTTCTTTCCAGCTAGTGGCTTATAGTGACATATAACGCATACTTTTATTTCCATAGAATCTAGTATGAAAAGGTTTGAAGTGGTTCCTAAAATTGTTAAAGAACTCAATATCTAATTTTGATGAACTTTTAGACAAATTTATGCAACATTTATTCTACAATATTGAACACAAGATTTCATTGGTACACTTGACTTAAGACAAACAGAAGGCTAGTGAAAGTTTCACAAGTTATCTACAATGATGGAGAACATTTGCTAGCTAATTCACCCATAATTTACTAGATAAACAATTAGACGTCATGTTTACCAAAAATTTGCATAATGAGATATCTTACCATCTAGAGCTACAATGTGCACATACCTTCAAGGAAATCATTAATAAAGGTTTGATAATTGAAAAGGCCCTTATTAACAAAGGGATTATCAAGCTTACATCATCAAATCAAAATAAAAATCAAAACTAAAGAAACAACCAAAATCAAAACCACAACCAAGTCCAATCCCAAGCATCACAACCAACCCAAGATAATAATTATGAAAATCCAAGCAATTTAATTGCAATAAGAATGTTGTTGGAAATGGAGTAATTGAGTCTTGATATTTCTAGATGGTGTAAACACCATCTTCTTAGCCTATGCTACAAATGCAAATTACTCCTCACCACAAACTAAATCAACAAGTACAACCTTCATAGTAGCTTAGACCAGCTCAACCAATGCATCAACCTTTGCCTTTGCAAACCCCTCCTCTATTGTAAAATGGGCCTATTTTTTGAGTTTTTAGTGACCTTGGAGAGCCTATTGAATTTGTGTTTTCCATGTTCATTGATGCTAATCTAATTAGTTGGCCAATACTAAAGAACTATCCTAAGGGCATTCCTTATCCAGATTGGTATAGACAAAATGAATTCTATGAATACCATCAGATTAATGGACATAATTTGTGTGATTGTGTGCAAATAAAGAACCTAATTCAAAATATGTTGGAAAATAGGGAGATAACATTAGATAATGGAGATTCTACATCCAATCAAAACTTGGGTATTTATCAAAACCCTTTTCCACAACATAATAACAACTAATGACAACAACATAGGCCAGAACAAAAGTAACAATAGTATTGACAATCGAGATAATGACAACAATATCAACAACAACAAAACTAATGCCAACCAAATGGATGGAACTATGGCTAGAATGATGATAAAAACCAACATACCTACCACATAGTTGCACATGAATATAAAAAAGTTGTAAGCCATGTTGCGAGAGGTTGCATTTTCACCATCTCCATCCATCCAAGACCAAGTACTAACTAAAAAGGACCATTGCTAATCTATCCCAACCAATAATCATATACCAATGATCTTTCCTTAACCTGGGACCACATATAGACATACCAAAAAATAGGGATTACTACTTTTAGACTTTATACCAATAACTCACTATTTCCCCATGACCACATACAAGTGCATTGACATCGAAACTTATCTTATCTGGCCCCCCTCCACCATCATTTTTTAGCGATGATGGTCCTATATCTTATCCTAATTGTGCAATCACAACTTGGTGGTCAAATATTACCATCTAAGGCCCATAACCATCTGCCACTACACCCATCCAATCCACCATTATGGATAGGAACAAGATATATACCATTATGTAGGATAATACATTCAATATTGTGGAATAACTATAAAATATGCTTGCACAGATTTCCATCTTAGATTTGTTGTGAATGTCAACCATCCACAAGAACATCTTGATAGAGTTCCTTGGCCAATCGTAGTTTCTAAATGACATAATCCTTGACAAATTTCAAGCTATTGTTGGGAATCTAGCCCTAGGCCATCAATTATCCTTTGACCAAAGTGATATGTCATCCCTTGGACCTCTTCATAACAATCCATTATACATCGAAGTTATCATAATATGGCACAAAGTGAAGCGTGTCCTCATAGATAATATATCAGGCCTAAATATTGTGTCTTTAAAGCTCATCAAGTATCTCTGATACACAACAACCAATCTCCAACTAGATAAAATCATAATCAAGGCCAACGACAATGAAGAGCATGAATTAAAAGGCACCATAAGTTTCCTAGTTATCATTGGTCCTTTGACCCATGATACACTACACCATGTGTTAGATCTCCATTTGTCATACAATTTGCTATTGGGTAGACCTTAGATATATAACATTCATGTAGTCCCATAAACATTACACTAGTGTATCAAGTTTTCCCATTCAGGCATGGAAGTCACCGTTCACTGAGATTTACAACCCTATGAACATTGTAAACATTTGGAGGCCGAGTATGAAAGCTATAACTATCATTTTGGCTTGTTTCTGATTTCAAAGAAGGACAAGGGGAAAAAATTCTTATTAATTTACTAGAGGCCAATTGCATTGACCTAGATACCCTTAATTCATCTTCTCATATGCTACCTCTTAAAATGTGCAATCATTTTACCATCACAAATAATGTCCGAAAAGAATACTTAAACCATGATACATTCTAAATTGCCAAGTTTACGCAAAAACCCAAGTTATATAGAAGACCTAAAGCTAAACACCTTGCATGGAATGACTATGAAAGGGAAAGGCCAAACTGCATAGTCTAATACCTATCATTTTCACACCAGCCACTAGCTAATAATAGGACCCACTAGTAGATGATGAATCATGGTTATATAATGACAAAATATCCAATTGTTATAAAAATTCCAAATACCCCATACCTAATAGGATCATAAAGAGGCATTCCTATAAAGTAGGAGGCCTAGAGCTAAATCAACAAGGAACACTTGAGCCAAATTTTACCACTTCATACAAAGGAACCTATGGTCTCATATTTAAACCACTTGGAGATGACCCCATGTACCTTATTCATGTTCCAATGCCAATGACTAGTGACGATGATACCGATAGAGAAGCAAAGTCTAATCATAGCCCTTAAAAATACCTGGTCAATACTAATCTATTTGATACAATTATCATTTATACCCTTAGACTAGTTATTCACCATAATCCACTTCCTTTATATCATCCTCAACTTATAGCCTGTGACTAACAAGAATCCACAGTGCTTGTAGATGAGTTTGAAAATGATGAGGCCTTTTGAAAAATTTTAGGCCTAAGGGACAATGTTCTATTGGGAAACCACAAACAAGGGTTCTCAATCAAACGAGATCTTGCAACCTATTTTTGAGAATGGGTGAATACCCTTAGCCACAAATAATTAAATAAAACATTGAGGTCCCAAAGTGCAAACTTATTTAAGGCACTTTTGGACCAGGGTAAAAGTAATGAAAAAGGCCAATTTTTTAGTGAAACCTTGTTTCAAGCACCATTAGATGGGGGTGTTCAACCTTCCTCAAACATAGCTCAGGAGACCACCAATGATTAACTTGCATATGGGTTCGAGTTTAGTTCTACTAAACAACATGCCTTCGATTAAATCACTCAAGATTTTCCAACAGTGTTTGTCACTTGGCCATACTTACCATTGGGAGATTTTGATTTATCTTGCCTAAGGGAAATTGAAGAGCCAATCCAAATAGGGGACTTTATTATTGCAAGCCAATTCCAATCATTATCAACCATTTTGGAAGATGGTTTGATTCTTATTGTGAAGGACACTATAAAATTCAACATCAGAATTCCAAATGACCTAAAATGGATCAAATTAGGTCCATACCTCACTGAGGAGGAATGTGACATCTTTACAGCCCTTTTGAGTGAATTTGTTAACATATTTGCTTGGGTATACTAAGACATGCCAGGGTTGGACCCCACCTTGGTTATACACAATTTTATTTTACATTTTGATGCCAATATTATGAAATAAAAATTGCACAAGATGCATCCTCACATTGTTGTATTAGTAAAGAAAGAGTTGGAAAAGATCTTAGAAGTGAGATATATTTGACTAATCGACTATTTAGAGTGGATGTTAAATATTATGCCAGTGATTAAAAAGCTAGAAGGAATCTTAATCTGCACTAATTTTAGAGATATAAACAAGGCCTACCCCAAGGATGAATTTCCTCTGCTAAACATTGATATGATATTTGACTCCATAGCTGGGTATGAAATGATTTTACTAATGGATGGATTCTCAGGATACAACTAGATTTAGATAGCACCATAAGACCAACATAAAACAACATTCACCACTTCATGGGGAATGTTTTGTTATTAGGTTATGCTATTTGGTCTCAAAAATGCTGAAGCCACATATCAAAGAGCCATGCCCATCATATTTCATGATATGATGCATGACATTGTTGAAGACTATGTTGATGGTATACTAGGTAAATAAAAAATAGGTCTAATCATCCAACAACACTATGAAGAATATTTGAGAGGCTACATGAATACAAGGTGAAATTCAATCCTAAGAAGTGTGTTTTTGGAGTTACTTCAGGCAAATTGCTTGGCTTCATTATGTCTTATAGGGGCATTGAAGTTACTTCAAGCAAAGTACAAGCCATTATCAAGATGCCTTCATCGTCCAATTTGAAGAAGCTCCATAGTTTGTAGGGAAAGATACACTCTATTAGACACTTCATTTCTTAGTTGGATGAATAATGTCATACATTTACACAATTATTAAATAAGGGTGTAACATTTGACTAGGATGATGAATGCAAGAAATATTTCCAACACCTCAAAGACTATCTTGCCAATCCACCTATTTTATTGCCACCAATGCTAGAAAAGTCATTCCTACTATACTTATCTATGATAGACAAAGCCTTGTGGGCACTTCTAGCTCAACATGATGATAATGGAAAAGAATATGTGTTATACTATCTAAGTTTTACACTGGTTGTGTATGAGCACAATTGTATTCCCATTGAAAAATCCTATTTAGCTATGGTCTTTGTAGCTCAGAAATTGCAACATTACATGTTAAACAATAAGACCATGGTCATTTAGAAAGTAGATCTACTTAAGTATCTACTATGCTAGATAACTTTATAAGGTTGCATGGCCAAATGGATCTTGCTTCTGAGTGAGTTCAAGATAGAATACATCAACCAAAAGGCTATCAAGGGACAAGTTCTTACAGATTAGCTTACTGAAGCTCCCCTTGCAGATACAAAAATTCTAACATTCCAATTCCTAGACAAGTCCATTATGACCATCATTGAAACACCTTTTGAGGAGAAAAACTAGAATTTTTATTTTGATGGATCATTCACAACACATGGATCAGAGGCAGGCCTTTTGTTTATTATACCATAGGGGGATCTAATCCCTAAATCATTTTGTATTAGCTTTCCTTGTAGCAACAACATAGTTGAATATGAATCACTTATTGTAGGGATTTGAGAGGTAGTACAATGGAATATTCAACATGTAAAGGTTTATGGTGATTCTTAGTTAATCATTAATCAAGTTATAAACTATTTTTAGACCAAAGATGACAAGCTGGTGCTATACAAGTCCATGCTCAACACTCTAAAACAATAGATTGCTGACATAAAGTTTGAATACATACCAAGGGAAAGTAATAGAATAGTAGATGCCATGGTCACCATTGGATCTTTGATTCATCATCCATACATGGAAAAAGAATATCAATTCCTCATTGAAAATATTCTAGCACAAGGTCACAAACCTTTCACCATCATAATGATATGTGATATTAGTGGTCCCAACTCTATATGGTATTCAGACCTTTATGCTTATCTTCATGACCACATTAGGCCACCCAAACTATCATGAAAACAAACCAAGGCCTTTACCTACCAAGCGTCATGATATACCTTACTTGGACCAACCCTTTATCACCATAGCTTTGATAGAACTCTGCTTTATTGTTTAACTTAGGTAGAATCAAAATTAACGTTATGAGAAGTGCATGAAGGAGTATGTGTAGCCCACACAAGTGGGGCTTTCCTATCCAAAAAAATCCTACGTACTGGGTACTATTGGCTAACTATGGATGCAAATGTAGTTGCATATATTAAAGAGTGTGATAAATGTCAAAGGCATGGCAATATGATTCATGCCCCATCTAAGACTTTGAAACCAATGCTTACACCATGGTTGTTTGCCACCTATGGATTTTATCTCGTTGGAAAGATTAACCCAACCTCATCTGATGGCCATAAACACATCCTTACCACTAAAAAACATTTCATTAAGTGGGTCAAAGCTATACCCTTCACTTATGTGACTAGAAAGCAAATTTCCAAATTCATTTTTAACCATTTCATCTACCTTTATGGTATCCCATTCAACATTATATCTGATAATGGTAGATCATTTAAGAATAAGGATGTAAAATCACCATGTGTTGAGAATAAAATTACTTTACATTTTTATATGACATATTACCCACAAGGTAATGGTCAGGATGAAGCATCCAACAAAACCATTGCCAACATCCTTAAAAATATTGTCAGTGATGCTGGCCATGATTGACACCTCTAACTATTTTATGTCTTCTAGGCATATTGCATCAATTACTATACCCCAATAGGAGCCACTCTATATTCCTTATTTATGGCACTGAGGCCATTCTTCCCATTGAGGTCAAGTTACCTTCTTTGTGTATCTCATTGAAACATGTCCTAGATGATGAAGAGTATCACATAGCTCACTTGAAAGAGCTAGAGTTGATGAAAAATGCATGGACATAGTCAATAATTTGCAATCATACTAGAACTAAATCCATGGCCACTATAGCCAGTGGGTCAAACAAAGAGAATTTGAGCTTGGTGATCTTATTCTTAAATAAAACCAACAAAATACCATGGATGAGAAGAAGCACAAGGGAAATTTCAAATCTAACAAGATAGGTCCGTACATCATTATTATAAACTATGGCTTTGTAGCATATAGTCTTGCTACACTAGATGGAGATGAACTTGATGAGCTGATGAACATTATACACCTCAAGCCTTACTTCATTTGAGAGACCTGGTGTATTGTCTATGAGGCCTATTTCCATTATACCATATTATCAACATTATTATTTGTACCATCCCATTATATCATATACCATATACCATTCTACCATACATTTCTTATCGATCAAGTTATTTTCACCCTCCCTAACCAACCCCTTTGACCTTGGTTCTGTTCACTTGGTTCCACACGACTGCTTTCAACAAGAAGATTCTAATCAAGTTTCAATAGTTGATTCAATATTATAGATAGAGACCATATTTTGGAATGATATGATAATGGTTTTCTAATTTCATCCTTAATTCCTTATTTCATTCTATCCCTATACTACTAATTATAACCACCTTTGAGAAAATCAGAGTACCAACTATCATGCTACTAATTATAACCGCCTATGGGAAAATTAGGAATAACACCTATTTATCATTCCTTAAAGTAACATCTTGCCATTCCTATGCCATACTATGTCATTTGCCTACTTTACCTATTTGTTTGAGATTCTGCTACTCTCTAGTCAGATTCCTCCACTATAAGGCAGAACTATAGTGACTTGAAGTCCCATCCTAGGACTATGTAGGCAGTGTTTAATTCATGTTGAGGTTAAATTATTCACCCATTTTCCATGCTATCACCAATTTACAAGCAATCTAACCATGCTCTCACCATTTTATGAGTTAAACCGTTTAATATCTCATCATTATCAAATGAGTTGAGATGCTCCAAATGTTTTAAAAACATTTACAAATAGATCTAGAAAATAAAAAATAGTGTCAATCAACCACTTCTTTACCTTAATGATTATGGGATCCCTATATATCTTAAAAGAAACCACTTAATTTCCCCATCCTTACTGTCCTATCATCCCACACTCTCACCATTTTATGAGACTATTTCCACATTCCTCTATAACACAATCATGTTTTCTTTCTCATCATTTTCTTCTATCCTATTTCCTCAGAGAACTACATTTGGCCTGAAGTTTTTTTTTGGATCTTGTATCTATAGAAATATTTAGGCAAAGACCACTTGCCTAGTGCATTTGGAGTCATCTCAGCCACCCCCTTCTTTTTCTTCCATTCCCGCCATTTTGTTTATTTGTTTCATTTTATTTGTTTTTGTTTCATTTTACTATCTTTGTTTTGTTTTGTTATTTATTTTCTTGGTGTTTTATTGGTTTGTTTGCTTGTTTGCCTATTTTTTTGATTTTATATTATGCCTTGATTCAGTTTATGTGCATTCATTAGGTGATTTTTTTCGCATTCTTGTTGAATCCATTCATATTCATACATCAACATTGCCATCATGGTTTTTATCATTGGTGTATTGTTTTCAATTATTTATTGGATTACATGTTAGTTCTTATACATATTTTGGCTAAGTTGTCATGGTTTTTTATCATGATACATACCATCATGTGCTACAATAAAAATCAGCTCATGAAGTCTTATAAGCAGTGCGGCCATGATATATCTCCTTGGCACGTGATAAATTCCTGATCTACCCAAATCATGTCTCACATAAGAGTAATTAAATCATA
Organism: Torreya grandis; assembly: GCA_037957365.1. Lineage (NCBI taxonomy): Eukaryota > Viridiplantae > Streptophyta > Pinopsida > Cupressales > Taxaceae > Torreya > Torreya grandis. The sequence goes on along the minus strand of JARHVA010000169.1, from coordinate 5,033,183 downwards.
GAATAATTTTAATCCTTGCTATTTAGGATGTACGTCTCCATACTAACAAGTTACACAAATTCATCTTTCTCTTCTATACCTAGTTGCCATCATATTTGCCATAATCAGGGTATAATGATTATAACTGCCTCTAGGCAAAGTATTGTATACTGTCCCACCTGTGATACCAATGATTCTAACCACCTTTGGGTAAATCATTGTGTATCATCCCAAACACTAAGCCAATTATTATCACCACCTATGGGCAAATCATTATGTTTCAATCTATTTGGAGGTTAATAATTATAACTACCTTTAGGCAAATCATTATCCTTCTTCTACCCAACTAGGGCATGTATTCATTATGATAATGTTTATAACCACCTTTGGACAAACTATTATATTTAACCACATAATTAGGGCATGTTTTTATCCTACTAATGATTATAACCACCTATGGGAAAATAATTGTTTTCCCTTTCAAATGATTATAACCGCCTTTGGGCAAATCATCTTTTTGTTACCCTAAGCTTTTTTCAATGATTATAACCACTTTTGGGCATATAATTACTTTTTTTGTCCCACCTAAGTTGATGATTATGACTGCCTATGGGTAAATCATCCTATTTGTCTACCCACATGGGGTAGCTCAATATACCACTGATTATAACTGCATTTGGGCAAATCAGTCTTTTCCACCCTATTTTACATTTTGGTCCCATCATTTCCTTCTTTTGAGGGATCGATCACTGAACCTTTTGCCTATCACTCCCTTGAGAGGGAATATATAGTTCATCCATTTCCATTCAAGTCATAGGCATATATGACCTTTTCATTCTTTGAGAAGATGTTACCATGCCTCCAACTTGTAATGCCTTCCCAAATAAGGGAAAACTATAGGCACATAAAATTGGCCATAATTGGCCTTCAATTGGACTTCAGCCTGATTTCTACCAAACATTACAAATTAATCCTAAGAATCATTAAACATCTCAAATTTCTTGCGCATCATTTATCAAATCTCATAATCACATTGAGACATCCCTAATTGGGGTATTATATTGTATGCAACAATAACCTCTCATAGATTTGTCCTTAATCGCCTTGTGGCATCACAACAGTCAATTTGGCGTATGAACCTATTAAGTAGGGCACTTGCACACTTAAATTAAATCTTGGAAATGTTAAAAGGCTAATCAAGATTAATTAAAAATCTAAACCAAATTAAATGCCTTATTGAATTATCCATTTGAAATTAATGAATATCTAAAAAAAATAATTCAAAAATTTAAAATATCATAGCCTTTCATATTGCCTTTATGAATTATCAACCTCTTTGAAAATATCCTAAAATATCTATTTTAGAGATCCATGCCTAGTAATTATAAATCATAATTACTTGATAACTATTAACTCTACTGAGGTTATATTTGACTCACCTAGGTTAGGTTTGAACCCATTCCAAACTTTAATTCAACCCTAACTCACCTTGGGTGAGAGTTAATTTCTAATCCTATAGATACAAGGCCATGCCAATTGAAGTTGAAGCTATCATAAGCCAAAGTTATAATGTAAAAATGGAGAGAGACGTAAGCTATTTTATTACAAGTAGTATTATAATGCCAAAATCTTGAGCCAAGCAATCACAAGCCACATCAACGCCAATGGTGCCAAGGAGAGAAGGAGCTAACAAACTTCATTTACGAAAAACTTCTTGATGCACAAGCTGAACAATCCACTCAATAAAGCATTTAGAGCTCCAAAGAAAGGTAAAGGCTCTATGTCTTTTAAGTTTTAATAGTGCTTTCATCTATCTTTTTTTACTAATCTTTCCTTAAGTTTTAGTCTAGAAGTGTAAGTGTTAGTGTGTTTTTTATTTGAGTTTTGTTTCTTAAACTAACACTATACTAACCTCTATTCTTGGATTCCTATGATCACAAATAACACACTCGATGGGACACACACCCTATGAAGTTGCTCCTAGGGCTTTTAAGATCACTCTATTAATTATTTTCATGTAAAAATTTGAGTTTGATAATCAAAATAGGTGAAAATTAAAGGCCAAAGAACATTTTTCTAAGAGTCACGAAGTTGCCATGTGTAGTCATGATTTTTCTCTTTAGAGTCTTGATACTATGACAATATTACAATTCACATAGTCGTAGTTTTATCTATGTTTCCTCATTTTTGCATCTAACTGTTAAATTTTTCACTAAATATTTGATACTAATAGGAAAATTTATGATATTACAATATCATGACTCTGTTAGTCATGATATCACAATACTGTGACTTTACAAGTTGTGATATTGCCAAATAATTAATGATATTATGCCTTGACCGCTAGTGGTTAGGCTGACCATTTTGGGTGAAGTTATAATTTTGTGACTCTTAGAGTAGCGATATTACCCTATGTTTAGTAATTTTGACACTAGAGTAACAATATTTCATTTTATGCTCTATTTTCTTACAAGTTGTGATATTTTATTCATAGTTACTTTTTTGCAAAGTTGTAGTTTTGCTTTGTGTTTTGTGATTTTGAACTATGTAAACTGGAGAGCTATTGAGCATTGATTCTATTGTTTAGACTTGGCATTGATTTTGTCATTGATGTCAAATGTTGTTCATGAGGGCTGTTGAGAAGGCATGTGCATAAGTAACCTAGTCTGGTGCAAGAAGGAACATGGTAACTTAGTTAAATGAATGCACAAAGGTATAAGAGGTTGTTTAAAAAAACTTGGGAATGTATATGAAGCATTGAAGCACTTAGTGAAGCTTTAAAGTGTGCCTACAAAGGTAAGACCTATAAACCAATCATACAATTGGACTAGTCCTAGACTCTACTTGACCTAATGAGGGGTCATGAGGTGTTGTCAAGACCTATGAAAGATGGAAATTAGTATTAAAGCATATGAGTGAGATGGAGAGTGCAATAAAAGTAGCTAAAAGGTCTATTTCTTGCCTAATGTGAGATGCAGATCAAAAGACTAAAGAGCAAAGAGAGAAATGCTTACCTAATGGGGTATCAAGATCAGTTTCTAAGGTAAGCATGGATAAAATAGTATTGATAAAAGTTTTCCAAGTTTTTTCAAGTGTATTGACCAAGTCTGAGGTCAAAATTTTCAAGGAAAGGTATGAAGTGTGGTTTTTAGGTTTCTTATATGCATAGAATGAAGGGCTCTCAACTCAAAAAGAACTTTCATGTGTTTGTTGGAACATGTAACCTCTACATGAGAATCTAAGCCATTTTTGGTAGATGGGGAAGGGTACTAGATCAAAGTTTCAAGCATTAGTTTTTGGTTTAAAGACCTAAGCTTTATGAATGATCTTTAAGACTGTAAGGTGGTTTAAACCTCTGTAAAACCCTAAATTTGATTTGATATGAAAGATATTAATAGAAATGGTTCATAATGGATTGGATGACCTAGTTTTATTATTAGAGAATGTAAATGACTCTCCCAAGTACCTCTAGGTGGCATTGGTTTGTTAGATGAGTGATTGGATCCTACATGAAAAGCCTTATTTCTAATTTTTTTTTTATAACAGGTAGGGTTGACCAAATCAAAGTTGATAATGGATGGAGTTTAAATATTGAGACTTATATCTTATGCCCATGGTGGTTTATAAGCAAGTTCTAGACCTCAAATATGATAAACTAGTCATGGAAGTTGACATATCGTTAAAAAGGTCTAGTGAGGTAGATAATGAGAAAAACCAGGTATAAGTGAGAATGAGATTAGGGATATGTTGTCATAGAATAGTGATGAATCCAAATGTATGGGGTTTCTATTAAAGACCTTTAACATATATCCATAGTGGATAGAATATTTGGAGATGATTGTATATAGCATAAATGTTGCTTTCAAATTGACTTATCTAACTCAATGAGGTCTATATATAGTAAAGCCATGTGATTGGTCTATAAGACAAATATTTCTACTTTAGATTAAAATATATTTGTTTTAAGTTGATCTAAGGATGTTATAGGATCATCTAAACCCATTTTCAGTTCATGAAATTGAATATATAGGTGTTCTAAGTCATTGTTTCCATGACTATGTTTTGAAGCTTATTGGTAGTTCTAAGTGGACTACTTGCAAAGAAGGGTTTGAGTAATTTTGCTTTGATTTATGAGATCCAATGCACATGGTGATGAATATGATTTCATGAGGATTCTCTTTATATTATTTTTTCCATTATTTTTTGGAAATTTTGTGTTTTTGGTTTAGTTGTTCAAGATAGACTTTATGGGTATACATAGGCCTAATTATGAATATTACTAACGGTGTGGTTTAAGTGGTGGTTGGAGATAAAAGGTGTCATAGACACTAAGATGAGCTTTGTATTGGATGTATTAAATTTAAATATTATGTGTTATTTCCATGTGAAAATTTTGAGAGTTTTCCAAGGTGTTCTATAAGTAACGTGTGTTAATGAAGGCCTAATTGCATTAGGTCTCCTTAAGGCCTAAAAGGGGTTTTGGTCCTATATGATATGGCCAACATATTGAAATGTTGTTTTAATGTTTTTTACATGTAATAATTCCCATTTCATTGATAAACTAATTGGGAAATTTTATTTAGTTGATCAAGTGGTATATGAGTAAGAGCCTAATATAAGAACAAGGCCTAATAGGCCTAATTGTCTAGGTTGAGTATGAGTGAGTTGAAGCAAATGAGATAAAACCTTGAATATATTGAAGGAGGTCTTATATACCATCATGAAGGTATAAATAAACCATTATGAAGATCTGATAGGGTTATCAAACTTGATTATCAAGGTCATTTGACCTAACTTAGTCAAGAAGAGGGCTAATTAGGCGAAGAATGTAAAGGATAGTTTGTGGTTGTGTGAGAATTAGATTTGAGTGTGATAGAGAAAAATAATACCATCATAATTTGTGAGAGGGAAAAAATATCAAGGTGGACTATTTTAGAGTGTTGATTGGGTGGGTGATTTATCAACAAGGGGGTTGAAACCTCCTAATAAGTTGGTGCTTGCTAAAGTCAAGTTGGTACTTGATAAATTTAGGGGTTGGTGCTCATTTTTGGGTAATTTCTCAACTAAACTTGATTCATGGTATTATAGGAGAAGTTCTATCCAAGATGTGTTTTAGTGAATTTTATTCCCCTTTAGGGTTTCCCTCTCAAATAAGTGTTCTGTGTTATATGCTTCTCTCATGCTCATGGTTCTTAGTATGTTGCTAGTTTTCTATATTATTTTGATAACTCATCAATGACAAGGTAAAGAGTGTAAATATTTTAAAGACTGATTCACCCCCCTCCTAAATCATTTTTATATGAACAAGTGAAATATTTGGGAAGTTATTTGTTCATTCATGAAGTGTTTCTAAGCACAAAGAATTTATAATGTGTTTTGCAGGACCCAAAGGCCACAAAGAGACATTTAAACCACTTTTCACTTGCAAATTTAACATTTCAAATTGGTATTTTATTAATAATTTTGTTTACATCATTTTTATTTTGTTAAATTTTTAACAAACAAATGATAAGGGGTTGAAACTTCATAAAACATCTCATTTTGGTGATTAAAATGAACTCTCACACTAGATTAATACTCTTAAGAGTTTTATTTCTATCACTTGTTTGTTTTCAAGTGAAATGATTGATGCATGTATGCTCTCCCCCATCCCCTTTAGGGAACTTGGGTGATAAAAAGTGATCACTAATTACCTCAGTCATTTTAGTCCAAAAGCATGAAAATACATGTCATTTATGCCCTTCTCAAATCTATATGATTTGGGTGATCCAAATGTGACCCTAATGTCTTTTCACTTATCTTTTTATTTTCATGTATTTTGGATTGTAAGTTGGAGTTCATCACCTCCTCATAGGTTTTCTAGGGAAGCATTGACATGGGAATTCATCTCCTATCATCATTTTAACCCCACTCTATGTTGGGGTATACAAATTGAGTTTGACTTATTAGGATGCTTGTTTGAGCAGTTAAACAAGCTACATTAGTAAGATATGACCTCAGATCATAGGGGTAACTTGGACATCGCATTACACTTAGCAAGTGATGGATGTAGTGGTTGTGAAAAGGACAAGATCTTTTCACAACAAGCCATTTGACATAGATCCAAATGATGTGAGCATCTCTTGTGTTAACCACACTTGGGACCATCTAGAAATGCACAAAAATTGATAGATAAGAACAACCCCAATTGACGTGGATATATTTTTGATGCAAGGCAAGTAGCCTAAAGTTTTGTGTTGGTGTACAAACTCTTGGGAGAAGAGGGGGCCTAAAAATCCTACTTTTTATGTGCTTTTATTTTTGTATTAACACTTTAAATCCTCGCAAGAGCGAGTATATTGATGGAATTTGATAGTATTATGCAACCATGTCAATTTTAGGATCTAGGACGTTACATTTAGGTGTTTAATGTCATTTTATCCTTTATTACATGATTTTGAGTCTAAACTATTTGTTTATTTTACCATGTCCAGATGAGTCTTGTGTATACATCACTCCTTTGTTTGAGGAGGTGTTATGCCTCCCATTTGACACCATACCTTTTCCTTAGTATTTTTTACAAATATTTGTGTATGTGTCACTTGATTGGAAAGGGTAACATTACGCTACCCAATTCATTTCAAGTTTTATACCTTAGATTATTGAAAGCATCCATTGGTTGCATCTTTAGAGCATGATAACATTATTATGTTGCTTGAATCATTTAATATACTTGTTTGCCTTATGTCCAAAATTCCATTTTTGAAACCAAAGCCTCGTGTGACTTTTGGATCTTTACTTAGTGCCATTATTCCATTAAATTTTGTCTAGCTTCTTGTTTGATTCAAAGAAGCCTAGTTTTCCTAAGTTGAGTTTTTGATTAACCAGTCTTTTTTACAAATATTTGTGTATGTGTCACTTGATTGGAAAGGGTAACATTATGCTACCCAATTCATTTCAAGTTTTATACCTTAGAGTATTGAAACCATCCATTGGTTGCATATTTAGAGCATGATAACATTATTATGTTGCTTGAATCATTTAATAGACATATTTGCCTTATGTCCAAAATTCCCTTTTTGAAACCAAAGCCTCGTGTGACTTTTGGATCTTTACCTAGTGCCTTTATTCCATTAAATTTTGTCTAGATTTTTGTTTGATTCAAAGAGCCTAGTTTTCCTAAGTTGAGTTTTTGATTAACCTTGACAAGTTCAAATCCGAACATTGATTGATTTCTACCTATGCTTTGTGTAATTTGGGCCTAGACATCGATCTTTCTCTTTTAGGTTGTGCAACTTAGGTTAATTATTTATTTGATTTGAAATCTATTATTTGTGCCTTTATTTGGGAGAAATAGCCTATCTCCATATGCCTTTTATTTGATGCCTTATGCCTATTGACCAAGTTTATGTTTGAAGTTTAATGCCTAGTTTATGCCAAAGTGTTTCAGATTTGTTAGATTAAATCTCTCACCTTGTTTTTAAGTCTAGATTTTGTGCCTTTTCCAAAAGTCCTAGCATATGCCTATTTTGAGCCTAGCTTTTGTGTCATGTCTGGCAAAAATACCTAGCAATGTTATGTTAGAACACAACTATATACTGAGAGGGGGAGGTGAATCAGTATATTGATTAACTTAGTCATTTTCAAAACTTTTTAATGCAGATAAAAACTATATATAGAGATCACAAACACACAAATAGACACAACACTAGATATAACATGGAAAACCTAATATGGAAAAAACCACCATGAGAATAGTTGCTAGAATCTACCATTCTAATCCAGCCTCATAATAAGGAACCTCATTATTACAATTTTTAAGGGAACCAACCCCAAGGAGACACCAATCCCCTAATTTAAGGGCACCTACTCTAAGAAAGCACCCACTCCCTAATTGAGCACCAACTCAGCTTGTTTGATGGCACCAACCAATTAGATCTATTATGGAGCTACAAATTCAAATTATAATGTTGACTCATAAAAGAATCCAATCTTATGTTCTCTATTATGGATCTAGTTTATAATTGTTCATGCTCTGCACTTCATCTCTCTTCTCTTTCTTTCTCTTATCTTTCTACCCCTCTATCTCTGTGTCTCTATATTTCTCTATTTGACATACTTCAATCATTTTGACAACATTTGCATGTATCCTAAATGTCACACATATAAGTAATTGATCTAGGGTTTCATATATTATTTATGTTCACACTTGTTTACTAACACATCATGCTTAATTCTATTGAACTTAGTTTTAGTCTTTAACTGCAAGTTTACCACGTCTTAAACTCATGCTCCACTGCCATGATTCTTGGTCTCATTACAATTTTTAGCATATACTAGGCTCTGGTTTTGATGCCATGCATATTTACATAGATTTGATTGATTAAAATAATCAAATTCATTGTCTATGTTGTGATTTATGGCTTAATTTCATGTTCATATGCTTGACCATTATGCTGATCATATATTTAAGTATCAACCATTGATCTTAAATTTAGTGGCACAATATGATGATCCATATTTAGTTTTCTCATATTTATAATGCATCTATTCGATCAAACTCTGACAGGTTAACATGATTTGTTAGATACCAGTATGCTTTTGGACTTTAACTCTTCATGTTTAAAACATGTCCATTCCATCATTTGATCTGAGCTCCTGTGTGCTATTGGATATTCAAACTAGCATGATCTTTACTTCTATCTTGACATTTCTTTATCCTATCTCACTGGTTCTTGAGTCTTTGTAATAATTACGCTCCATCGATATTCTCAAACTTGCTCAGTATTTAACTCACCAATGTGTCAATAAACCTTAATCACTTTATCCCATTAAGTCCACTCACTCCATTTGATCTCCTTTGCACAATCATCTGCTCACCGTTAGATATTTTGATAAGCTCGATCTTTATCTCCACTTAAATCTTGATAATGTGATATTTGGAATTAGTGCTTACCTTTTGCACATTGTTATTTTTTCCCACTATTGAGACACTTAGAAATCCCATGTTTCTCATTGACCTTTTGACCTTAAGCTTCTCCATGAATTTATTGTGTAAGCTCTGTGATTGTGACACTTTTCACTAGCACATTTACTTAGAGTTCCCTTTGAAAAATTGACTTTGCTATGCTTCATTAGATCTCCAATGTACGATTAAGCACTAGTCATTGATCAAGTTGGGATAAATATTAAATTTGAGACTTAGGAAATATAAAATCTTGATCATTTCTTTGAGTCAGTAATTGCTAAGTCGAAGGGGCCAGTTCTACAATGATGACAAGGGCTTAAGATATAAATTAAGTTATTGGGTCCCAACTATATCCAATCAACATCAATATAGAAAAGATTATGAATTCCATGACTTAAACCCTTATGATTTAACTGAGAAACCCTATAATGTTTGAGATCAAAGATAATTCAATTCTAGGCTCGTCACTCTTCATCTAAACCTACAAACCATATATCTAAGATGCTCATGAAAAACACATAACAAATCTTCTATCTATTTCCTTTTCAAATGTCCATAAAAAGTATTTTTAAAAGCATGAAAACTTTTTAGGACCTTATGCAAATTTGACTAAGTGTAGGGATCATTTTAATATGCCTGGAAGGCTAACTTTGCAACTATATAACTCTTGTTGCGCTTAGTCTCATGACATGTAATTTAGTGCATAATATCCTCTTACATAAGTGATTGCATTTATATATTCATTTTCTCTTGAAGTATTCATTAATGCAAGATATGACATCATCAACATGCCTTATTAGCTTTTTCTTATAACCTATTAATTTGACTAACTGTGGGAAAACACTGTCAAAATTTTTGGGAGCCCTACTTTGCACATACATATCTTTTATCATGCTACATCACGTGACCTAAAATTCAGTGCATATAAACTAGGCACAAAAATGAAAAAAACCATATGATAATTTTGTCCTGATATCTCCACGTGTGTGAATTTTGACCTCATTATCATGCTTACTTGGCTTTGTTTAGCCCCTTTGCAAATTTGGCTATGTTGGAACTTAGTGAATTCTATCCAAATAGCCAATTTTTCATCCTCATATCTTGAAATGCGCTTCATCTCATGGCTTCAAATATAGTTCCTAATAATTATGGACTAATGTGATCACAACCATATGAACAACTTCCCTAGACTCATCCACATGTGGCAATGGTGATATAAGCAAACTGTCTACTCAAATTTTCCTTTATTGGCCCAAAATGTCTTAATGAATAATATGAGGAACTAAATGAATTCAACTCATGTACATAAGCACTCCAATCATCCTTAACCTTTGATAGGATACATTACACATCCTCAAATCACTATACTCATCCTTGAGCATTAATGACATCCATAATCTCCCTTTTGACATTAATGATAATCAAAATGCCAATAATCTCCCCCTTTGTCATTGATGGAAAACTAAATGCTCTGATTTTGTAATATTCTGCTCCTTCTCTGGCATTGCTTGCATTTGATTCTAATGAGTATGAACTAAAGATGTTCATACCAAACTTTTCCCCCCTTAGGAAATGGTACATTTGCCTAATACTCAACTTAGACACTTGCTCTACTTCTTTGACATTTGCACTTTTTCTCTTTGTCCAAACTTTTGCATAGAGCATTTGCTCTTTTTCTTTCCCTTTGACATCAATGGCAAAGGGATTCTTTCATAATGTTTGTCCAAATGTTTCTCCCTTATCAAATAAAGGAGTTTGTCCAAGAATCTGTAACCATCAAATCATAATTTTTTTCAAAAGTATACATACTTGAGTTGCCTTTTCTCTCTTCTTCTAGGGATTAATAAAGCTTCTATGAGAAACCCCCCTGGACTCATGCCATATCACTATGATCTAGTTATGTGATGTAGGATCCACCACTCCAAAATTTTGTCTCATATACTCAAATTATTCCTTAGGAAGAGATTTGGTGAATATATCTACAATTTGATCCTGATTTGGCACACACTCCATTATGACCTCTTGATCTGCAACCTTTTCTCTTAAGAAGTGATACTTGATTGATATGTGTTTGTTTGTTGAATGCATCACTAGATTCTTTGATATATTAATATGATTTAAATTATCACAAAGAATAGAGATAGGTGACTTGTACTCTACCTTGATGTTTTTGATTGTTTGCTTCATCCACAAGACTTGAGTGCAACATGCCATTGCTACCACATACTCTGCTTCTACTGTAGAAAGAGTAACTCACTCTTTCTTTTTTCTCAGCCATGAAACAAGTTATTTTCTAAGGAAAAATGCACCACCACTAGTGCTTCTTCTCTCATCCACACTTCATACCCAATTAGCATCTGTATATCTTGTCAAAGTGAAATATTTACTTGTAGGATAACAAAGGCCATAGTCAATTGTGCTCTTGATGTATCTAATGATCCTTTTCACTACATTGACATGTGACTCTTTAGGAGAAAATTTAAATCTTGTAACCATGCACACTGCTTGCATGATATTAGGTCTTGATGTAGTTAGGTATAACAAGCTACCTATAATTGATCTATACATTATTTGATTTACATCAAGGGGCTCATCCTCTTTTCTCAACTTGCATCCAATTATCATGGGAGTACTAACTAGTTTGCTATCTTCCATTCCAAATTTATTTAGAATTTACTTTGCATATTTGGTTTGGGATATAAATATCCCTTCATCAGTTTGTGCTATTTGTGACCAAGGAAGAAAGAAAGTTCTCCAAGCATAGACATTTAAAACTCACTTTGTATTTGTGTAGCAAATTATTTTCACATTTTTTAATTGTCACCACCAAAGATGATGTCATCTACATATACAAAAATCAACATATGCTCACCTTCTAATTTGAAGTACAAATTTTTGTCTACACATCCTTTGTTGAAACCTTGTTGTTGTAGGTACTAGTCCAATCTTTAATACCATGCTCTAGTTGCCTATTTTAGGCCATACAGATCTTTCTTTAGTTTGCATACATAATCTTCTTGTTCTGACAACTAAAAAACTTTAGGTTGTTTTATGTATACTATTATTCTAGGTTACCATTCAATAAAGCTAACTTAACATCTATTTAATAGACTTTGAATTTCTTGTAAACAAAAAATACTAGAAACATTCTTATGGTTTCCAATATAAAAATTGGAGTAAATGTTTACTCAAAATCTATGCCCTCAAATTGTACATATCCTTTGCACACCAATATTGCCTTATTTCTTATGACAACTCCATATTCATTGAGCTTGTTTTTAAAGACCCACTCTGTACCTATCACATTCTTATTTGAAGGTCTTGGTACTAATTGCCAAGTTTTGTTCTTTTCAATTTGGCTTAGTTCTTATTCCATGGATTTTAGCCAATTTTCATCCTTGCTTGCTTCAACATAGCTCTTAGGCTCAATTTTAGACATTAGAGAAAAAAATTATTTGCTCCTTGTTTTGTGCAACTCTTTTCCTTGTTTGAACTCCTTAATTCTTATTGATAACGATCTGCTATATAGGATGATGCTTTTGAAAAAATCTTGGAGGTGCCTTTTCATTTTCTTCCTCATGCTCTTCATTAGCTACTTCCTATTCAAAATCTAATTTTTCATTGTAGATTTCTTTGTCAGGTTCAACTATTTTAAGCCTTATTTAACCTTGACATTGATGCTCTCTAAAATCTTGTGTAGCCTTTTGTTGTAGAATATGTAGGCTTTGCTTTGGGTGGAATAACCAAGAAATATTCCTTCATCACATCTTGACTCAAAGCTTCCCAATTTGTCTTCCTTTCTCCTGATGTATCATTTACTTCCAAACACTTTAAAGTACTTAATAGAGGTAGGTTTTCCATACCATAGTTCATAAGAAGTTTTGTCACTATTTACCTTTAGTTGAACTCTATCCAAGATATATACTACTATTTGCACTACTTCTCTCCAGTATCCATTATATAACTTAGCCTCTTTTAGAATTATTTTGGTCATCTCCTTGACTATCTTATTCTTTTTTTAATAACTCCATTCTGCTGTGGAGTTCTTACTATAGAGTAATGTGTTTTCATTCCATGCTTCTCACAATACTCTATGAACTCATTTGAGGTGAATTATCCACCTTTATCATATCTTAAACATTTGATTTTTCATCCAATCTCATTCTCCACCATGGCTCTAAAGATCTTGAATCTCTCAAATGCCTATGAATTGTACTTCAAAAAGGTTACCCATGTCATTATTAAGTCATCATATACAAATAATATGAATTATCTCTCATGTTTAGATCTTTTTATCTTAGTAGGACCACAAAGATTAGTGTGAACTAATTCTTAAGGCTTTGTAGTTGCATAGTCCTTTGTTTGAAATCTAACCCTTGTCTGCTTGCCTAATTGGCATTTCTTACAAGTAGTGTCTGCAGGTTTGATTATCTTAGGCATGTGTCTAACACTCTTATTTGAGCTTAATTTAACTAGGTTATTAAATTTGACATTAACCTTTCTTCTATGCCACAACCAACTCTCATCAATCTTTCCTATCAGATAACTATTACCATTTACTTTTACAAGATTATATATATTGCGTTCAGTTATTTTCCCTTTTATAACTAGTCTTCCAGATCTATTTAACTTGTAACCTTATGCATTAAATGTGACCTTATATCCATTATCACATATTTAGCTGACACTTAGCAGATTATGTCTCAATCCTTAAAGATAAAGGACATCATGTGTGGTAGTTTTCCATCTATGTTCAAAGTTTCTTTACCTCTGATCTTTACTTCAGTGTTGTCTCCCAAGCTGATATATCCTTCCTTACATTTGATTAATTTGATGAACTTGATCTTGTCACCAGTCATATGTTTTGAGAAACCACTATCTATTACCCATAAATTTTGCTCCTTGGCATGGAGTGCATTTTGAGCAATCATAGATTGATCTTTCACTTTACACACATCCTTGGGTTTCGTATTTGGATTATTTTTTTCTTTTTCAAAGACTTGTGAACCTTTGTTCACACTATAAGGCATGCCTTTCTTCTTACTTTGTGTTTTTGGTCTTACAAAGTTTGTTCTACATTGTTTAACTATGTGACCAAAATTATTGAAATTATAGCATAGTACATTTGTATCTAATAAGGGAACAAATGAATTTCTACTTAAAAAATTTGTTCTCATTTTAGGTACAACTCTAAAATCAATAGCCCTATGACCAGAATAATTATAGGTATTGAAATAACCATATAAAGATGAAGAATACCTAGTCATAACATTTATTTGTGTAGTAAAAGGAACTCTACTAAACTATGGCTTCTTCAAGTCTCTCACTTTTGTGTATCCATTTGCATTAACTACTTCTATCTGCTTCTTCTCTTTAGGATTATTTTCTCCTTCCGATTTCTTCACATTAGCTATGTTTGAGTTTGTATTTTTATCCTTTCAATATTTATCTTTTTTTACTCTTGATTCTACTTTTGCTTTGAAGTTGTCGTATAGGTTAGTAAATGCACTAGTTATGGAACTTTTTCTATTTTCATAACTAATACCTAATATCTCTTTTTAAGGATTTTGAGAGTTGATCAATTCATCAAAAATGCTTTATCCTCCTATCAAATTTAGACTTTTTTCTAGTTATCCTTTTGCGTTATCGATCTCTTTTTTAAAAGCCACTATCTCTACTTCTAACTTCATGCACTCATCAGATTTAGATTGTAGTTTAAGTTTGACTACATATTCTATTCCTTTAGCCTCTTTAATGTGTGTATTTAGGATAAACACCATATAATCAGATTTTTCAAGACTTTTGGCCATTTTCTCAAATTCCTTTTGTCCAAGCTTCTTTTATTTTGAGCTTTCTTTTCTTATCTCATCAATTTCCTCTAAAGCATAGATGATTTTACTCTCTAGATCCACTTCTCCTTCTTATTATTCATTTAAGTATTCAACTTCTTCTTGATCCATAGAAGTTGATCCTATTTTTATGAATACGACTTGTTTTTCCTTAGCCACAAAAGCATAGTCATGATCATAATTAGAACTATCATTGTCATCCATTAAATCACTGTCTTCTTTTGTGTATAGACCTTTCTTATTTTTGAAGTTCTTCTTCTTGGAATAGTGAGGTTTGAGATTGTTACTATTTCCTTCTTGCTCAGAGTTATACTTCTTTTTATAAGGGCATTTAATAGCAAAATGTCCTACTTTACCATAGTTAAATCATTTAAAGGGTAACTTACCTCTATACTTTCCAGAACCTCTCTTTAATCTTTTGACAAGGTTGGATTCTTCTTCATCGATCTCTTCTGATCTAGATGTAGGTGATTCTAACTTTACTGGTTTAGATGATTTGAATGCATCTTCTCTCTTGAAGGTGTCTACTTCTCCCATTCTCATCTCATAAGTAGTGAAGGTTCCATGAAACTCATCAATAGTGAGTTTATCCAAATCTCTTGATTCTTTTATTGCTGAGATTTTTGAGTCATACCTTGATGGTAGAGATCTTAGGACCTTATTGAAAATGATTGGATATTTCATCTCTTATCTAAGGCCTCTGATTACATTGACTATTTCATCTAATCTGAGAAGATAGTTTGCAATTTTCTCTTCTTCATTCATCTTAAGGCTCTCAAACTTGCCTTTAAATGTTTGTAGCTTGGCCTAGTTTACCTTGTCAACACATTCATAGATGATCTTTAATTTTTTCTAGATATATTGTGAATTTTGAAAATGCATCACTTTGACAAACTCTGAATTAGACAATCCACAAAGGATAACATTCTTTGCCTTAACATTATTTTCATATGCTTTCTTGGCAGCCTGATTAGTAGGAGTTATAACAAGAGTTATATATCCATTTACTAAAAACATACATACATCAAACCCTAATGATGATAAATATGCTTCCATTATTATGCTCCAAAATGCATAGTTTGATCCATCAAAGAGAGGTGCTTTGTTTGATGAAGAGCCTTCTTGACTAGCCATTTGTGTTCACCGTCCAAGATCTACCCAAGCTGATTAAGATTCTTATAAAGAACCAAGGCTCTGATACTAATTGTTGGAACACAACTATATACTAAGGGGGGGGGTGAATTGGTATATTGATTAACTTAGTCCTTTTCAAAACCTTTTAATGCAGATTAAAACTATATGCAGAGATCACAAACATAAAAATAGACATAACATTGGATATACCGTGGAAAGCACAATATGGGAAAAAAACCATGAGAATAAATATTCTAATATACCATTTTAATCCAACCTCATAAAAAAAACCTCATTGGTTAAAATTTTTAAGGTCACCAAACCCAAGGAGACACCAATCCCCTAATCTAAGAACACCTACTCTAAAGAAGCATCCACTCCGTAATTGAGCACCAACTTAGCTTGTCTGATGGCACCAACTAATCAGATATACTATGGATTTACAACTCTAAATTATAATTTTGATTCATAAAATAATTCAATCCTCTATTCTCTATTACAAGTATATTCTAAAACTATTCATGCTCTAAACTTCATCTCTCTTCTCTTTCCTTCTCTTCTCCTTTCTACCCCTCTATCTTTATGTCTCTATATTTTTATGTTTGACACACTTCAATCATTCCATCAACATTTGCCTATATCTTAAATGTCATATATATGCAATTGATCTAGGGTTTTGTATATTATTTATGTTCACACTTATTTGCTAACACATCATGCTTAGTTCTATTGAACTTAGTTCCACTCTTTAATTGCAAGTTTCATACATCTTGAACTCATGTTCCACCACTGTGATTCTCAGTCTCATTACTATTTTCAGCACATACTGGGCTCTAGTTTTGATGCACATGCATATTTACATAGATTTGATTGATTATAATAATCAAATTCATTGTTTATGTCATGATTTATGGCTTACTTGCATGTTCCTAAATGTTCCTGCACTTGACCATTCGACTGATCATATCTTTAAATATAGATTGTATATATTAACTTTGGCACCATGATCTGATGATTCATATTCTATTTGATCATCTTTGAAATTAATCCATTTGATCAATCTCTGATAGGCTCATGTGCTCTGTTGGATACCTATACACTTCTGGACTTTAACTCTTCAAGTTTAAAACACCTCCGTTAGATCATTTGATCTAAGCTCCCATGTGCCTTTAGATATTCAAACTAACACAATCTTTACTTCTATTTTGATGTTAAACATCAAGCTCTTTATTCCATCTCATTACTTCTGGAGTCTTTGGAATGCTTACGCTCTATCAATCTTCTCAAAATTGCTCAGTTTTTAACTTGCCACTGTGTCGATAAACCTTAAGAACTTTATCTCATTGAGTCCACTCACTCTATTAGATCTCCTTTGCATGATCATCCACTCACCCTCAGATCTTTTGATAAGCTTGATATTTATCTCTACTTAGCTCTCAAGAATGTGACACTTGGAATTAATGCATGCTTTCAACACATTGTTGTCAGTTTTGTCTATGGAGACACTTGGCAATCCTGTATTGCTCATTGAATTTTTGACTTTAGATCACTCCATAGATTTACTATTCAAGCTCCATGATTGTGATACTTATCACTAACAAATTTACATGAAGGTCCCTTTGACAAATTGACTTTGATACACTTCATTAGATATACAATGTATGATTAAGCACTAGCCATTGATGAAGCTGGGACAAATATTAATTTTAAGACTTAGGAAATATAAAGTATTGATCACTGCTTTGAGTTGATATTTTTTAGGTCAAAGGGGGTGGTTATACAATGATGATAAGGGCATAAGATATAACTTAAGATATTAGGTGCTGACTATATTCAGTCAACATCAAAATAGAAAATCCTATGAATGCCATGACTTAAACCCTTAGGGTTTAACTAAGAAACCCTATAATGTTTGAGAGGAAAGATAAATCAATTCTGGGCTCATCACTATTCATTTAAACCTACAGATCATATATCTAATATGCTCATGAAAAACCCATAACAGTTCTTGTATCTATTTCCTTTACAAATTTCCATAAATGATCTTTGTAAAAGCATGACAACTTTGTAGGACCTTGTGTAAATTTGACTATGGAGACCATTTTAATATGCTTGAAAGGCTAAATTTACACTTGCATAACTCGTGTTGTGCTTAGTCGCAAAACTTGAAATTTAGTGCATAATATCCTCTTACATAGGGGATTCCATCCATATATTCATTTTCTCCTAAAGTATTCATATGTACAAGATATGACATCATCAAAATGCCTTCCCAAATTTTTATTTCAACCTACAAATTTGATTGTAGGAAAACACTATCAAAATGTCTAGGAGCCCTACTTTATGCATGCATATCTTTTATCGTGCTACATTATGTGACCTAAGATTTGGTGCATATAAACTAGGAAAAAAATGAACAAACCCATATGATCATTTTATCTTGACATTTCCATGTGTGCAAATTATGACCTCATCAACATGCTTACTTGGTTATGTTTATCCCTTTTGTAAATTTGGCTAAGTGTTATAACTTAGTGAATTTTGTCCAAGTATCCAACTTTGAATCACCATATCTTCAACTGTGCTTCAATTCATGGCTTCAAATCTGGCACATAATAACTAGGGACTAATGTGATCACAACCATATGACCAACTCCCCCAGACTCATCCACACATGGCAATGGTGATGTAAGCAAATTGCTTACTCAAATTTTCCTCTATAGACCCAAAATATCTAGATGAACAATATGAGGAACTAGAGAGATTCCATTCATACACATAAGCACTCCAATCATCCTTGACTTTTGATAGGATGCCTTGCACATCCTCCAATCACCATACTCAACCCTAAGCATCAATGACATCCATAATTTCCCTTTTCACATTAATGACAATCAAATTGCTAACACTTTTGTTTTCTTAGCGTAGACTTGTTTGTAACACTTTGTGCTTAGAGTTTGGCATTTTGGTTTTATTTCATCCACTTGACCTTTTGTGTGAGACATTTAATGTTAGACATGTGATGTTAGATTATTTTATACCAATTTCTTAGCATAGACTTTTTTAGAGATACATATCCATCCTTTGACCAAGTAAGACCAAATTCAAATTATTTGTCCTTTGGACATTATTTTTTAGAGCTTATAAAACTTAGCCTTTTTCATGAAACATTTATCATTGATTCAAATATGTCTCACTATACTCATAGTAGAGCCGCGTCTAATTCGGGATATGATAATGTGGTCACACAAGAAGACTTTGTTCAAGACCCCTATGGTGATGATTTAGTTTGTGAGATGGATCCTTATCCACCTTAAAACACTCAATCAGGGGAACAGAGCCAAGATCTCTCAACTCGCTATTTGGTTAACACACCTTCATACTTAGAGTGGGAATAAGAATAATAGTGTAGTATTTAGATAGCGTACCATCAATTACAGACCAATTCAAACAACAACCATAATACATGATGATGTCATCGACATATGATCCCCATTTGTTTGATCATTACTTGTTTGCAAATAAGGATAGAGTTTTAATCAGAGCCATAGAGGTAGGGGCCAAATTTCCAGTAGACTTCCCCCATGAAAAACTTCTAAGTCTAGTTAGAGTACCTTACAACATACCTTATAACCAAAACATTGAACATGATTCTTTTATCAATCCTCAAGCTCTAGTGTTGATGCTATATCAAGACCCACATATGCTTGTCATAGGAAAATGCCTCATGGAGGATCACTTTATATAGACGTAGATAACATGCTAAACTTATTTGAACTTATCACATAATTTTAATAACATGACCATGTCAAATGCTCCATTTATTGAGCTAACTCCTTCAACAAGAATTTTAATCAAATTGATAGTCCAAGACAATTTGGGTATAGACCCATTCACACAAAGCACTTCAGTTGGAGACATATTCAATGCCCCAAATATCAAGGAAGTGTCTACTAATTTTATGCAGATAAATGTACCAAACATAATGGATAACATGCAAGTGTCATCCAATCCAAATCAAAGTGGTTTAACAACACAAACAAATATTGAATAATATATGGCTTTAATTAATACTATGAGTGGTTCACAATAATAGGGGCATGAAATTATACCTCCCAAACAAAACAAACTAACTCTAATCCTCAACCAAATGCTTCTTCAAACATGTAATCATAAGGATTAAGTAATCAAACACAATTTTTGATGATCAAATACCTCCTATTCATAGAATGGGGACCCTCCTTTTATTTTCAAAATGCCTAAGATGCCAATCTTGCTAAATCATTTGATTGCATATTGATTTGGTTTAATTTACCAATGCTTATGATTTTATAGTTTTTGGTTAATTATTCATTTTGCAATATAGATTAGTACTTATAAATATTTTAGTTATTGAAATTTCTTCAATTTTTATTCAAACAATGAATCATTAACCATTGACACTTCAAAATGTGTAGATAGGCCTTCCCTAAGGATGTTCTACCTGGTTTTCCAATTGGCATGAACGTAACAAGTTTCACCTATCTTATTGAACTAACCTTATATTTTATTTAAAGTATTTTCTTGTAGGGTTTTGATTTAAACTCATTTTAATTTGCTTAAGATGAGAATTTGACATTTTTGGAAGTCTAACTTAGTCTCTCGCTTGATCTTGTAGGATGTGAAAATTAAAATAGCAATTTGTGATGCCTCATGGGACTTCAAATTAAAGACTGTGACTCAAGAGGATATGTGTCCAACTCATCAAGATTTACAATGCCTTGGATATTTATCATGCCTAACATAGTATACTTGGAGTAAATATATTGAGTTCACAAGCTACATGGCACTATATGAAGAGCTCACAGAAGAACTAGCCATTATAATTCAAATCTAAGGCTACATGTCAAGATCTTAGCCTCCAATAGCAAGCCCAATTGATCTAAGATACCATGCATCATATAGTGTCCTACTATGATCTAGAATCCTGTGAGATGCCACCACATGTCCCAAACATGACCAACTAAACCCAAACACCTTTTGAAATAACATGTGTCCTCCAGGGCTCATTTAAGATCGACACATGTCCAGACTATGTTGCATCCATATAAAGCTTGTAGGATCTTGCAAGAAAGACATATGGCAACACCCAAGCCATCTAATCAAGGCTTGATGGTGTATAACTATCCAAAGCTCATTCTGATAATGATAAGTGGTAGGAGAATAAACAAAATCTTACAAGAATGATGCGTGTCCTGTTTAAACCGACATGATGATGTCATATGGAACTCTTATAGTGATTATATCTAAGATATACTAGATCACCTCTAAGAATGATGTGTGTCCACCTTACACCCATAATATGGCACTATGTGTCATTCCCATGAAGCAACATTCCAATATTAATAAGACCTCCTCCAAAAGAGACATGTATCTCCTGAGCCATATGATTAACACCAAGTTAATGATAGTTGGCTAGAAGCCTTCTGAAGGTGACACCTATCAAGAAAATATCTGATAGCCTTCTAGAGGTGACATCTAGCAAGGTAGAGCCATGAGTGCTCTATGAAAAAAGCACCAAGTAAGGAAGGTCTTGATTGCCTGTCGAAGTGATGCATGACACTCCCATGACCAATCAAAACTAAAAGGCCACCTGAGAGCTTGCCATGAATTAAAAACTACCATATGGAAGGATTAAAATGCATCATCATGATAGGTTACATTCTGAGAACTTGTGAGGTAATCAAAAAGTTCCATGTGTCCATATTTAATCCAACTAAGGAACCTAGTGACATTCAAGCCTAAAAATACCCATTTGGATCTAATATGGCATTTCACATGTCAAAAGGTGGCAAAATTTAGATTTAAATATAACATTAATGGTATATCAAAGGTAAATCAACATTAAATTTGAATTATAAAGCAATTAAATGCCAAAATAAATAGTTTAGAGTGTTTTGAATGCAAAGGTGATGAACTCACCATTAATATGGCACAAACTAGAATCACCATAAAACCTTGCATTAATCAAAGCAATCTTCAAAATTTTATTCAACTCGACTATTGCTACTTACATTTACACTTGAATCTATATGTGTTTGCTCTCCTTGCTACTTGCTTCCTCATTATGATAAAGCTTGAGCTACTCATGGATTGCATCTTGATCACCATTATTAGAGCTTGAAAGTTGTAAAGAGATACAAAAGAAAGCTGGTTGCTACCCAAGATATTCCATAGATGGAATAGGTAGGACCCTCCACTTTGAGTAAGAGCATTACATTTGGGAATGGTGATTTTATTTTATAGTATGGTAATTTGATCATTTTCAAAGACACAGTATTCATCCCTAAAGCCATAAACTCAGGGGACATGCATTATAGAAAAATATATTATAATGTTGAAGGATATAAGGATCTTGATGACTCCAAGACAATGCCTCACATAATCTAATTGGATTCGGAGATCCTTGCAATCTAAGCTATTGGTCTCTACAAGGCTGCAACAAAGGCAGAGGTCATGCCATGCATTGACATATTATATGTCATCTTTGGGAGGATGAGATGTAAGAATGGATTGCTAAAATCCATGAACCAGGGGATCCCAATTACTTTCATCATAGGGCCCATCTTTGAGAAATATTATGACCTACCTTTGCCACGACTAGATTACAACCAGAACATTATTGAAAATTGATACGAGGTGCACAAACTAGAGAAGTCTTAGCTTCATGGGTGACTGACCCAATAGGGATTATTTTCATGGATGACTTAGGGAACATACCTATTCATAAATTTAGGAAGGGATTCAATATTGGCTTTGCCCTTCTCAATATGATATATAACAATGTGCACATTGGTTATGTGGATATAAGAACTATCCTACTACTACAAATAATCTTCAAGGATCAACAGATTCCCTCACTTAGAAACATCACTAGAAACTATTTGGTGTATGCAATAAATGATAGATATCAAAATTAAGCCAGTTTATACATGATGAGCTACCTATTGGATGCCATATGTAGGACTACCCAAATAGGCCCAAACTCATGGTTTCCTACACGAGTTGAATTTATGCCCCAATTATTCTGTATAATACATATCCACCATTTTAGGTGCAACATAAAGGTGATTATAGAATACTTTTATCCAATGGTTTATAAATCCATTATTGATTTTGAAATGCCAAGAGTTCCCCTAGAGGTTAGGTAAACATTAAAGGAGATGGGAAGCTATTGGCCATACCCAGATTGCACGGTCATCAAGGTAGAAGGGGTGATGGTGGCTCCCCTTAAG